>CAJZBX010001124.1:0-424124 GCA_914767735.1 Anoplius nigerrimus | reverse complement strand
CACTCGAATCGACCGATGTTTGACGAAACTATGCAAGTTCGTCGCAGATCGGTATAAGGTGGGTCGTTGGGCCGTGTTTTAAGCTACAACTTGCTATGTCGCAGATTCGCATACGACGAATAGAAGCGGAGTTATCGATGTTTATATCTGTGAGGCCATTAACCACCATTGACGACCGGATTG
Organism: Anoplius nigerrimus; assembly: GCA_914767735.1. Lineage (NCBI taxonomy): Eukaryota > Metazoa > Arthropoda > Insecta > Hymenoptera > Pompilidae > Anoplius > Anoplius nigerrimus. Next base: position 423,941 of record CAJZBX010001124.1, on the reverse strand, counting down.
CCTAACACTCGGAACGATCGACGCTTGACGAAACTATGCAAGTTCGTCGCAGATCGGTATAAGGTGGCTCGATGTGTCGTGTTTTAGGCTACAAACTGCTATGTCGCAGATTTGCGTACGACGAATAGAAGCGGAGTCATAGTTGTTTATATCTGTCAGGCCATGAATCACCATTGACGGCCGGATTGCCTACCACTCGAAACGATCGATGTTTGACGAAACTATGCAAGTTCGTCGCAGATCGGTATAAGGTGGGTCGTTGGGCCGTGTTTTAAGCTACAAGTTGCTGTGTCGCAGATTCGCATACGACGAATAGAAGTGGAGTTATAGTTGTTTATATCTGTGAGGCCATTAATCACCATTGACGACAGGATTGCCTACCACTCGGAACGATCGACGTTTGACGAAACTATGCAAGTTCTTCGCAGATCGGTATAAAGTGGGACGATGTGTCGTGTTTTAACCTACAAATTGCTATGTCGCAGATTCGCATACGACGAATAGAAGCGGAGTTATAGTTGTTTATATGTGTCAGGCCATGAATCACCATTGACGCCTGGATTGCTTTCCACTCGAAACGATCGATGTTTGACGAAACTATGCAAGTTCGTCGCAGATCGGTATAAGGTGGGTCATTGGGCCGTGTTTTAAGCTACAAGTTGCTGTGTCGCAGATTCGCATACGACGAATAGAAGGGGAGTTATTGTTGTTTATATCTGTGAGGCCATTAATCACCATTGACGACAGGATTGCCTACCACTCGGAACGATCGACGTTTGACGAAACTATGCAAGTTCTTCGCAGATCGGTATAAGGTGGGACGATGTGTCGTGTTTTAACCTACAAATTGCTATGTCGCAGATTCGCATACGACGAATAGAAGCGGAGTTATAATTGTTTATATGTGTCAGGCCATGAATCACCATTGACGCCTGGATTGCTTTCCACTCGAAACGACCGATGTTTGACGAAACTATGCAAGTTCGTCGCAGATCGGTGTAAGGTGGCTCGATGTGTCGTGTTTTAGGCTACAAATTGCTATGTCGCAGATTTGCGTACGACGAATAGAAGCGGAGTTATAGTTGTTTATATCTGTCAGGCCATGAATCACCATTGACGGCCGGATTGCCTACCACTCGGAACGATCGACGTTTGCCGAAACTCTGCAAGTTCTTCGCAGATCGGTATAAGGTGGGTCGATGTGCCGTGTTTTAAGCTACAAATTGCTATGTCGCAGATTTGTATACGACGAATAGAAGCGGAGTTATAGTTGTTTATATCTGTCAGGCCGTGAATCACCATTGACGGCCGGATTGCCTACCACTCGGAACGATCGACGTTTGCCGAAACTATGCAAGTTCTTCGCAGATCGGTATAAGCTGGGTCGATGTGTCGTGCTTTAAGCTACAAATTGCTATGTCGCAGATTTGCATACGACGAATAGAAGCGGAGTTATAGTTATTTATATCTGTGAGGCCATGAATCACCATCGACGGCCGGATTGCCTACCGCTCGGAACGATCGACGTTTGACGAAACTATGCAAGTTCTTCGCAGATCGGTATAAGGTGGGTCGATGTGTCGTGTTTTAAGCTACAAATTGCTATGTCGCAGATTTGCATACGACGAATAGAAGCGGAGTTATAGTTGTTTATATTTGTCAGTCCATGAATCACCATTGACGACCGGATTGCCTTCCAATCGAAACGATCGATGTTTGACGAAACTATGCAAGCTCGATGCAGATCGGTATAAGGCGTGTCGATGTGTCGTGCTTTAAGCTACAAATGGCTGTGTCGCAGATTCGCATACGACGAATAGAAGTGGAGTTATAGTTGTTTATATCTGTGAGGCCATTAATCACCATTGACGACAGGATTGCCTACCACTCGGAACGATCGACGGTTGACGAAACTATGCAAGTTCTTCGCAGATCGGTATAAGGTGGGTCGATGTGTCGTGTTTTAACCTACAAATTGCTATGTCGCAGATTCGCATACGACGAATAGAAGCGGAGTTATCGATGTTTATATCTGTGAGGCCATGAATCACCATCGACGGCCGGATTGCCTACCACTCGGAACGATCGACGTTTGACGAAACTATGCAAGTTCTTCGCAGATCGGTATAAGGTGGGTCGATGTGTCGTGTTTTAACCTACAAATTTCTGTGTCGCAGATTCGCATACGACGAATAGAAGCGGAGTTATAGTTGTTTATATGTGTCAGGCCATGAATCACCATTGACGCCTGGATTGCTTTCCACTCGAAACGACCGATGGTTGACGAAACTATGCAAGTTCGTCGCAGATCGGTATAAGGTGGCTCGATGTGTCGTGTTCTAGGCTACACATTGCTATGTCGCAGATTTGCATACGACGAATAGAAGCGGAGTTGTAGTTGTTTATATCTGTGAGGTCATGAATCATCTTTGACGGCCAGAATGCCTACCACTCGGAACGATCGACGTTTGCCGAAACTCTGCATGTTCTTCGCATATCGGTATAAGGTGGGTCGATGTGCCGTGTTTTAAGCTACAAATTGCTATGTCGCAGATTTGCATACGACGAATAGAAGCGGAGTTATAGTTGTTTATATCTGTCAGGCCGTGAATCACCATTGACGGCCGGATTGCCTACCACTCGGAACGATCGACGTTTGCCGAAACTATGCAAGTTCTTCGCAGATCGGTATAAGGTGGGTCGATGTGTCGTGTTTTAAGCTACAAATTGCTATGTCGCAGATTTGCATACGACGAATAGAAGCGGAGTTATATTTTTTTATATGTTTCAGGCCATGAATCACTATTGACGCCTGGATTGCTTTCCACTCGAAACGACCGATGTTTGACGAAACTATGCAAGTTCGTCGCAGATCGGTATAAGGTGGCTCGATGTGTCGTGCTTTAAGCTACAAATTGCTATGCCGCAGATTCGCATACGACGAATAGAAGCGGAGTTATCGATGTTTATATCTGTGAGGCCATGAATCATCATTGACGACAGGATTGCCTACCACTCGGAACGATCGACGTTTGACGAAACTATGCAAGTTCTTCGCAGATCGGTATAAGTTGGCTCGATGTGTCGTGTTTTAGGATACAAATTGCTATGTCGCAGATTTGCATACGACGAATTGAAGCGGAGTTATCGATGTTTATATCTGTGAGACCATGAATCATCATTGACGACAGGATTGCCTACCACTCGGAACGATCGACGTTTGACGAAACTATGCAAGTTCTTCGCAGATCGGTATAAGTTGGCTCGATGTGTCGTGTTTTAGGATACAAATTGCTATGTCGCAGATTTGCATACGACGAATAGAAGCGGAGTTGTAGTTGTTTATATCTGTGAGGTCATGAATCATCATTGACGGCCAGAATGCCTACCACTCGAAACGATCGATGTTTGACGAAACTATGCAAGTTCGTCGCAGATCGGTATAAGGTAGGTCGATGTGTCGTGCTTTAAGCTACAAATTGCTATGTCGCAGATTTGCATACGACTAATAGAAACGGAGTTATAGTTGTTTATATCTATCAGGCCGTGAATCACCATTTACGACCGGATTGCCTACCACTCGGAACGATCGACGTTTGCCGAAACTATGCAAGTTCGTCGCATATCGGTATAAGGTGGGTCGATGTGTCGTGCTTTAAGCTACAAATTGCTATGCCGCAGATTCGCATACGACGAATAGAAGCGGAGTTATCGATGTTTATATCTGTGAGGCCATGAATCACCATTGACGACAGGATTGCCTACCACTCGGAACGATCGACGTTTGACGAAACTATGCAAGTTCTTCGCAGATCGGTATAAGGTGGGTCGATGTGTCGTGTTTTAACCTACAAATTGCTATGTCGCAGATTCGCATACGACGAATAGAAGCGGAGTTATAGTGGTTTATATGTGTCAGGCCATGAATCACCATTGACGACCGGATTGCTTTCCACTCGAATCGACCGATGTTTGACGAAACTATGCAAGTTCGTCGCAGATCGGTATAAGGTGGGTCGTTGGGCCGTGTTTTAAGCTACAACTTGCTATGTCGCAGATTCGCATACGACGAATAGAAGCGGAGTTATCGATGTTTATATCTGTGAGGCCATTAACCACCATTGACGACCGGATTGCCTAACACTCGGAACGATCGACGCTTGACGAAACTATGCAAGTTCGTCGCAGATCGGTATAAGGTGGCTCGATGTGTCGTGTTTTAGGCTACAAACTGCTATGTCGCAGATTTGCGTACGACGAATAGAAGCGGAGTTATAGTTGTTTATATCTGTCAGGCCATGAATCACCATTGACGGCCGGATTGCCTACCACTCGAAACGATCGATGTTTGACGAAACTATGCAAGTTCGTCGCAGATCGGTATAAGGTGGGTCGTTGGGCCGTGTTTTAAGCTACAAGTTGCTGTGTCGCAGATTCGCATACGACGAATAGAAGTGGAGTTATAGTTGTTTATATCTGTGAGGCCATTAATCACCATTGACGACAGGATTGCCTACCACTCGGAACGATCGACGTTTGACGAAACTATGCAAGTTCTTCGCAGATCGGTATAAAGTGGGACGATGTGTCGTGTTTTAACCTACAAATTGCTATGTCGCAGATTCGCATACGACGAATAGAAGCGGAGTTATAGTTGTTTATATGTGTCAGGCCATGAATCACCATTGACGCCTGGATTGCTTTCCACTCGAAACGATCGATGTTTGACGAAACTATGCAAGTTCGTCGCAGATCGGTATAAGGTGGGTCATTGGGCCGTGTTTTAAGCTACAAGTTGCTGTGTCGCAGATTCGCATACGACGAATAGAAGTGGAGTTATTGTTGTTTATATCTGTGAGGCCATTAATCACCATTGACGACAGGATTGCCTACCACTCGGAACGATCGACGTTTGACGAAACTATGCAAGTTCTTCGCAGATCGGTATAAGGTGGGACGATGTGTCGTGTTTTAACCTACAAATTGCTATGTCGCAGATTCGCATACGACGAATAGAAGCGGAGTTATAATTGTTTATATGTGTCAGGCCATGAATCACCATTGACGCCTGGATTGCTTTCCACTCGAAACGACCGATGGTTGACGAAACTATGCAAGTTCGTCGCAGATCGGTATAAGGTGGCTCGATGTGTCGTGTTCTAGGCTACACATTGCTATGTCGCAGATTTGCATACGACGAATAGAAGCGGAGTTGTAGTTGTTTATATCTGTGAGGTCATGAATCATCTTTGACGGCCAGAATGCCTACCACTCGGAACGATCGACGTTTGCCGAAACTCTGCATGTTCTTCGCATATCGGTATAAGGTGGGTCGATGTGCCGTGTTTTAAGCTACAAATTGCTATGTCGCAGATTTGCATACGACGAATAGAAGCGGAGTTATAGTTGTTTATATCTGTCAGGCCGTGAATCACCATTGACGGCCGGATTGCCTACCACTCGGAACGATCGACGTTTGCCGAAACTATGCAAGTTCTTCGCAGATCGGTATAAGATGGGTCGATGTGTCGTGTTGTAAGCTACAAATTGCTATGTCGCAGATCCGCATACGACGAATAGAAGTGGAGTTACAGTTGTTTATATCTGTCAGGCCATGAATCACCATTGACGGCCGGATTGCCTTCCACTCGAAACGATCGATGTTTGACGAATCTATGCAAGTTCGTCGCAGATCGGTATAAGGTGGGTCGATGTGTCGTGTTTTAACCTACAAATTGCTGTGTCGCAGATTCGCATACGACGAATAGAAGTGGAGTTATAGTTGTTTATATCTGTGAGGCCATTAATCACCATTGACGACAGGATTGCCAACCACTCGGAACGATCGACGGTTGACGAAACTATGCAAGTTCTTCGCAGATCGGTATAAGATGGGTCGATGTGTCGTGTTTTAAGCTACAAATTGCTATGTCGGAGATTCGCATACGACGAATAGAAGTGGAGTTGTAGTTGTTTATATCTGTCAGGCCATGAATCACCATTGACGGCCGGATTGCCTTCCACTCGAAACGATCGATGTTTGACGAAACTATGCAAGTTCGTCGCAGATCGGTATAAGGTGGGTCGTTGGGCCGTGCTTTAAGCTACAAGTTGCTGTGTCGCAGATTCGCATACGACGAATAGAAGCGGAGTTATAGTTGTTTATATGTTTCAGGCCATGAATCACTATTGACGCCTGGATTGCTTTCCACTCGAAACGACCGATGTTTGACGAAACTATGCAAGTTCGTCGCAGATCGGTATAAGGTGGCTCGATGTGTCGTGTTCTAGGCTACAAATTGCTATGTCGCAGATTTGCATACGACGAATAGAAGCGGAGTTGTAGTTGTTTATATCTGTGTGGTCATGAATCATCATTGACGGCCAGAATGCCTACCACTCGAAACGATCGATGTTTGACGAAACTATGCAAGTTCGTCGCAGATCGGTATAAGGTGGGTCGATGTGTCGTGCTTTAAGCTACAAATTGCTATGCCGCAGATTCGCATACGACGAATAGAAGCGGAGTTATCGATGTTTATATCTGTGAGGCCATGAATCATCATTGACGACAGGATTGCCTACCACTCGGAACGATCGACGTTTGACGAAACTATGCAAGTTCTTCGCAGATCGGTATAAGTTGGCTCGATGTGTCGTGTTTTAGGATACAAATTGCTATGTCGCAGATTTGCATACGACGAATTGAAGCGGAGTTATCGATGTTTATATCTGTGAGACCATGAATCATCATTGACGACAGGATTGCCTACCACTCGGAACGATCGACGTTTGACGAAACTATGCAAGTTCTTCGCAGATCGGTATAAGTTGGCTCGATGTGTCGTGTTTTAGGATACAAATTGCTATGTCGCAGATTTGCATACGACGAATAGAAGCGGAGTTGTAGTTGTTTATATCTGTGAGGTCATGAATCATCATTGACGGCCAGAATGCCTACCACTCGAAACGATCGATGTTTGACGAAACTATGCAAGTTCGTCGCAGATCGGTATAAGGTGGGTCGTTGGGCCGTGCTTTAAGCTACAAGTTGCTGTGTCGCAGATTCGCATACGACGAATAGAAGCGGAGTTATAGTTGTTTATATGTTTCAGGCCATGAATCACCATTGACGCCTGGATTGCTTTCCACTCGAAACGACCGATGTTTGACGAAACTATGCAAGTTCGTCGCAGATCGGTATAAGGTGGGTCGATGTGTCGTGCTTTAAGCTACAAATTGCTATGCCGCAGATTCGCATACGACGAATAGAAGCGGAGTTATCGATGTTTATATCTGTGAGGCCATGAATCATCATTGACGACAGGATTGCCTACCACTCGGAACGATCGACGTTTGACGAAACTATGCAAGTTCTTCGCAGATCGGTATAAGTTGGCTCGATGTGTCGTGTTTTAACCTACCAATTGCTATGTCGCAGATTCGCATACGACGAATAGAAGCGGAGTTATAGTTGTTTATATGTGTCAGGCCATGAATCACCATTGACGACCGGATTGCCTACCACTCGGAGCGATCGACGTTTGACGAAACTATGCAAGTTCTTCGCAGATCGGTATAAGGTGGGTCGATGTGTCGTGTTTTAACCTACAAATTGCTATGTCGCAGATTCGCATACGACGAATAGAAGCGGAGTTATCGATGTTTATATCTGTGAGGCCATGAATCACCATCGACGGCCGGATTGCCTACCACTCGGAACGATCGACGTTTGACGAAACTATGCAAGTTCTTCGCAGATCGGTATAAGGTGGGTCGATGTGTCGTGTTTTAACCTACAAATTGCTGTGTCGCAGATTCGCATACGACGAATAGAAGCGGAGTTATAGTTGTTTATATGTGTCAGGCCATGAATCACCATTGACGCCTGGATTGCTTTCCACTCGAAACGACCGATGGTTGACGAAACTATGCAAGTTCGTCGCAGATCGGTATAAGGTGGCTCGATGTGTCGTGTTCTAGGCTACACATTGCTATGTCGCAGATTTGCATACGACGAATAGAAGCGGAGTTGTAGTTGTTTATATCTGTGAGGTCATGAATCATCTTTGACGGCCAGAATGCCTACCACTCGGAACGATCGACGTTTGCCGAAACTCTGCATGTTCTTCGCATATCGGTATAAGGTGGGTCGATGTGCCGTGTTTTAAGCTACAAATTGCTATGTCGCAGATTTGCATACGACGAATAGAAGCGGAGTTATAGTTGTTTATATCTGTCAGGCCGTGAATCACCATTGACGGCCGGATTGCCTACCACTCGGAACGATCGACGTTTGCCGAAACTATGCAAGTTCTTCGCAGATCGGTATAAGGTGGGTCGATGTGTCGTGTTTTAAGCTACAAATTGCTATGTCGCAGATTTGCATACGACGAATAGAAGCGGAGTTATAGTTGTTTATATCTGTGAGGCCATGAATCACAATTGACGGCAGGATTGCCTACTACTCGGAACGATCGACGGTTGACGAAACTATGCAAGTTCTTCGCAGATCGGTATAAGATGGGTCGATGTGTCGTGTTGTAAGCTACAAATTGCTATGTCGCAGATCCGCATACGACGAATAGAAGTGGAGTTACAGTTGTTTATATCTGTCAGGCCATGAATCACCATTGACGGCCGGATTGCCTTCCACTCGAAACGATCGATGTTTGACGAATCTATGCAAGTTCGTCGCAGATCGGTATAAGGTGGGTCGATGTGTCGTGTTTTAACCTACAAATTGCTGTGTCGCAGATTCGCATACGACGAATAGATGTGGAGTTATAGTTGTTTATATCTGTGAGGCCATTAATCACCATTGGACGACAGGATTGCCTACCACTCGGAACGATCGACGGTTGACGAAACTATGCAAGTTCGTCGCAGATCGGTATAAGGTGGGTCGATGTGTCGTGCTTTAAGCTACAAATTGCTATGCCGCAGATTCGCATACGACGAATAGAAGCGGAGTTATCGATGTTTATATCTGTGAGGCCATGAATCATCATTGACGACAGGATTGCCTACCACTCGGAACGATCGACGTTTGACGAAACTATGCAAGTTCTTCGCAGATCGGTATAAGTTGGCTCGATGTGTCGTGTTTTAGGATACAAATTGCTATGTCGCAGATTTGCATACGACGAATTGAAGCGGAGTTATCGATGTTTATATCTGTGAGACCATGAATCATCATTGACGACAGGATTGCCTACCACTCGGAACGATCGACGTTTGACGAAACTATGCAAGTTCTTCGCAGATCGGTATAAGTTGGCTCGATGTGTCGTGTTTTAGGATACAAATTGCTATGTCGCAGATTTGCATACGACGAATAGAAGCGGAGTTGTAGTTGTTTATATCTGTGAGGTCATGAATCATCATTGACGGCCAGAATGCCTACCACTCGAAACGATCGATGTTTGACGAAACTATGCAAGTTCGTCGCAGATCGGTATAAGGTAGGTCGATGTGTCGTGCTTTAAGCTACAAATTGCTATGTCGCAGATTTGCATACGACTAATAGAAACGGAGTTATAGTTGTTTATATCTGTCAGGCCGTGAATCACCATTGACGACCGGATTGCCTACCACTCGGAACGATCGACGTTTGCCGAAACTATGCAAGTTCGTCGCATATCGGTATAAGGTGGGTCGATGTGTCGTGCTTTAAGCTACAAATTGCTATGCCGCAGATTCGCATACGACGAATAGAAGCGGAGTTATCGATGTTTATATCTGTGAGGCCATGAATCACCATTGACGACAGGATTGCCTACCACTCGGAACGATCGACGTTTGACGAAACTATGCAAGTTCTCCGCAGATCGGTATAAGGTGGGTCGATGTGTCGTGTTTTAACCTACAAATTGCTATGTCGCAGATTCGCATACGACGAATAGAAGCGGAGTTATAGTTGTTTATATGTGTCAGGCCATGAATCACCATTGACGACCGGATTGCTTTCCACTCGAATCGACCGATGTTTGACGAAACTATGCAAGTTCGTCGCAGATCGGTATAAGGTGGGTCGTTGGGCCGTGTTTTAAGCTACAACTTGCTATGTCGCAGATTCGCATACGACGAATAGAAGCGGAGTTATCGATGTTTATATCTGTGAGGCCATTAACCACCATTGACGACCGGATTGCCTAACACTCGGAACGATCGACGCTTGACGAAACTATGCAAGTTCGTCGCAGATCGGTATAAGGTGGCTCGATGTGTCGTGTTTTAGGCTACAAACTGCTATGTCGCAGATTTGCGTACGACGAATAGAAGCGGAGTTATAGTTGTTTATATCTGTCAGGCCATGAATCACCATTGACGGCCGGATTGCCTACCACTCGAAACGATCGATGTTTGACGAAACTATGCAAGTTCGTCGCAGATCGGTATAAGGTGGGTCGTTGGGCCGTGTTTTAAGCTACAAGTTGCTGTGTCGCAGATTCGCATACGACGAATAGAAGTGGAGTTATAGTTGTTTATATCTGTGAGGCCATTAATCACCATTGACGACAGGATTGCCTACCACTCGGAACGATCGACGTTTGACGAAACTATGCAAGTTCTTCGCAGATCGGTATAAAGTGGGACGATGTGTCGTGTTTTAACCTACAAATTGCTATGTCGCAGATTCGCATACGACGAATAGAAGCGGAGTTATAGTTGTTTATATGTGTCAGGCCATGAATCACCATTGACGCCTGGATTGCTTTCCACTCGAAACGATCGATGTTTGACGAAACTATGCAAGTTCGTCGCAGATCGGTATAAGGTGGGTCATTGGGCCGTGTTTTAAGCTACAAGTTGCTGTGTCGCAGATTCGCATACGACGAATAGAAGTGGAGTTATTGTTGTTTATATCTGTGAGGCCATTAATCACCATTGACGACAGGATTGCCTACCACTCGGAACGATCGACGTTTGACGAAACTATGCAAGTTCTTCGCAGATCGGTATAAGGTGGGACGATGTGTCGTGTTTTAACCTACAAATTGCTATGTCGCAGATTCGCATACGACGAATAGAAGCGGAGTTATAATTGTTTATATGTGTCAGGCCATGAATCACCATTGACGCCTGGATTGCTTTCCACTCGAAACGACCGATGTTTGACGAAACTATGCAAGTTCGTCGCAGATCGGTGTAAGGTGGCTCGATGTGTCGTGTTTTAGGCTACAAATTGCTATGTCGCAGATTTGCGTACGACGAATAGAAGCGGAGTTATAGTTGTTTATATCTGTCAGGCCATGAATCACCATTGACGGCCGGATTGCCTACCACTCGGAACGATCGACGTTTGCCGAAACTCTGCAAGTTCTTCGCAGATCGGTATAAGGTGGGTCGATGTGCCGTGTTTTAAGCTACAAATTGCTATGTCGCAGATTTGCATACGACGAATAGAAGCGGAGTTATAGTTGTTTATATCTGTCAGGCCGTGAATCACCATTGACGGCCGGATTGCCTACCACTCGGAACGATCGACGTTTGCCGAAACTATGCAAGTTCTTCGCAGATCGGTATAAGCTGGGTCGATGTGTCGTGCTTTAAGCTACAAATTGCTATGTCGCAGATTTGCATACGACGAATAGAAGCGGAGTTATAGTTATTTATATCTGTGAGGCCATGAATCACCATCGACGGCCGGATTGCCTACCGCTCGGAACGATCGACGTTTGACGAAACTATGCAAGTTCTTCGCAGATCGGTATAAGGTGGGTCGATGTGTCGTGTTTTAAGCTACAAATTGCTATGTCGCAGATTTGCATACGACGAATAGAAGCGGAGTTATAGTTGTTTATATTTGTCAGTCCATGAATCACCATTGACGACCGGATTGCCTTCCAATCGAAACGATCGATGTTTGACGAAACTATGCAAGCTCGATGCAGATCGGTATAAGGCGTGTCGATGTGTCGTGCTTTAAGCTACAAATGGCTGTGTCGCAGATTCGCATACGACGAATAGAAGTGGAGTTATAGTTGTTTATATCTGTGAGGCCATTAATCACCATTGACGACAGGATTGCCTACCACTCGGAACGATCGACGGTTGACGAAACTATGCAAGTTCTTCGCAGATCGGTATAAGGTGGGTCGATGTGTCGTGTTTTAACCTACAAATTGCTATGTCGCAGATTCGCATACGACGAATAGAAGCGGAGTTATCGATGTTTATATCTGTGAGGCCATGAATCACCATCGACGGCCGGATTGCCTACCACTCGGAACGATCGACGTTTGACGAAACTATGCAAGTTCTTCGCAGATCGGTATAAGGTGGGTCGATGTGTCGTGTTTTAACCTACAAATTGCTGTGTCGCAGATTCGCATACGACGAATAGAAGCGGAGTTATAGTTGTTTATATGTGTCAGGCCATGAATCACCATTGACGCCTGGATTGCTTTCCACTCGAAACGACCGATGGTTGACGAAACTATGCAAGTTCGTCGCAGATCGGTATAAGGTGGCTCGATGTGTCGTGTTCTAGGCTACACATTGCTATGTCGCAGATTTGCATACGACGAATAGAAGCGGAGTTGTAGTTGTTTATATCTGTGAGGTCATGAATCATCTTTGACGGCCAGAATGCCTACCACTCGGAACGATCGACGTTTGCCGAAACTCTGCATGTTCTTCGCATATCGGTATAAGGTGGGTCGATGTGCCGTGTTTTAAGCTACAAATTGCTATGTCGCAGATTTGCATACGACGAATAGAAGCGGAGTTATAGTTGTTTATATCTGTCAGGCCGTGAATCACCATTGACGGCCGGATTGCCTACCACTCGGAACGATCGACGTTTGCCGAAACTATGCAAGTTCTTCGCAGATCGGTATAAGGTGGGTCGATGTGTCGTGTTTTAAGCTACAAATTGCTATGTCGCAGATTTGCATACGACGAATAGAAGCGGAGTTATATTTGTTTATATGTTTCAGGCCATGAATCACTATTGACGCCTGGATTGCTTTCCACTCGAAACGACCGATGTTTGACGAAACTATGCAAGTTCGTCGCAGATCGGTATAAGGTGGCTCGATGTGTCGTGCTTTAAGCTACAAATTGCTATGCCGCAGATTCGCATACGACGAATAGAAGCGGAGTTATCGATGTTTATATCTGTGAGGCCATGAATCATCATTGACGACAGGATTGCCTACCACTCGGAACGATCGACGTTTGACGAAACTATGCAAGTTCTTCGCAGATCGGTATAAGTTGGCTCGATGTGTCGTGTTTTAGGATACAAATTGCTATGTCGCAGATTTGCATACGACGAATTGAAGCGGAGTTATCGATGTTTATATCTGTGAGACCATGAATCATCATTGACGACAGGATTGCCTACCACTCGGAACGATCGACGTTTGACGAAACTATGCAAGTTCTTCGCAGATCGGTATAAGTTGGCTCGATGTGTCGTGTTTTAGGATACAAATTGCTATGTCGCAGATTTGCATACGACGAATAGAAGCGGAGTTGTAGTTGTTTATATCTGTGAGGTCATGAATCATCATTGACGGCCAGAATGCCTACCACTCGAAACGATCGATGTTTGACGAAACTATGCAAGTTCGTCGCAGATCGGTATAAGGTAGGTCGATGTGTCGTGCTTTAAGCTACAAATTGCTATGTCGCAGATTTGCATACGACTAATAGAAACGGAGTTATAGTTGTTTATATCTGTCAGGCCGTGAATCACCATTGACGACCGGATTGCCTACCACTCGGAACGATCGACGTTTGCCGAAACTATGCAAGTTCGTCGCATATCGGTATAAGGTGGGTCGATGTGTCGTGCTTTAAGCTACAAATTGCTATGACGCAGATTCGCATACGACGAATAGAAGCGGAGTTATCGATGTTTATATCTGTGAGGCCATGAATCACCATTGACGACAGGATTGCCTACCACTCGGAACGATCGACGTTTGACGAAACTATGCAAGTTCTTCGCAGATCGGTATAAGGTGGGTCGATGTGTCGTGTTTTAACCTACAAATTGCTATGTCGCAGATTCGCATACGACGAATAGAAGCGGAGTTATAGTGGTTTATATGTGTCAGGCCATGAATCACCATTGACGACCGGATTGCTTTCCACTCGAATCGACCGATGTTTGACGAAACTATGCAAGTTCGTCGCAGATCGGTATAAGGTGGGTCGTTGGGCCGTGTTTTAAGCTACAACTTGCTATGTCGCAGATTCGCATACGACGAATAGAAGCGGAGTTATCGATGTTTATATCTGTGAGGCCATTAACCACCATTGACGACCGGATTGCCTAACACTCGGAACGATCGACGCTTGACGAAACTATGCAAGTTCGTCGCAGATCGGTATAAGGTGGCTCGATGTGTCGTGTTTTAGGCTACAAACTGCTATGTCGCAGATTTGCGTACGACGAATAGAAGCGGAGTTATAGTTGTTTATATCTGTCAGGCCATGAATCACCATTGACGGCCGGATTGCCTACCACTCGAAACGATCGATGTTTGACGAAACTATGCAAGTTCGTCGCAGATCGGTATAAGGTGGGTCGTTGGGCCGTGTTTTAAGCTACAAGTTGCTGTGTCGCAGATTCGCATACGACGAATAGAAGTGGAGTTATAGTTGTTTATATCTGTGAGGCCATTAATCACCATTGACGACAGGATTGCCTACCACTCGGAACGATCGACGTTTGACGAAACTATGCAAGTTCTTCGCAGATCGGTATAAAGTGGGACGATGTGTCGTGTTTTAACCTACAAATTGCTATGTCGCAGATTCGCATACGACGAATAGAAGCGGAGTTATAGTTGTTTATATGTGTCAGGCCATGAATCACCATTGACGCCTGGATTGCTTTCCACTCGAAACGATCGATGTTTGACGAAACTATGCAAGTTCGTCGCAGATCGGTATAAGGTGGGTCATTGGGCCGTGTTTTAAGCTACAAGTTGCTGTGTCGCAGATTCGCATGCGACGAATAGAAGTGGAGTTATTGTTGTTTATATCTGTGAGGCCATTAATCACCATTGACGACAGGATTGCCTACCACTCGGAACGATCGACGTTTGACGAAACTATGCAAGTTCTTCGCAGATCGGTATAAGGTGGGACGATGTGTCGTGTTTTAACCTACAAATTGCTATGTCGCAGATTCGCATACGACGAATAGAAGCGGAGTTATAATTGTTTATATGTGTCAGGCCATGAATCACCATTGACGCCTGGATTGCTTTCCACTCGAAACGACCGATGTTTGACGAAACTATGCAAGTTCGTCGCAGATCGGTGTAAGGTGGCTCGATGTGTCGTGTTTTAGGCTACAAATTGCTATGTCGCAGATTTGCGTACGACGAATAGAAGCGGAGTTATAGTTGTTATATCTGTCAGGCCATGAATCACCATTGACGGCCGGATTGCCTACCACTCGGAACGATCGACGTTTGCCGAAACTCTGCAAGTTCTTCGCAGATCGGTATAAGGTGGGTCGATGTGCCGTGTTTTAAGCTACAAATTGCTATGTCGCAGATTTGCATACGACGAATAGAAGCGGAGTTATAGTTGTTTATATCTGTCAGGCCGTGAATCACCATTGACGGCCGGATTGCCTACCACTCGGAACGATCGACGTTTGCCGAAACTATGCAAGTTCTTCGCAGATCGGTATAAGCTGGGTCGATGTGTCGTGCTTTAAGCTACAAATTGCTATGTCGCAGATTTGCATACGACGAATAGAAGCGGAGTTATAGTTATTTATATCTGTGAGGCCATGAATCACCATCGACGGCCGGATTGCCTACCGCTCGGAACGATCGACGTTTGACGAAACTATGCAAGTTCTTCGCAGATCGGTATAAGGTGGGTCGATGTGTCGTGTTTTAAGCTACAAATTGCTATGTCGCAGATTTGCATACGACGAATAGAAGCGGAGTTATAGTTGTTTATATTTGTCAGTCCATGAATCACCATTGACGACCGGATTGCCTTCCAATCGAAACGATCGATGTTTGACGAAACTATGCAAGCTCGATGCAGATCGGTATAA
This sequence comes from Anoplius nigerrimus, assembly GCA_914767735.1. NCBI lineage: Eukaryota > Metazoa > Arthropoda > Insecta > Hymenoptera > Pompilidae > Anoplius > Anoplius nigerrimus. The sequence continues at coordinate 407,899 of CAJZBX010001124.1, read as the reverse complement.
GGCGTGTCGATGTGTCGTGCTTTAAGCTACAAATGGCTGTGTCGCAGATTCGCATACGACGAATAGAAGTGGAGTTATAGTTGTTTATATCTGTGAGGCCATTAATCACCATTGACGACAGGATTGCCTACCACTCGGAACGATCGACGTTTGACGAAACTATGCAAGTTCTTCGCAGATCGGTATAAGGTGGGTCGATGTGTCGTGTTTTAAGCTACAAATTGCTATGTCGCAGATTTGCATACGACGAATAGAAGTGGAGTTATAGTTGTTTATATTTGTCAGTCCATGAATCACCATTGACGACCGGATTGCCTTCCAATCGAAACGATCGATGTTTGACGAAACTATGCAAGCTCGATGCAGATCGGTATAAGGCGTGTCGATGTGTCGTGCTTTAAGCTACAAATGGCTGTGTCGCAGATTCGCATACGACGAATAGAAGTGGAGTTATAGTTGTTTATATCTGTGAGGCCATTAATCACCATTGACGACAGGATTGCCTACCACTCGGAACGATCGACGGTTGACGAAACTATGCAAGTTCTTCGCAGATCGGTATAAGATGGGTCGATGTGTCGTGTTTTAAGCTACAAATTGCTATGTCGGAGATTCGCATACGACGAATAGAAGTGGAGTTGTAGTTGTTTATATCTGTCAGGCCATGAATCACCATTGACGGCCGGATTGCCTTCCACTCGAAACGATCGATGTTTGACGAAACTATGCAAGTTCGTCGCAGATCGGTATAAGGTGGGTCGTTGGGCCGTGCTTTAAGCTACAAGTTGCTGTGTCGCAGATTCGCATACGACGAATAGAAGCGGAGTTATAGTTGTTTATATGTTTCAGGCCATGAATCACTATTGACGCCTGGATTGCTTTCCACTCGAAACGACCGATGTTTGACGAAACTATGCAAGTTCGTCGCAGATCGGTATAAGATGGGTCGATGTGTCGTGTTTTAAGCTACAAATTGCTATGTCGCAGATCCGCATACGACGAATAGAAGTGGAGTTACAGTTGTTTATATCTGTCAGGCCATGAATCACCATTGACGGCCGGATTGCCTTCCACTCGAAACGATCGATGTTTGACGAAATTATGCAAGTTCGTCGCAGATCGGTATAAGGTGGGTCGATGTGTCGTGTTTTAACCTACAAATTGCTGTGTCGCAGATTCGCATACGACGAATAGAAGTGGAGTTATAGTTGTTTATATCTGTGAGGCCATTAATCACCATTGACGACAGGATTGCCTACCACTCGGAACGATCGACGGTTGACGAAACTATGCAAGTTCTTCGCAGATCGGTATAAGGTGGCTCGATGTGTCGTGTTTTAGGATACAAATTGCTATGTCGCAGATTTGCATACGCCGAATAGAAGCGGAGTTGTAGTTGTTTATATCTGTGAGGTCATGAATCATCATTGACGGCCAGAATGCCTACCACTCGAAACGATCGATGTTTGACGAAACTATGCAAGTTTGTCGCAGATCGGTATAAGGTAGGTCGATGTGTCGTGCTTTAAGCTACAAATTGCTATGTCGCAGATTTGCATATGACGAATAGAAGCGGAGTTATAGTTGTTTATATCTGTGAGGTCATGAATCATCATTGACGGCCGGAATGCCTACCACTCGAAACGATCGATGTTTGACGGAACTATGCAAGTTCGTCGCAGATCGGTATAAGGTGGGTCGATGTGTCGTGGTTTAAGCTACAAATTGCTATGCCGCAGATTCGCATACGACGATTAGAAGCGGAGTTATCGATGTTTATATCTGTGAGGCCATGAATCACCATCGACGGCCGGATTGGCTACCACTCGGAACGATCGACGTTTGACGAAACTATGCAAGTTCTTCGCAGATCGGTATAAGGTGGCTCGATGTGTCGTGTTTTAGGCTACAAATTGCTATGTCGCAGATTTGCGTACGACGAATAGAAGCGGAGTTATAGTTGTTTATATCTGTCAGGCCATGAATCACCATTGACGGCCGGATTGCCTATCACTCGAAACGATCGATGTTTGACGAAACTATGCAAGTTCTTCGCAGATCGGTATAAGGTGGGTCGATGTGTCGTGTTTTAAGCTACAAGTTGCTATGTCGCAGATTTGCGTACGACGAATAGAAGCGGAGTTATAGTTGTTTATATCTGTCAGGCCATGAATCACCATTGACGGCCGGATTGCCTACCACTCGAAACGATCGATGTTTGACGAAACTATGCAAGTTCGTCGCAGATCGGTATAAGGTGGGTCGTTGGGCCGTGTTTTAAGCTACAAGTTGCTGTGTCGCAGATTCGCATACGACGAATAGAAGTGGAGTTATAGTTGTTTATATCTGTGAGGCCATTAATCACCATTGACGACAGGATTGCCTACCACTCGGAACGATCGACGTTTGACGAAACTATGCAAGTTCTTCGCAGATCGGTATAAAGTGGGACGATGTGTCGTGTTTTAACCTACAAATTGCTATGTCGCAGATTCGCATACGACGAATAGAAGCGGAGTTATAGTTGTTTATATGTGTCAGGCCATGAATCACCATTGACGCCTGGATTGCTTTCCACTCGAAACGATCGATGTTTGACGAAACTATGCAAGTTCGTCGCAGATCGGTATAAGGTGGGTCGTTGGGCCGTGTTTTAAGCTACAAGTTGCTGTGTCGCAGATTCGCATACGACGCATAGAAGTGGAGTTATTGTTGTTTATATCTGTGAGGCCATTAATCACCATTGACGACAGGATTGCCTACCACTCGGAACGATCGACGTTTGACGAAACTATGCAAGTTCTTCGCAGATCGGTATAAGGTGGGACGATGTGTCGTGTTTTAACCTACAAATTGCTATGTCGCAGATTCGCATACGACGAATAGAAGCGGAGTTATAGTTGTTTATATGTGTCAGGCCATGAATCACCATTGACGCCTGGATTGCTTTCCACTCGAAACGACCGATGTTTGACGAAACTATGCAAGTTCGTCGCAGATCGGTGTAAGGTGGCTCGATGTGTCGTGTTTTAGGCTACAAATTGCTATGTCGCAGATTTGCGTACGACGAATAGAAGCGGAGTTATAGTTGTTTATATCTGTCAGGCCATGAATCACCATTGACGGCCGGATTGCCTACCACTCGGAACGATCGACGTTTGCCGAAACTATGCAAGTTCTTCACAGATCGGTATAAGCTGGGTCGATGTGTCGTGCTTTAAGCTACAAATTGCTATGTCGCAGATTTGCATACGACGAATAGAAGCGGAGTTATAGTTATTTATATCTGTGAGGCCATGAATCACCATCGACGGCCGGATTGCCTACCACTCGGAACGATCGACGTTTGACGAAACTATGCAAGTTCTTCGCAGATCGGTATAAGATGGGTCGATGTGTCGTGTTGTAAGCTACAAATTGCTATGTCGCAGATCCGCATACGACGAATAGAAGTGGAGTTACAGTTGTTTATATCTGTCAGGCCATGAATCACCATTGACGTCCGGATTGCCTTCCACTCGAAACGATCGATGTTTGACGAATCTATGCAAGTTCGTCGCAGATCGGTATAAGGTGGGTCGATGTGTCGTGTTTTAACCTACAAATTGCTGTGTCGCAGATTCGCATACGACGAATAGAAGTGGAGTTATAGTTGTTTATATCTGTGAGGCCATTAATCACCATTGACGACAGGATTGCCTACCACTCGGAACGATCGACGGTTGACGAAACTATGCAAGTTCTTCGCAGATCGGTATAAGATGGGTCGATGTGTCGTGTTTTAAGCTACAAATTGCTATGTCGGAGATTCGCATACGACGAATAGAAGTGGAGTTGTAGTTGTTTATATCTGTCAGGCCATGAATCACCATTGACGGCCGGATTGCCTTCCACTCGAAACGATCGATGTTTGACGAAACTATGCAAGTTCGTCGCAGATCGGTATAAGGTGGGTCGTTGGGCCGTGCTTTAAGCTACAAGTTGCTGTGTCGCAGATTCGCATACGACGAATAGAAGCGGAGTTGTAGTTGTTTATATCTGTGTGGTCATGAATCATCATTGACGGCCAGAATGCCTACCACTCGAAACGATCGATGTTTGACGAAACTATGCAAGTTCGTCGCAGATCGGTATAAGGTGGGTCGATGTGTCGTGCTTTAAGCTACAAATTGCTATGCCGCAGATTCGCATACGACGAATAGAAGCGGAGTTATCGATGTTTATATCTGTGAGGCCATGAATCATCATTGACGACAGGATTGCCTACCACTCGGAACGATCGACGTTTGACGAAACTATGCAAGTTCTTCGCAGATCGGTATAAGTTGGCTCGATGTGTCGTGTTTTAGGATACAAATTGCTATGTCGCAGATTTGCATACGACGAATTGAAGCGGAGTTATCGATGTTTATATCTGTGAGACCATGAATCATCATTGACGACAGGATTGCCTACCACTCGGAACGATCGACGTTTGACGAAACTATGCAAGTTCTTCGCAGATCGGTATAAGTTGGCTCGATGTGTCGTGTTTTAGGATACAAATTGCTATGTCGCAGATTTGCATACGACGAATAGAAGCGGAGTTGTAGTTGTTTATATCTGTGAGGTCATGAATCATCATTGACGGCCAGAATGCCTACCACTCGAAACGATCGATGTTTGACGAAACTATGCAAGTTCGTCGCAGATCGGTATAAGGTAGGTCGATGTGTCGTGATTTAAGCTACAAATTGCTATGTCGCAGATTTGCATACGACTAATAGAACCGGAGTTATAGTTGTTTATATCTGTCAGGCCGTGAATCACCATTGACGACCGGATTGCCTACCACTCGGAACGATCGACGTTTGCCGAAACTATGCAAGTTCGTCGCATATCGGTATAAGGTGGGTCGATGTGTCGTGCTTTAAGCTACAAATTGCTATGCCGCAGATTCGCATACGACGAATAGAAGCGGAGTTATCGATGTTTATATCTGTGAGGCCATGAATCACCATTGACGACAGGATTGCCTACCACTCGGAACGATCGACGTTTGACGAAACTATGCAAGTTCTTCGCAGATCGGTATAAGGTGGGTCGATGTGTCGTGTTTTAACCTACAAATTGCTATGTCGCAGATTCGCATACGACGAATAGAAGCGGAGTTATAGTTGTTTATATGTGTCAGGCCATGAATCACCATTGACGACCGGATTGCTTTCCACTCGAATCGACCGATGTTTGACGAAACTATGCAAGTTCGTCGCAGATCGGTATAAGGTGGGTCGTTGGGCCGTGTTTTAAGCTACAACTTGCTATGTCGCAGATTCGCATACGACGAATAGAAGCGGAGTTATCGATGTTTATATCTGTGAGGCCATTAACCACCATTGACGACCGGATTGCCTAACACTCGGAACGATCGACGCTTGACGAAACTATGCAAGTTCGTCGCAGATCGGTATAAGGTGGCTCGATGTGTCGTGTTTTAGGCTACAAACTGCTATGTCGCAGATTTGCGTACGACGAATAGAAGCGGAGTTATAGTTGTTTATATCTGTCAGGCCATGAATCACCATTGACGGCCGGATTGCCTACCACTCGAAACGATCGATGTTTGACGAAACTATGCAAGTTCGTCGCAGATCGGTATAAGGTGGGTCGTTGGGCCGTGTTTTAAGCTACAAGTTGCTGTGTCGCAGATTCGCATACGACGAATAGAAGTGGAGTTATAGTTGTTTATATCTGTGAGGCCATTAATCACCATTGACGACAGGATTGCCTACCACTCGGAACGATCGACGGTTGACGAAACTATGCAAGTTCTTCGCAGATCGGTATAAGATGGGTCGATGTGTCGTGTTTTAAGCTACAAATTGCTATGTCGGAGATTCGCATACGACGAATAGAAGTGGAGTTGTAGTTGTTTATATCTGTCAGGCCATGAATCACCATTGACGGCCGGATTGCCTTCCACTCGAAACGATCGATGTTTGACGAAACTATGCAAGTTCGTCGCAGATCGGTATAAGGTAGGTCGATGTGTCGTGCTTTAAGCTACAAATTGCTATGTCGCAGATTTGCATATGACGAATAGAAGCGGAGTTATAGTTGTTTATATCTGTGAGGTCATGAATCATCATTGACGGCCGGAATGCCTACCACTCGAAACGATCGATGTTTGACGGAACTATGCAAGTTCGTCGCAGATCGGTATAAGGTGGGTCGATGTGTCGTGGTTTAAGCTACAAATTGCTATGCCGCAGATTCGCATACGACGATTAGAAGCGGAGTTATCGATGTTTATATCTGTGAGGCCATGAATCACCATCGACGGCCGGATTGGCTACCACTCGGAACGATCGACGTTTGACGAAACTATGCAAGTTCTTCGCAGATCGGTATAAGGTGGCTCGATGTGTCGTGTTTTAGGCTACAAATTGCTATGTCGCAGATTTGCGTACGACGAATAGAAGCGGAGTTATAGTTGTTTATATCTGTCAGGCCATGAATCACCATTGACGGCCGGATTGCCTATCACTCGAAACGATCGATGTTTGACGAAACTATGCAAGTTCTTCGCAGATCGGTATAAGGTGGGTCGATGTGTCGTGTTTTAAGCTACAAGTTGCTATGTCGCAGATTTGCGTACGACGAATAGAAGCGGAGTTATAGTTGTTTATATCTGTCAGGCCATGAATCACCATTGACGGCCGGATTGCCTACCACTCGAAACGATCGATGTTTGACGAAACTATGCAAGTTCGTCGCAGATCGGTATAAGGTGGGTCGTTGGGCCGTGTTTTAAGCTACAAGTTGCTGTGTCGCAGATTCGCATACGACGAATAGAAGTGGAGTTATAGTTGTTTATATCTGTGAGGCCATTAATCACCATTGACGACAGGATTGCCTACCACTCGGAACGATCGACGTTTGACGAAACTATGCAAGTACTTCGCAGATCGGTATAAAGTGGGACGATGTGTCGTGTTTTAACCTACAAATTGCTATGTCGCAGATTCGCATACGACGAATAGAAGCGGAGTTATAGTTGTTTATATGTGTCAGGCCATGAATCACCATTGACGCCTGGATTGCTTTCCACTCGAAACGATCGATGTTTGACGAAACTATGCAAGTTCGTCGCAGATCGGTATAAGGTGGGTCGTTGGGCCGTGTTTTAAGCTACAAGTTGCTGTGTCGCAGATTCGCATACGACGCATAGAAGTGGAGTTATTGTTGTTTATATCTGTGAGGCTATTAATCACCATTGACGACAGGATTGCCTACCACTCGGAACGATCGACGTTTGACGAAACTATGCAAGTTCTTCGCAGATCGGTATAAGGTGGGACGATGTGTCGTGTTTTAACCTACAAATTGCTATGTCGCAGATTCGCATACGACGAATAGAAGCGGAGTTATAGTTGTTTATATGTGTCAGGCCATGAATCACCATTGACGCCTGGATTGCTTTCCACTCGAAACGACCGATGTTTGACGAAACTATGCAAGTTCGTCGCAGATCGGTGTAAGGTGGCTCGATGTGTCGTGTTTTAGGCTACAAATTGCTATGTCGCAGATTTGCGTACGACGAATAGAAGCGGAGTTATAGTTGTTTATATCTGTCAGGCCATGAATCACCATTGACGGCCGGATTGCCTACCACTCGGAACGATCGACGTTTGCCGAAACTCTGCAAGTTCTTCGCAGATCGGTATAAGGTGGGTCGATGTGCCGTGTTTTAAGCTACAAATTGCTATGTCGCAGATTTGCATACGACGAATAGAAGCGGAGTTATAGTTGTTTATATCTGTCAGGCCGTGAATCACCATTGACGGCCGGATTGCCTACCACTCGGAACGATCGACGTTTGCCGAAACTATGCAAGTTCTTCACAGATCGGTATAAGCTGGGTCGATGTGTCGTGCTTTAAGCTACAAATTGCTATGTCGCAGATTTGCATACGACGAATAGAAGCGGAGTTATAGTTATTTATATCTGTGAGGCCATGAATCACCATCGACGGCCGGATTGCCTACCACTCGGAACGATCGACGTTTGACGAAACTATGCAAGTTCTTCGCAGATCGGTATAAGATGGGTCGATGTGTCGTGTTGTAAGCTACAAATTGCTATGTCGCAGATCCGCATACGACGAATAGAAGTGGAGTTACAGTTGTTTATATCTGTCAGGCCATGAATCACCATTGACGTCCGGATTGCCTTCCACTCGAAACGATCGATGTTTGACGAATCTATGCAAGTTCGTCGCAGATCGGTATAAGGTGGGTCGATGTGTCGTGTTTTAACCTACAAATTGCTGTGTCGCAGATTCGCATACGACGAATAGAAGTGGAGTTATAGTTGTTTATATCTGTGAGGCCATTAATCACCATTGACGACAGGATTGCCTACCACTCGGAACGATCGACGGTTGACGAAACTATGCAAGTTCTTCGCAGATCGGTATAAGATGGGTCGATGTGTCGTGTTTTAAGCTACAAATTGCTATGTCGGAGATTCGCATACGACGAATAGAAGTGGAGTTGTAGTTGTTTATATCTGTCAGGCCATGAATCACCATTGACGGCCGGATTGCCTTCCACTCGAAACGATCGATGTTTGACGAAACTATGCAAGTTCGTCGCAGATCGGTATAAGGTGGGTCGTTGGGCCGTGCTTTAAGCTACAAGTTGCTGTGTCGCAGATTCGCATACGACGAATAGAAGCGGAGTTGTAGTTGTTTATATCTGTGTGGTCATGAATCATCATTGACGGCCAGAATGCCTACCACTCGAAACGATCGATGTTTGACGAAACTATGCAAGTTCGTCGCAGATCGGTATAAGGTGGGTCGATGTGTCGTGCTTTAAGCTACAAATTGCTATGCCGCAGATTCGCATACGACGAATAGAAGCGGAGTTATCGATGTTTATATCTGTGAGGCCATGAATCATCATTGACGACAGGATTGCCTACCACTCGGAACGATCGACGTTTGACGAAACTATGCAAGTTCTTCGCAGATCGGTATAAGGTGGGACGATGTGTCGTGTTTTAACCTACAAATTGCTATGTCGCAGATTCGCATACGACGAATAGAAGCGGAGTTATAATTGTTTATATGTGTCAGGCCATGAATCACCATTGACGCCTGGATTGCTTTCCACTCGAAACGACCGATGTTTGACGAAACTATGCAAGTTCGTCGCAGATCGGTGTAAGGTGGCTCGATGTGTCGTGTTTTAGGCTACAAATTGCTATGTCGCAGATTTGCGTACGACGAATAGAAGCGGAGTTATAGTTGTTTATATCTGTCAGGCCATGAATCACCATTGACGGCCGGATTGCCTACCACTCGGAACGATCGACGTTTGCCGAAACTCTGCAAGTTCTTCGCAGATCGGTATAAGGTGGGTCGATGTGCCGTGTTTTAAGCTACAAATTGCTATGTCGCAGATTTGCATACGACGAATAGAAGCGGAGTTATAGTTGTTTATATCTGTCAGGCCGTGAATCACCATTGACGGCCGGATTGCCTACCACTCGGAACGATCGACGTTTGCCGAAACTATGCAAGTTCTTCGCAGATCGGTATAAGCTGGGTCGATGTGTCGTGCTTTAAGCTACAAATTGCTATGTCGCAGATTTGCATACGACGAATAGAAGCGGAGTTATAGTTATTTATATCTGTGAGGCCATGAATCACCATCGACGGCCGGATTGCCTACCACTCGGAACGATCGACGTTTGACGAAACTATGCAAGTTCTTCGCAGATCGGTATAAGGTGGGTCGATGTGTCGTGTTTTAAGCTACAAATTGCTATGTCGCAGATTTGCATACGACGAATAGAAGCGGAGTTATAGTTGTTTATATTTGTCAGTCTATGAATCACCATTGACGACCGGATTGCCTTCCAATCGAAACGATCGATGTTTGACGAAACTATGCAAGCTCGATGCAGATCGGTATAAGGCGTGTCGATGTGTCGTGCTTTAAGCTACAAATGGCTGTGTCGCAGATTCGCATACGACGAATAGAAGTGGAGTTATAGTTGTTTATATCTGTGAGGCCATTAATCACCATTGACGACAGGATTGCCTACCACTCGGAACGATCGACGGTTGACGAAACTATGCAAGTTCTTCGCAGATCGGTATAAGATGGGTCGATGTGTCGTGTTTTAAGCTACAAATTGCTATGTCGGAGATTCGCATACGACGAATAGAAGTGGAGTTATAGTTGTTTATATCTGTCAGGCCATGAATCACCATTGACGGCCGGAGTGCCTTCCACTCGAAACGATCGATGTTTGACGAAACTATGCAAGTTGGTCGCAGATCGGTATAAGGTGGGCGTTGGGCCGTGTTTTAAGCTACAAGTTGCTGTGTCGCAGATTCGCATACGACGAATAGAAGCGGAGTTATAGTTGTTTATATGTTTCAGGCCATGAATCACCATTGACGCCTGGATTGCTTTCCACTCGAAACGACCGATGTTTGACGAAACTATGCAAGTTCGTCGCAGATCGGTATAAGGTGGGTCGATGTGTCGTGCTTTAAGCTACAAATTGCTATGCCGCAGATTCGCATACGACGAATAGAAGCGGAGTTATCGATGTTTATATCTGTGAGGCCATGAATCATCATTGACGACAGGATTGCCTACCACTCGGAACGATCGACGTTTGACGAAACTATGCAAGTTCTTCGCAGATCGGTATAAGTTGGCTCGATGTGTCGTGTTTTAACCTACCAATTGCTATGTCGCAGATTCGCATACGACGAATAGAAGCGGAGTTATAGTTGTTTATATGTGACAGGCCATGAATCACCATTGACGACCGGATTGCCTACCACTCGGAGCGATCGACGTTTGACGAAACTATGCAAGTTCGTCGCAGATCGGTATAAGGTGGGTCGATGTGTCGTGTTTTAACCTACAAATTGCTGTGTCGCAGATTCGCATACGACGAATAGAAGTGGAGTTATAGTTGTTTATATCTGTGAGGCCATTAATCACCATTGACGACAGGATTGCCTACCACTCGGAACGATCGACGGTTGACGAAACTATGCAAGTTCTTCGCAGATCGGTATAAGGTGGCTCGATGTGTCGTGTTTTAGGATACAAATTGCTATGTCGCAGATTTGCATACGCCGAATAGAAGCGGAGTTGTAGTTGTTTATATCTGTGAGGTCATGAATCATCATTGACGGCCAGAATGCCTACCACTCGAAACGATCGATGTTTGACGAAACTATGCAAGTTTGTCGCAGATCGGTATAAGGTAGGTCGATGTGTCGTGCTTTAAGCTACAAATTGCTATGTCGCAGATTTGCATATGACGAATAGAAGCGGAGTTATAGTTGTTTATATCTGTGAGGTCATGAATCATCATTGACGGCCGGAATGCCTACCACTCGAAACGATCGATGTTTGACGGAACTATGCAAGTTCGTCGCAGATCGGTATAAGGTGGGTCGATGTGTCGTGGTTTAAGCTACAAATTGCTATGCCGCAGATTCGCATACGACGATTAGAAGCGGAGTTATCGATGTTTATATCTGTGAGGCCATGAATCACCATCGACGGCCGGATTGGCTACCACTCGGAACGATCGACGTTTGACGAAACTATGCAAGTTCTTCGCAGATCGGTATAAGGTGGCTCGATGTGTCGTGTTTTAGGCTACAAATTGCTATGTCGCAGATTTGCGTACGACGAATAGAAGCGGAGTTATAGTTGTTTATATCTGTCAGGCCATGAATCACCATTGACGGCCGGATTGCCTATCACTCGAAACGATCGATGTTTGACGAAACTATGCAAGTTCTTCGCAGATCGGTATAAGGTGGGTCGATGTGTCGTGTTTTAAGCTACAAGTTGCTATGTCGCAGATTTGCGTACGACGAATAGAAGCGGAGTTATAGTTGTTTATATCTGTCAGGCCATGAATCACCATTGACGGCCGGATTGCCTACCACTCGAAACGATCGATGTTTGACGAAACTATGCAAGTTCGTCGCAGATCGGTATAAGGTGGGTCGTTGGGCCGTGTTTTAAGCTACAAGTTGCTGTGTCGCAGATTCGCATACGACGAATAGAAGTGGAGTTATAGTTGTTTATATCTGTGAGGCCATTAATCACCATTGACGACAGGATTGCCTACCACTCGGAACGATCGACGTTTGACGAAACTATGCAAGTTTGTCGCAGATCGGTATAAGGTAGGTCGATGTGTCGTGCTTTAAGCTACAAATTGCTATGTCGCAGATTTGCATATGACGAATAGAAGCGGAGTTATAGTTGTTTATATCTGTGAGGTCATGAATCATCATTGACGGCCGGAATGCCTACCACTCGAAACGATCGATGTTTGACGGAACTATGCAAGTTCGTCGCAGATCGGTATAAGGTGGGTCGATGTGTCGTGGTTTAAGCTACAAATTGCTATGCCGCAGATTCGCATACGACGATTAGAAGCGGAGTTATCGATGTTTATATCTGTGAGGCCATGAATCACCATCGACGGCCGGATTGGCTACCACTCGGAACGATCGACGTTTGACGAAACTATGCAAGTTCTTCGCAGATCGGTATAAGGTGGCTCGATGTGTCGTGTTTTAGGCTACAAATTGCTATGTCGCAGATTTGCGTACGACGAATAGAAGCGGAGTTATAGTTGTTTATATCTGTCAGGCCATGAATCACCATTGACGGCCGGATTGCCTATCACTCGAAACGATCGATGTTTGACGAAACTATGCAAGTTCTTCGCAGATCGGTATAAGGTGGGTCGATGTGTCGTGTTTTAAGCTACAAGTTGCTATGTCGCAGATTTGCGTACGACGAATAGAAGCGGAGTTATAGTTGTTTATATCTGTCAGGCCATGAATCACCATTGACGGCCGGATTGCCTACCACTCGAAACGATCGATGTTTGACGAAACTATGCAAGTTCGTCGCAGATCGGTATAAGGTGGGTCGTTGGGCCGTGTTTTAAGCTACAAGTTGCTGTGTCGCAGATTCGCATACGACGAATAGAAGTGGAGTTATAGTTGTTTATATCTGTGAGGCCATTAATCACCATTGACGACAGGATTGCCTACCACTCGGAACGATCGACGTTTGACGAAACTATGCAAGTTCTTCGCAGATCGGTATAAAGTGGGACGATGTGTCGTGTTTTAACCTACAAATTGCTATGTCGCAGATTCGCATACGACGAATAGAAGCGGAGTTATAGTTGTTTATATGTGTCAGGCCATGAATCACCATTGACGCCTGGATTGCTTTCCACTCGAAACGATCGATGTTTGACGAAACTATGCAAGTTCGTCGCAGATCGGTATAAGGTGGGTCGTTGGGCCGTGTTTTAAGCTACAAGTTGCTGTGTCGCAGATTCGCATACGACGCATAGAAGTGGAGTTATTGTTGTTTATATCTGTGAGGCCATTAATCACCATTGACGACAGGATTGCCTACCACTCGGAACGATCGACGTTTGACGAAACTATGCAAGTTCTTCGCAGATCGGTATAAGGTGGGACGATGTGTCGTGTTTTAACCTACAAATTGCTATGTCGCAGATTCGCATACGACGAATAGAAGCGGAGTTATAGTTGTTTATATGTGTCAGGCCATGAATCACCATTGACGCCTGGATTGCTTTCCACTCGAAACGACCGATGTTTGACGAAACTATGCAAGTTCGTCGCAGATCGGTGTAAGGTGGCTCGATGTGTCGTGTTTTAGGCTACAAATTGCTATGTCGCAGATTTGCGTACGACGAATAGAAGCGGAGTTATAGTTGTTTATATCTGTCAGGCCATGAATCACCATTGACGGCCGGATTGCCTACCACTCGGAACGATCGACGTTTGCCGAAACTCTGCAAGTTCTTCACAGATCGGTATAAGCTGGGTCGATGTGTCGTGCTTTAAGCTACAAATTGCTATGTCGCAGATTTGCATACGACGAATAGAAGCGGAGTTATAGTTGTTTATATCTGTGAGGCCATTAATCACCATTGACGACAGGATTGCCTACCACTCGGAACGATCGACGGTTGACGAAACTATGCAAGTTCTTCGCAGATCGGTATAAGATGGGTCGATGTGTCGTGTTTTAAGCTACAAATTGCTATGTCGGAGATTCGCATACGACGAATAGAAGTGGAGTTGTAGTTGTTTATATCTGTCAGGCCATGAATCACCATTGACGGCCGGATTGCCTTCCACTCGAAACGATCGATGTTTGACGAAACTATGCAAGTTCGTCGCAGATCGGTATAAGGTGGGTCGTTGGGCCGTGCTTTAAGCTACAAGTTGCTGTGTCGCAGATTCGCATACGACGAATAGAAGCGGAGTTATAGTTGTTTATATGTTTCAGGCCATGAATCACTATTGACGCCTGGATTGCTTTCCACTCGAAACGACCGATGTTTGACGAAACTATGCAAGTTCGTCGCAGATCGGTATAAGGTGGCTCGATGTGTCGTGTTCTAGGCTACAAATTGCTATGTCGCAGATTTGCATACGACGAATAGAAGCGGAGTTGTAGTTGTTTATATCTGTGTGGTCATGAATCATCATTGACGGCCAGAATGCCTACCACTCGAAACGATCGATGTTTGACGAAACTATGCAAGTTCGTCGCAGATCGGTATAAGGTGGGTCGATGTGTCGTGCTTTAAGCTACAAATTGCTATGGCGCAGATTCGCATACGACGAATAGAAGCGGAGTTATCGATGTTTATATCTGTGAGGCCATGAATCATCATTGACGACAGGATTGCCTACCACTCGGAACGATCGACGTTTGACGAAACTATGCAAGTTCTTCGCAGATCGGTATAAGTTGGCTCGATGTGTCGTGTTTTAGGATACAAATTGCTATGTCGCAGATTTGCATACGACGAATTGAAGCGGAGTTATCGATGTTTATATCTGTGAGACCATGAATCATCATTGACGACAGGATTGCCTACCACTCGGAACGATCGACGTTTGACGAAACTATGCAAGTTCTTCGCAGATCGGTATAAGTTGGCTCGATGTGTCGTGTTTTAGGATACAAATTGCTATGTCGCAGATTTGCATACGACGAATAGAAGCGGAGTTGTAGTTGTTTATATCTGTGAGGTCATGAATCATCATTGACGGCCAGAATGCCTACCACTCGAAACGATCGATGTTTGACGAAACTATGCAAGTTCGTCGCAGATCGGTATAAGGTAGGTCGATGTGTCGTGCTTTAAGCTACAAATTGCTATGTCGCAGATTTGCATACGACTAATAGAAACGGAGTTATAGTTGTTTATATCTGTCAGGCCGTGAATCACCATTGACGACCGGATTGCCTACCACTCGGAACGATCGACGTTTGCCGAAACTATGCAAGTTCGTCGCATATCGGTATAAGGTGGGTCGATGTGTCGTGCTTTAAGCTACAAATTGCTATGCCGCAGATTCGCATACGACGAATAGAAGCGGAGTTATCGATGTTTATATCTGTGAGGCCATGAATCACCATTGACGACAGGATTGCCTACCACTCGGAACGATCGACGTTTGACGAAACTATGCAAGTTCTTCGCAGATCGGTATAAGGTGGGTCGATGTGTCGTGTTTTAACCTACAAATTGCTATGTCGCAGATTCGCATACGACGAATAGAAGCGGAGTTATAGTTGTTTATATGTGTCAGGCCATGAATCACCATTGACGACCGGATTGCTTTCCACTCGAATCGACCGATGTTTGACGAAACTATGCAAGTTCGTCGCAGATCGGTATAAGGTGGGTCGTTGGGCCGTGTTTTAAGCTACAACTTGCTATGTCGCAGATTCGCATACGACGAATAGAAGCGGAGTTATCGATGTTTATATCTGTGAGGCCATTAACCACCATTGACGACCGGATTGCCTAACACTCGGAACGATCGACGCTTGACGAAACTATGCAAGTTCGTCGCAGATCGGTATAAGGTGGCTCGATGTGTCGTGTTTTAGGCTACAAACTGCTATGTCGCAGATTTGCGTACGACGAATAGAAGCGGAGTTATAGTTGTTTATATCTGTCAGGCCATGAATCACCATTGACGGCCGGATTGCCTACCACTCGAAACGATCGATGTTTGACGAAACTATGCAAGTTCGTCGCAGATCGGTATAAGGTGGGTCGTTGGGCCGTGTTTTAAGCTACAAGTTGCTGTGTCGCAGATTCGCATACGACGAATAGAAGTGGAGTTATAGTTGTTTATATCTGTGAGGCCATTAATCACCATTGACGACAGGATTGCCTACCACTCGGAACGATCGACGTTTGACGAAACTATGCAAGTTCTTCGCAGATCGGTATAAAGTGGGACGATGTGTCGTGTTTTAACCTACAAATTGCTATGTCGCAGATTCGCATACGACGAATAGAAGCGGAGTTATAGTTGTTTATATGTGTCAGGCCATGAATCACCATTGACGCCTGGATTGCTTTCCACTCGAAACGATCGATGTTTGACGAAACTATGCAAGTTCGTCGCAGATCGGTATAAGGTGGGTCATTGGGCCGTGTTTTAAGCTACAAGTTGCTGTGTCGCAGATTCGCATACGACGAATAGAAGTGGAGTTATTGTTGTTTATATCTGTGAGGCCATTAATCACCATTGACGACAGGATTGCCTACCACTCGGAACGATCGACGTTTGACGAAACTATGCAAGTTCTTCGCAGATCGGTATAAGGTGGGACGATGTGTCGTGTTTTAACCTACAAATTGCTATGTCGCAGATTCGCATACGACGAATAGAAGCGGAGTTATAATTGTTTATATGTGTCAGGCCATGAATCACCATTGACGCCTGGATTGCTTTCCACTCGAAACGACCGATGTTTGACGAAACTATGCAAGTTCGTCGCAGATCGGTGTAAGGTGGCTCGATGTGTCGTGTTTTAGGCTACAAATTGCTATGTCGCAGATTTGCGTACGACGAATAGAAGCGGAGTTATAGTTGTTTATATCTGTCAGGCCATGAATCACCATTGACGGCCGGATTGCCTACCACTCGGAACGATCGACGTTTGCCGAAACTCTGCAAGTTCTTCGCAGATCGGTATAAGGTGGGTCGATGTGCCGTGTTTTAAGCTACAAATTGCTATGTCGCAGATTTGCATACGACGAATAGAAGCGGAGTTATAGTTGTTTATATCTGTCAGGCCGTGAATCACCATTGACGGCCGGATTGCCTACCACTCGGAACGATCGACGTTTGCCGAAACTATGCAAGTTCTTCGCAGATCGGTATAAGCTGGGTCGATGTGTCGTGCTTTAAGCTACAAATTGCTATGTCGCAGATTTGCATACGACGAATAGAAGCGGAGTTATAGTTATTTATATCTGTGAGGCCATGAATCACCATCGACGGCCGGATTGCCTACCACTCGGAACGATCGACGTTTGACGAAACTATGCAAGTTCTTCGCAGATCGGTATAAGGTGGGTCGATGTGTCGTGTTTTAAGCTACAAATTGCTACGTCGCAGATTTGCATACGACGAATAGAAGCGGAGTTATAGTTGTTTATATTTGTCAGTCCATGAATCACCATTGACGACCGGATTGCCTTCCAATCGAAACGATCGATGTTTGACGAAACTATGCAAGCTCGATGCAGATCGGTATAAGGCGTGTCGATGTGTCGTGCTTTAAGCTACAAATGGCTGTGTCGCAGATTCGCATACGACGAATAGAAGTGGAGTTATAGTTGTTTATATCTGTCAGGCCATGAATCACCATTGACGGCCGGAGTGCCTTCCACTCGAAACGATCGATGTTTGACGAAACTATGCAAGTTGGTCGCAGATCGGTATAAGGTGGGCGTTGGGCCGTGTTTTAAGCTACAAGTTGCTGTGTCGCAGATTCGCATACGACGAATAGAAGCGGAGTTATAGTTGTTTATATGTTTCAGGCCATGAATCACCATTGACGCCTGGATTGCTTTCCACTCGAAACGACCGATGTTTGACGAAACTATGCAAGTTCGTCGCAGATCGGTATAAGGTGGGTCGATGTGTCGTGCTTTAAGCTACAAATTGCTATGCCGCAGATTCGCATACGACGAATAGAAGCGGAGTTATCGATGTTTATATCTGTGAGGCCATGAATCATCATTGACGACAGGATTGCCTACCACTCGGAACGATCGACGTTTGACGAAACTATGCAAGTTCTTCGCAGATCGGTATAAGGTGGGTCGATGTGTCGTGTTTTAAGCTACAAATTGCTACGTCGCAGATTTGCATACGACGAATAGAAGCGGAGTTATAGTTGTTTATATTTGTCAGTCCATGAATCACCATTGACGACCGGATTGCCTTCCAATCGAAACGATCGATGTTTGACGAAACTATGCAAGCTCGATGCAGATCGGTATAAGGCGTGTCGATGTGTCGTGCTTTAAGCTACAAATGGCTGTGTCGCAGATTCGCATACGACGAATAGAAGTGGAGTTATAGTTGTTTATATCTGTGAGGCCATTAATCACCATTGACGACAGGATTGCCTACCACTCGGAACGATCGACGGTTGACGAAACTATGCAAGTTCTTCGCAGATCGGTATAAGATGGGTCGATGTGTCGTGTTTTAAGCTACAAATTGCTATGTCGGAGATTCGCATACGACGAATAGAAGTGGAGTTATAGTTGTTTATATCTGTCAGGCCATGAATCACCATTGACGGCCGGAGTGCCTTCCACTCGAAACGATCGATGTTTGACGAAACTATGCAAGTTGGTCGCAGATCGGTATAAGGTGGGCGTTGGGCCGTGTTTTAAGCTACAAGTTGCTGTGTCGCAGATTCGCATACGACGAATAGAAGCGGAGTTATAGTTGTTTATATGTTTCAGGCCATGAATCACCATTGACGCCTGGATTGCTTTCCACTCGAAACGACCGATGTTTGACGAAACTATGCAAGTTCGTCGCAGATCGGTATAAGGTGGGTCGATGTGTCGTGCTTTAAGCTACAAATTGCTATGCCGCAGATTCGCATACGACGAATAGAAGCGGAGTTATCGATGTTTATATCTGTGAGGCCATGAATCATCATTGACGACAGGATTGCCTACCACTCGGAACGATCGACGTTTGACGAAACTATGCAAGTTCTTCGCAGATCGGTATAAGTTGGCTCGATGTGTCGTGTTTTAACCTACCAATTGCTATGTCGCAGATTCGCATACGACGAATAGAAGCGGAGTTATAGTTGTTTATATGTGTCAGGCCATGAATCACCATTGACGACCGGATTGCCTACCACTCGGAGCGATCGACGTTTGACGAAACTATGCAAGTTCTTCGCAGATCGGTATAAGGTGGGTCGATGTGTCGTGTTTTAACCTACAAATTGCTATGTCGCAGATTCGCATACGACGAATAGAAGCGGAGTTATCGATGTTTATATCTGTGAGGCCATGAATCACCATCGACGGCCGGATTGCCTACCACTCGGAACGATCGACGTTTGACGAAACTATGCAAGTTCTTCGCAGATCGGTATAAGGTGGCTCGATGTGTCGTGTTTTAGGATACAAATTGCTATGTCGCAGATTTGCATACGCCGAATAGAAGCGGAGTTGTAGTTGTTTATATCTGTGAGGTCATGAATCATCATTGACGGCCAGAATGCCTACCACTCGAAACGATCGATGTTTGACGAAACTATGCAAGTTTGTCGCAGATCGGTATAAGGTAGGTCGATGTGTCGTGCTTTAAGCTACAAATTGCTATGTCGCAGATTTGCATATGACGAATAGAAGCGGAGTTATAGTTGTTTATATCTGTGAGGTCATGAATCATCATTGACGGCCGGAATGCCTACCACTCGAAACGATCGATGTTTGACGGAACTATGCAAGTTCGTCGCAGATCGGTATAAGTTGGGTCGATGTGTCGTGCTTTAAGCTACAAATTGCTATGCCGCAGATTCGCATACGACGATTAGAAGCGGAGTTATCGATGTTTATATCTGTGAGGCCATGAATCACCATCGACGGCCGGATTGCCTACCACTCGGAACGATCGACGTTTGACGAAACTATGCAAGTTCTTCGCAGATCGGTATAAGGTGGCTCGATGTGTCGTGTTTTAAGCTACAAGTTGCTATGTCGCAGATTCGCATACGACGAATAGAAGTGGAGTTATAGTTGTATATATCTGTGAGGCCATTAATCACCATTGACGACAGGATTGCCTACCACTCGGAACGATCGACGTTTGACGAAACTATGCAAGTTCTTGGCAGATCGGTATAAGGTGGGTCGATGTGTCGTGTTTTAACCTACAAATTGCTGTGTCGCAGATTCGCATACGACGACAGGAAGCGGAGTTATAGTTGTTTATATGTGTCAGGCCATGAATCACCATTGACGCCTGGATTGCTTTCCACTCGAAACGACCGATGGTTGACGAAACTATGCAAGTTCGTCGCAGATCGGTATAAGGTGGCTCGATGTGTCGTGTTCTAGGCTACAAATTGCTATGTCGCAGATTTGCATACGACGAATAGAAGCGGAGTTGTAGTTGTTTATATCTGTGAGGTCATGAATCATCATTGACGGCCAGAATGCCTACCACTCGGAACGATCGACGTTTGCCGAAACTCTGCATGTTCTTCGCAGATCGGTATAAGGTGGGTCGATGTGCCGTGTTTTAAGCTACAAATTGCTATGTCGCAGATTTGCATACGACGAATAGAAGCGGAGTTATAGTTGTTTATATCTGTCAGGCCGTGAATCACCATTGACGGCCGGATTGCCTACCACTCGGAACGATCGACGTTTGCCGAAACTATGCAAGTTCTTCGCAGATCGGTATAAGGTGGGTCGATGTGTCGTGTTTTAAGCTACAAATTGCTATGTCGCAGATTTGCATACGACGAATAGAAGCGGAGTTATAGTTGTTTATATCTGTGAGGCCATGAATCACAATTGACGGCAGGATTGCCTACTACTCGGAACGATCGACGGTTGACGAAACTATGCAAGTTCTTCGCAGATCGGTATAAGATGGGTCGATGTGTCGTGTTTTAAGCTACAAATTGCTATGTCGCAGATCCGCATACGACGAATAGAAGTGGAGTTACAGTTGTTTATATCTGTCAGGCCATGAATCACCATTGACGGCCGGATTGCCTTCCACTCGAAACGATCGATGTTTGACGAAACTATGCAAGTTCGTCGCAGATCGGTATAAGGTGGGTCGATGTGTCGTGTTTTAACCTACAAATTGCTGTGTCGCAGATTCGCATACGACGAATAGAAGTGGAGTTATAGTTGTTTATATCTGTGAGGCCATTAATCACCATTGACG
The DNA here is from genome assembly GCA_914767735.1 of Anoplius nigerrimus. Lineage (NCBI taxonomy): Eukaryota > Metazoa > Arthropoda > Insecta > Hymenoptera > Pompilidae > Anoplius > Anoplius nigerrimus. Next base: position 386,541 of record CAJZBX010001124.1, on the reverse strand, counting down.
ACAGGATTGCCTACCACTCGGAACGATCGACGGTTGACGAAACTATGCAAGTTTTTCGCAGATCGGTATAAGGTGGCTCGATGTGTCGTGTTTTAGGATACAAATTGCTATGTCGCAGATTTGCATACGCCGAATAGAAGCGGAGTTGTAGTTGTTTATATCTGTGAGGTCATGAATCATCATTGACGGCCAGAATGCCTACCACTCGAAACGATCGATGTTTGACGAAACTATGCAAGTTTGTCGCAGATCGGTATAAGGTAGGTCGATGTGTCGTGCTTTAAGCTACAAATTGCTATGTCGCAGATTTGCATATGACGAATAGAAGCGGAGTTATAGTTGTTTATATCTGTGAGGTCATGAATCATCATTGACGGCCGGAATGCCTACCACTCGAAACGATCGATGTTTGACGGAACTATGCAAGTTCGTCGCAGATCGGTATAAGGTGGGTCGATGTGTCGTGGTTTAAGTTACAAATTGCTATGCCGCAGATTCGCATACGACGATTAGAAGCGGAGTTATCGATGTTTATATCTGTGAGGCCATGAATCACCATCGACGGCCGGATTGGCTACCACTCGGAACGATCGACGTTTGACGAAACTATGCAAGTTCTTCGCAGATCGGTATAAGGTGGCTCGATGTGTCGTGTTTTAGGCTACAAATTGCTATGTCGCAGATTTGCGTACGACGAATAGAAGCGGAGTTATAGTTGTTTATATCTGTCAGGCCATGAATCACCATTGACGGCCGGATTGCCTATCACTCGAAACGATCGATGTTTGACGAAACTATGCAAGTTCGTCGCAGATCGGTATAAGGTGGGTCGTTGGGCCGTGTTTTAAGCTACAAGTTGCTGTGTCGCAGATTCGCATACGACGAATAGAAGTGGAGTTATAGTTGTTTATATCTGTGAGGCCATTAATCACCATTGACGACAGGATTGCCTACCACTCGGAACGATCGACGTTTGACGAAAATATGCAAGTTCTTCGCAGATCGGTATAAAGTGGGACGATGTGTCGTGTTTTAACCTACAAATTGCTATGTCGCAGATTCGCATACGACGAATAGAAGCGGAGTTATAGTTGTTTATATGTGTCAGGCCATGAATCACCATTGACGCCTGGATTGCTTTCCACTCGAAACGATCGATGTTTGACGAAACTATGCAAGTTCGTCGCAGATCGGTATAAGGTGGGTCGTTGGGCCGTGTTTTAAGCTACAAGTTGCTGTGTCGCAGATTCGCATACGACGCATAGAAGTGGAGTTATTGTTGTTTATATCTGTGAGGCCATTAATCACCATTGACGACAGGATTGCCTACCACTCGGAACGATCGACGTTTGACGAAACTATGCAAGTTCTTCGCAGATCGGTATAAGGTGGGACGATGTGTCGTGTTTTAACCTACAAATTGCTATGTCGCAGATTCGCATACGACGAATAGAAGCGGAGTTATAGTTGTTTATATGTGTCAGGCCATGAATCACCATTGACGCCTGGATTGCTTTCCACTCGAAACGACCGATGTTTGACGAAACTATGCAAGTTCGTCGCAGATCGGTGTAAGGTGGCTCGATGTGTCGTGTTTTAGGCTACAAATTGCTATGTCGCAGATTTGCGTACGACGAATAGAAGCGGAGTTATAGTTGTTTATATCTGTCAGGCCATGAATCACCATTGACGGCCGGATTGCCTACCACTCGGAACGATCGACGTTTGCCGAAACTCTGCAAGTTCTTCGCAGATCGGTATAAGGTGGGTCGATGTGCCGTGTTTTAAGCTACAAATTGCTATGTCGCAGATTTGCATACGACGAATAGAAGCGGAGTTATAGTTGTTTATATCTGTCAGGCCGTGAATCACCATTGACGGCCGGATTGCCTACCACTCGGAACGATCGACGTTTGCCGAAACTATGCAAGTTCTTCACAGATCGGTATAAGCTGGGTCGATGTGTCGTGCTTTAAGCTACAAATTGCTATGTCGCAGATTTGCATACGACGAATAGAAGCGGAGTTATAGTTATTTATATCTGTGAGGCCATGAATCACCATCGACGGCCGGATTGCCTACCACTCGGAACGATCGACGTTTGACGAAACTATGCAAGTTCTTCGCAGATCGGTATAAGGTGGGTCGATGTGTCGTGTTTTAAGCTACAAATTGCTATGTCGCAGATTTGCATACGACGAATAGAAGCGGAGTTATAGTTGTTTATATTTGTCAGTCCATGAATCACCATTGACGACCGGATTGCCTTCCAATCGAAACGATCGATGTTTGACGAAACTATGCAAGCTCGATGCAGATCGGTAAAAGGCGTGTCGATGTGTCGTGCTTTAAGCTACAAATGGCTGTGTCGCAGATTCGCATACGGCGAATAGAAGTGGAGTTATAGTTGTTTATATCTGTGAGGCCATTAATCACCATTGACGACAGGATTGCCTACCACTCGGAACGATCGACGGTTGACGAAACTATGCAAGTTCTTCGCAGATCGGTATAAGATGGGTCGATGTGTCGTGTTTTAAGCTACAAATTGCTATGTCGGAGATTCGCATACGACGAATAGAAGTGGAGTTATAGTTGTTTATATCTGTCAGGCCATGAATCACCATTGACGGCCGGAGTGCCTTCCACTCGAAACGATCGATGTTTGACGAAACTATGCAAGTTCGTCGCAGATCGGTATAAGGTGGGCGTTGGGCCGTGTTTTAAGCTACAAGTTGCTGTGTCGCAGATTCGCATACGACGAATAGAAGCGGAGTTATAGTTGTTTATATGTTTCAGGCCATGAATCACCATTGACGCCTGGATTGCTTTCCACTCGAAACGACCGATGTTTGACGAAACTATGCAAGTTCGTCGCAGATCGGTATAAGGTGGGTCGATGTGTCGTGCTTTAAGCTACAAATTGCTATGCCGCAGATTCGCATACGACGAATAGAAGCGGAGTTATCGATGTTTATATCTGTGAGGCCATGAATCATCATTGACGACAGGATTGCCTACCACTCGGAACGATCGACGTTTGACGAAACTATGCAAGTTCTTCGCAGATCGGTATAAGGTGGGACGATGTGTCGTGTTTTAACCTACAAATTGCTATGTCGCAGATTCGCATACGACGAATAGAAGCGGAGTTATAGTTGTTTATATGTGTCAGGCCATGAATCACCATTGACGCCTGGATTGCTTTCCACTCGAAACGACCGATGTTTGACGAAACTATGCAAGTTCGTCGCAGATCGGTGTAAGGTGGCTCGATGTGTCGTGTTTTAGGCTACAAATTGCTATGTCGCAGATTTGCGTACGACGAATAGAAGCGGAGTTATAGTTGTTTATATCTGTCAGGCCATGAATCACCATTGACGGCCGGATTGCCTACCACTCGGAACGATCGACGTTTGCCGAAACTCTGCAAGTTCTTCGCAGATCGGTATAAGGTGGGTCGATGTGCCGTGTTTTAAGCTACAAATTGCTATGTCGCAGATTTGCATACGACGAATAGAAGCGGAGTTATAGTTGTTTATATCTGTCAGGCCGTGAATCACCATTGACGGCCGGATTGCCTACCACTCGGAACGATCGACGTTTGCCGAAACTATGCAAGTTCTTCACAGATCGGTATAAGCTGGGTCGATGTGTCGTGCTTTAAGCTACAAATTGCTATGTCGCAGATTTGCATACGACGAATAGAAGCGGAGTTATAGTTATTTATATCTGTGAGGCCATGAATCACCATCGACGGCCGGATTGCCTACCACTCGGAACGATCGACGTTTGACGAAACTATGCAAGTTCTTCGCAGATCGGTATAAGGTGGGTCGATGTGTCGTGTTTTAAGCTACAAATTGCTATGTCGCAGATTTGCATACGACGAATAGAAGCGGAGTTATAGTTGTTTATATTTGTCAGTCCATGAATCACCATTGACGACCGGATTGCCTTCCAATCGAAACGATCGATGTTTGACGAAACTATGCAAGCTCGATGCAGATCGGTAAAAGGCGTGTCGATGTGTCGTGCTTTAAGCTACAAATGGCTGTGTCGCAGATTCGCATACGGCGAATAGAAGTGGAGTTATAGTTGTTTATATCTGTGAGGCCATTAATCACCATTGACGACAGGATTGCCTACCACTCGGAACGATCGACGGTTGACGAAACTATGCAAGTTCTTCGCAGATCGGTATAAGATGGGTCGATGTGTCGTGTTTTAAGCTACAAATTGCTATGTCGGAGATTCGCATACGACGAATAGAAGTGGAGTTATAGTTGTTTATATCTGTCAGGCCATGAATCACCATTGACGGCCGGATTGCCTTCCACTCGAAACGATCGATGTTTGACGAAACTATGCAAGTTCGTCGCAGATCGGTATAAGGTGGGCGTTGGGCCGTGTTTTAAGCTACAAGTTGCTGTGTCGCAGATTCGCATACGACGAATAGAAGCGGAGTTATAGTTGTTTATATGTTTCAGGCCATGAATCACCATTGACGCCTGGATTGCTTTCCACTCGAAACGACCGATGTTTGACGAAACTATGCAAGTTCGTCGCAGATCGGTATAAGGTGGGTCGATGTGTCGTGCTTTAAGCTACAAATTGCTATGCCGCAGATTCGCATACGACGAATAGAAGCGGAGTTATCGATGTTTATATCTGTGAGGCCATGAATCACCATTGACGACCGGATTGCCTACCACTCGGAACGATCGACGTTTGACGAAACTATGCAAGTTCTTCGCAGATCGGTATAAGTTGGCTCGATGTGTCGTGTTTTAACCTACCAATTGCTATGTCGCAGATTCGCATACGACGAATAGAAGCGGAGTTATAGTTGTTTATATGTGTCAGGCCATGAATCACCATTGACGACCGGATTGCCTACCACTCGGAGCGATCGACGTTTGACGAAACTATGCAAGTTCTTCGCAGATCGGTATAAGGTGGGTCGATGTGTCGTGTTTTAACCTACAAATTGCTATGTCGCAGATTCGCATACGACGAATAGAAGCGGAGTTATCGATGTTTATATCTGTGAGGCCATGAATCACCATCGACGGCCGGATTGCCTACCACTCGGAACGATCGACGTTTGACGAAACTATGCAAGTTCTTCGCAGATCGGTATAAGGTGGCTCGATGTGTCGTGTTTTAGGATACAAATTGCTATGTCGCAGATTTGCATACGCCGAATAGAAGCGGAGTTGTAGTTGTTTATATCTGTGAGGTCATGAATCATCATTGACGGCCAGAATGCCTACCACTCGAAACGATCGATGTTTGACGAAACTATGCAAGTTTGTCGCAGATCGGTATAAGGTAGGTCGATGTGTCGTGCTTTAAGCTACAAATTGCTATGTCGCAGATTTGCATATGACGAATAGAAGCGGAGTTATAGTTGTTTATATCTGTGAGGTCATGAATCATCATTGACGGCCGGAATGCCTACCACTCGAAACGATCGATGTTTGACGGAACTATGCAAGTTCGTCGCAGATCGGTATAAGTTGGGTCGATGTGTCGTGCTTTAAGCTACAAATTGCTATGCCGCAGATTCGCATACGACGATTAGAAGCGGAGTTATCGATGTTTATATCTGTGAGGCCATGAATCACCATCGACGGCCGGATTGCCTACCACTCGGAACGATCGACGTTTGACGAAACTATGCAAGTTCTTCGCAGATCGGTATAAGGTGGCTCGATGTGTCGTGTTTTAAGCTACAAGTTGCTATGTCGCAGATTCGCATACGACGAATAGAAGTGGAGTTATAGTTGTTTATATCTGTGAGGCCATTAATCACCATTGACGACAGGATTGCCTACCACTCGGAACGATCGACGTTTGACGAAACTATGCAAGTTCTTCGCAGATCGGTATAAGGTGGGTCGATGTGTCGTGTTTTAACCTACAAATTGCTGTGTCGCAGATTCGCATACGACGAATAGAAGCGGAGTTATAGTTGTTTATATCTGTCAGGCCGTGAATCACCATTGACGGCCGGATTGCCTACCACTCGGAACGATCGACGTTTGCCGAAACTATGCAAGTTCTTCGCAGATCGGTATAAGGTGGGTCGATGTGTCGTGTTTTAAGCTACAAATTGCTATGTCGCAGATTTGCATACGACGAATAGAAGCGGAGTTATAGTTGTTTATATCTGTGAGGCCATGAATCACAATTGACGGCAGGATTGCCTACTACTCGGAACGATCGACGGTTGACGAAACTATGCAAGTTCTTCGCAGATCGGTATAAGATGGGTCGATGTGTCGTGTTTTAAGCTACAAATTGCTATGTCGCAGATCCGCATACGACGAATAGAAGTGGAGTTACAGTTGTTTATATCTGTCAGGCCATGAATCACCATTGACGGCCGGATTGCCTTCCACTCGAAACGATCGATGTTTGACGAAACTATGCAAGTTCGTCGCAGATCGGTATAAGGTGGGTCGATGTGTCGTGTTTTAACCTACAAATTGCTGTGTCGCAGATTCGCATACGACGAATAGAAGTGGAGTTATAGTTGTTTATATCTGTGAGGCCATTAATCACCATTGACGACAGGATTGCCTACCACTCGGAACGATCGACGGTTGACGAAACTATGCAAGTTCTTCGCAGATCGGTATAAGGTGGCTCGATGTGTCGTGTTTTAGGATACAAATTGCTATGTCGCAGATTTGCATACGCCGAATAGAAGCGGAGTTGTAGTTGTTTATATCTGTGAGGTCATGAATCATCTTTGACGGCCAGAATGCCTACCACTCGGAACGATCGACGTTTGCCGAAACTCTGCATGTTCTTCGCAGATCGGTATAAGGTGGGTCGATGTGCCGTGTTTTAAGCTACAAATTGCTATGTCGCAGATTTGCATACGACGAATAGAAGCGGAGTTATAGTTGTTTATATCTGTCAGGCCATGAATCACCATTGACGGCCGGATTGCCTATCACTCGAAACGATCGATGTTTGACGAAACTATGCAAGTTCGTCGCAGATCGGTATAAGGTGGGTCGTTGGGCCGTGTTTTAAGCTACAAGTTGCTGTGTCGCAGATTCGCATACGACGAATAGAAGTGGAGTTATAGTTGTTTATATCTGTGAGGCCATTAATCACCATTGACGACAGGATTGCCTACCACTCGGAACGATCGACGTTTGACGAAAATATGCAAGTTCTTCGCAGATCGGTATAAGGTGGGACGATGTGTCGTGTTTTAACCTACAAATTGCTATGTCGCAGATTCGCATACGACGAATAGAAGCGGAGTTATAGTTGTTTATATGTGTCAGGCCATGAATCACCATTGACGCCTGGATTGCTTTCCACTCGAAACGATCGATGTTTGACGAAACTATGCAAGTTCGTCGCAGATCGGTATAAGGTGGGTCGTTGGGCCGTGTTTTAAGCTACAAGTTGCTGTGTCGCAGATTCGCATACGACGCATAGAAGTGGAGTTATTGTTGTTTATATCTGTGAGGCCATTAATCACCATTGACGACAGGATTGCCTACCACTCGGAACGATCGACGTTTGACGAAACTATGCAAGTTCTTCGCAGATCGGTATAAGGTGGGACGATGTGTCGTGTTTTAACCTACAAATTGCTATGTCGCAGATTCGCATACGACGAATAGAAGCGGAGTTATAGTTGTTTATATGTGTCAGGCCATGAATCACCATTGACGCCTGGATTGCTTTCCACTCGAAACGACCGATGTTTGACGAAACTATGCAAGTTCGTCGCAGATCGGTGTAAGGTGGCTCGATGTGTCGTGTTTTAGGCTACAAATTGCTATGTCGCAGATTTGCGTACGACGAATAGAAGCGGAGTTATAGTTGTTTATATCTGTCAGGCCGTGAATCACCATTGACGGCCGGATTGCCTACCACTCGGAACGATCGACGTTTGCCGAAACTATGCAAGTTCTTCACAGATCGGTATAAGCTGGGTCGATGTGTCGTGCTTTAAGCTACAAATTGCTATGTCGCAGATTTGCATACGACGAATAGAAGCGGAGTTATAGTTATTTATATCTGTGAGGCCATGAATCACCATCGACGGCCGGATTGCCTACCACTCGGAACGATCGACGTTTGACGAAACTATGCAAGTTCTTCGCAGATCGGTATAAGGTGGGTCGATGTGTCGTGTTTTAAGCTACAAATTGCTATGTCGCAGATTTGCATACGACGAATAGAAGCGGAGTTATAGTTGTTTATATTTGTCAGTCCATGAATCACCATTGACGACCGGATTGCCTTCCAATCGAAACGATCGATGTTTGACGAAACTATGCAAGCTCGATGCAGATCGGTAAAAGGCGTGTCGATGTGTCGTGCTTTAAGCTACAAATGGCTGTGTCGCAGATTCGCATACGACGAATAGAAGTGGAGTTATAGTTGTTTATATCTGTGAGGCCATTAATCACCATTGACGACAGGATTGCCTACCACTCGGAACGATCGACGGTTGACGAAACTATGCAAGTTCTTCGCAGATCGGTATAAGATGGGTCGATGTGTCGTGTTTTAAGCTACAAATTGCTATGTCGGAGATTCGCATACGACGAATAGAAGTGGAGTTATAGTTGTTTATATCTGTCAGGCCATGAATCACCATTGACGGCCGGATTGCCTTCCACTCGAAACGATCGATGTTTGACGAAACTATGCAAGTTCGTCGCAGATCGGTATAAGGTGGGCGATGGGCCGTGTTTTAAGCTACAAGTTGCTGTGTCGCAGATTCGCATACGACGAATAGAAGCGGAGTTATAGTTGTTTATATGTTTCAGGCCATGAATCACCATTGACGCCTGGATTGCTTTCCACTCGAAACGACCGATGTTTGACGAAACTATGCAAGTTCGTCGCAGATCGGTATAAGGTGGGTCGATGTGTCGTGCTTTAAGCTACAAATTGCTATGCCGCAGATTCGCATACGACGAATAGAAGCGGAGTTATCGATGTTTATATCTGTGAGGCCATGAATCATCATTGACGACAGGATTGCCTACCACTCGGAACGATCGACGTTTGACGAAACTATGCAAGTTCTTCGCAGATCGGTATAAGTTGGCTCGATGTGTCGTGTTTTAACCTACCAATTGCTATGTCGCAGATTCGCATACGACGAATAGAAGCGGAGTTATAGTTGTTTATATGTGTCAGGCCATGAATCACCATTGACGACCGGATTGCCTACCACTCGGAGCGATCGACGTTTGACGAAACTATGCAAGTTCTTCGCAGATCGGTATAAGGTGGGTCGATGTGTCGTGTTTTAACCTACAAATTGCTATGTCGCAGATTCGCATACGACGAATAGAAGCGGAGTTATCGATGTTTATATCTGTGAGGCCATGAATCACCATCGACGGCCGGATTGCCTACCACTCGGAACGATCGACGTTTGACGAAACTATGCAAGTTCTTCGCAGATCGGTATAAGGTGGCTCGATGTGTCGTGTTTTAGGATACAAATTGCTATGTCGCAGATTTGCATACGCCGAATAGAAGAGGAGTTGTAGTTGTTTATATCTGTGAGGTCATGAATCATCATTGACGGCCAGAATGCCTACCACTCGAAACGATCGATGTTTGACGAAACTATGCAAGTTTGTCGCAGATCGGTATAAGGTAGGTCGATGTGTCGTGCTTTAAGCTACAAATTGCTATGTCGCAGATTTGCATATGACGAATAGAAGCGGAGTTATAGTTGTTTATATCTGTGAGGTCATGAATCATCATTGACGGCCGGAATGCCTACCACTCGAAACGATCGATGTTTGACGGAACTATGCAAGTTCGTCGCAGATCGGTATAAGTTGGGTCGATGTGTCGTGCTTTAAGCTACAAATTGCTATGCCGCAGATTCGCATACGACGATTAGAAGCGGAGTTATCGATGTTTATATCTGTGAGGCCATGAATCACCATTGACGGCCGGATTGCCTTCCACTCGAAACGATCGATGTTTGACGAAACTATGCAAGTTCGTCGCAGATCGGTATAAGGTGGGTCGATGTGTCGTGTTTTAACCTACAAATTGCTGTGTCGCAGATTCGCATACGACGAATAGAAGTGGAGTTATAGTTGTTTATATCTGTGAGGCCATTAATCACCATTGACGACAGGATTGCCTACCACTCGGAACGATCGACGGTTGACGAAACTATGCAAGTTCTTCGCAGATCGGTATAAGGTGGCTCGATGTGTCGTGTTTTAGGATACAAATTGCTATGTCGCAGATTTGCATACGCCGAATAGAAGCGGAGTTGTAGTTGTTTATATCTGTGAGGTCATGAATCATCTTTGACGGCCAGAATGCCTACCACTCGGAACGATCGACGTTTGCCGAAACTCTGCATGTTCTTCGCAGATCGGTATAAGGTGGGTCGATGTGCCGTGTTTTAAGCTACAAATTGCTATGTCGCAGATTTGCATACGACGAATAGAAGCGGAGTTATAGTTGTTTATATCTGTCAGGCCATGAATCACCATTGACGGCCGGATTGCCTATCACTCGAAACGATCGATGTTTGACGAAACTATGCAAGTTCGTCGCAGATCGGTATAAGGTGGGTCGTTGGGCCGTGTTTTAAGCTACAAGTTGCTGTGTCGCAGATTCGCATACGACGAATAGAAGTGGAGTTATAGTTGTTTATATCTGTGAGGCCATTAATCACCATTGACGACAGGATTGCCTACCACTCGGAACGATCGACGTTTGACGAAAATATGCAAGTTCTTCGCAGATCGGTATAAAGTGGGACGATGTGTCGTGTTTTAACCTACAAATTGCTATGTCGCAGATTCGCATACGACGAATAGAAGCGGAGTTATAGTTGTTTATATGTGTCAGGCCATGAATCACCATTGACGCCTGGATTGCTTTCCACTCGAAACGATCGATGTTTGACGAAACTATGCAAGTTCGTCGCAGATCGGTATAAGGTGGGTCGTTGGGCCGTGTTTTAAGCTACAAGTTGCTGTGTCGCAGATTCGCATACGACGCATAGAAGTGGAGTTATTGTTGTTTATATCTGTGAGGCCATTAATCACCATTGACGACAGGATTGCCTACCACTCGGAACGATCGACGTTTGACGAAACTATGCAAGTTCTTCGCAGATCGGTATAAGGTGGGACGATGTGTCGTGTTTTAACCTACAAATTGCTATGTCGCAGATTCGCATACGACGAATAGAAGCGGAGTTACAGTTGTTTATATGTGTCAGGCCATGAATCACCATTGACGCCTGGATTGCTTTCCACTCGAAACGACCGATGTTTGACGAAACTATGCAAGTTCGTCGCAGATCGGTGTAAGGTGGCTCGATGTGTCGTGTTTTAGGCTACAAATTGCTATGTCGCAGATTTGCGTACGACGAATAGAAGCGGAGTTATAGTTGTTTATATCTGTCAGGCCGTGAATCACCATTGACGGCCGGATTGCCTACCACTCGGAACGATCGACGTTTGCCGAAACTATGCAAGTTCTTCACAGATCGGTATAAGCTGGGTCGATGTGTCGTGCTTTAAGCTACAAATTGCTATGTCGCAGATTTGCATACGACGAATAGAAGCGGAGTTATAGTTATTTATATCTGTGAGGCCATGAATCACCATCGACGGCCGGATTGCCTACCACTCGGAACGATCGACGTTTGACGAAACTATGCAAGTTCTTCGCAGATCGGTATAAGGTGGGTCGATGTGTCGTGTTTTAAGCTACAAATTGCTATGTCGCAGATTTGCATACGACGAATAGAAGCGGAGTTATAGTTGTTTATATTTGTCAGTCCATGAATCACCATTGACGACCGGATTGCCTTCCAATCGAAACGATCGATGTTTGACGAAACTATGCAAGCTCGATGCAGATCGGTAAAAGGCGTGTCGATGTGTCGTGCTTTAAGCTACAAATGGCTGTGTCGCAGATTCGCATACGACGAATAGAAGTGGAGTTATAGTTGTTTATATCTGTGAGGCCATTAATCACCATTGACGACAGGATTGCCTACCACTCGGAACGATCGACGGTTGACGAAACTATGCAAGTTCTTCGCAGATCGGTATAAGATGGGTCGATGTGTCGTGTTTTAAGCTACAAATTGCTATGTCGGAGATTCGCATACGACGAATAGAAGTGGAGTTATAGTTGTTTATATCTGTCAGGCCATGAATCACCATTGACGGCCGGATTGCCTTCCACTCGAAACGATCGATGTTTGACGAAACTATGCAAGTTCGTCGCAGATCGGTATAAGGTGGGCGTTGGGCCGTGTTTTAAGCTACAAGTTGCTGTGTCGCAGATTCGCATACGACGAATAGAAGCGGAGTTATAGTTGTTTATATGTTTCAGGCCATGAATCACCATTGACGCCTGGATTGCTTTCCACTCGAAACGACCGATGTTTGACGAAACTATGCAAGTTCGTCGCAGATCGGTATAAGGTGGGTCGATGTGTCGTGCTTTAAGCTACAAATTGCTATGACGCAGATTCGCATACGACGAATAGAAGCGGAGTTATCGATGTTTATATCTGTGAGGCCATGAATCATCATTGACGACAGGATTGCCTACCACTCGGAACGATCGACGTTTGACGAAACTATGCAAGTTCTTCGCAGATCGGTATAAGTTGGCTCGATGTGTCGTGTTTTAACCTACCAATTGCTATGTCGCAGATTCGCATACGACGAATAGAAGCGGAGTTATAGTTGTTTATATGTGTCAGGCCATGAATCACCATTGACGACCGGATTGCCTACCACTCGGAGCGATCGACGTTTGACGAAACTATGCAAGTTCTTCGCAGATCGGTATAAGGTGGGTCGATGTGTCGTGTTTTAACCTACAAATTGCTATGTCGCAGATTCGCATACGACGAATAGAAGCGGAGTTATCGATGTTTATATCTGTGAGGCCATGAATCACCATCGACGGCCGGATTGCCTACCACTCGGAACGATCGACGTTTGACGAAACTATGCAAGTTCTTCGCAGATCGGTATAAGGTGGCTCGATGTGTCGTGTTTTAGGATACAAATTGCTATGTCGCAGATTTGCATACGCCGAATAGAAGAGGAGTTGTAGTTGTTTATATCTGTGAGGTCATGAATCATCATTGACGGCCAGAATGCCTACCACTCGAAACGATCGATGTTTGACGAAACTATGCAAGTTTGTCGCAGATCGGTATAAGGTAGGTCGATGTGTCGTGCTTTAAGCTACAAATTGCTATGTCGCAGATTTGCATATGACGAATAGAAGCGGAGTTATAGTTGTTTATATCTGTGAGGTCATGAATCATCATTGACGGCCGGAATGCCTACCACTCGAAACGATCGATGTTTGACGGAACTATGCAAGTTCGTCGCAGATCGGTATAAGTTGGGTCGATGTGTCGTGCTTTAAGCTACAAATTGCTATGCCGCAGATTCGCATACGACGATTAGAAGCGGAGTTATCGATGTTTATATCTGTGAGGCCATGAATCACCATCGACGGCCGGATTGCCTACCACTCGGAACGATCGACGTTTGACGAAACTATGCAAGTTCTTCGCAGATCGGTATAAGGTGGCTCGATGTGTCGTGTTTTAAGCTACAAGTTGCTATGTCGCAGATTCGCATACGACGAATAGAAGTGGAGTTATAGTTGTATATATCTGTGAGGCCATTAATCACCATTGACGACAGGATTGCCTACCACTCGGAACGATCGACGTTTGACGAAACTATGCAAGTTCTTCGCAGATCGGTATAAGGTGGGTCGATGTGTCGTGTTTTAACCTACAAATTGCTGTGTCGCAGATTCGCATACGACGAATAGAAGCGGAGTTATAGTTGTTTATATCTGTCAGGCCGTGAATCACCATTGACGGCCGGATTGCCTACCACTCGGAACGATCGACGTTTGCCGAAACTATGCAAGTTCTTCGCAGATCGGTATAAGGTGGGTCGATGTGTCGTGTTTTAAGCTACAAATTGCTATGTCGCAGATTTGCATACGACGAATAGAAGCGGAGTTATAGTTGTTTATATCTGTGAGGCCATGAATCACAATTGACGGCAGGATTGCCTACTACTCGGAACGATCGACGGTTGACGAAACTATGCAAGTTCTTCGCAGATCGGTATAAGATGGGTCGATGTGTCGTGTTTTAAGCTACAAATTGCTATGTCGCAGATCCGCATACGACGAATAGAAGTGGAGTTACAGTTGTTTATATCTGTCAGGCCATGAATCACCATTGACGGCCGGATTGCCTTCCACTCGAAACGATCGATGTTTGACGAAACTATGCAAGTTCGTCGCAGATCGGTATAAGGTGGGTCGATGTGTCGTGTTTTAACCTACAAATTGCTGTGTCGCAGATTCGCATACGACGAATAGAAGTGGAGTTATAGTTGTTTATATCTGTGAGGCCATTAATCACCATTGACGACAGGATTGCCTACCACTCGGAACGATCGACGGTTGACGAAACTATGCAAGTTCTTCGCAGATCGGTATAAGGTGGCTCGATGTGTCGTGTTTTAGGATACAAATTGCTATGTCGCAGATTTGCATACGCCGAATAGAAGCGGAGTTGTAGTTGTTTATATCTGTGAGGTCATGAATCATCATTGACGGCCAGAATGCCTACCACTCGAAACGATCGATGTTTGACGAAACTATGCAAGTTTGTCGCAGATCGGTATAAGGTAGGTCGATGTGTCGTGCTTTAAGCTACAAATTGCTATGTCGCAGATTTGCATATGACGAATAGAAGCGGAGTTATAGTTGTTCATATCTGTGAGGTCATGAATCATCATTGACGGCCGGAATGCCTACCACTCGAAACGATCGATGTTTGACGGAACTATGCAAGTTCGTCGCAGATCGGTATAAGGTGGGTCGATGTGTCGTGGTTTAAGCTACAAATTGCTATGCCGCAGATTCGCATACGACGATTAGAAGCGGAGTTATCGATGTTTATATCTGTGAGGCCATGAATCACCATCGACGGCCGGATTGGCTACCACTCGAAACGATCGATGTTTGACGAAACTATGCAAGTTCTTCGCAGATCGGTATAAGGTGGGTCGATGTGTCGTGTTTTAAGCTACAAGTTGCTATGTCGCAGATTCGCATACGACGAATAGAAGTGGAGTTATAGTTGTTTATATCTGTCAGGCCATGAATCACCATTGACGTTTGGATTGCTTTCCACTCGAAACGACCGATGGTTGACGAAACTATGCAAGTTCGTCGCAGATCGGTATAAGGTGGCTCGATGTGTCGTGTTCTAGGCTACAAATTGCTATGTCGCAGATTTGCATACGACGAATAGAAGCGGAGTTGTAGTTGTTTATATCTGTGAGGTCATGAATCATCTTTGACGGCCAGAATGCCTACCACTCGGAACGATCGACGTTTGCCGAAACTCTGCATGTTCTTCGCAGATCGGTATAAGGTGGGTCGATGTGCCGTGTTTTAAGCTACAAATTGCTATGTCGCAGATTTGCATACGACGAATAGAAGCGGAGTTATAGTTGTTTATATCTGTCAGGCCGTGAATCACCATTGACGGCCGGATTGCCTACCACTCGGAACGATCGACGTTTGCCGAAACTATGCAAGTTCTTCGCAGATCGGTATAAGGTGGGTCGATGTGTCGTGTTTTAAGCTAGAAATTGCTATGTCGCAGATTTGCATACGACGAATAGAAGCGGAGTTATAGTAGTTTATATCTGTGAGGCCATGAATCACAATTGACGGCAGGATTGCCTACTACTCGGAACGATCGACGGTTGACGAAACTATGCAAGTTCTTCGCAGATCGGTATAAGATGGGTCGATGTGTCGTGTTTTAAGCTACAAGTTGCTATGTCGCAGATTCGCATACGACGAATAGAAGTGGAGTTATAGTTGTTTATATCTGTCAGGCCATGAATCACCATTGACGTTTGGATTGCTTTCCACTCGAAACGACCGATGGTTGACGAAACTATGCAAGTTCGTCGCAGATCGGTATAAGGTGGCTCGATGTGTCGTGTTCTAGGCTACAAATTGCTATGTCGCAGATTTGCATACGACGAATAGAAGCGGAGTTGTAGTTGTTTATATCTGTGAGGTCATGAATCATCTTTGACGGCCAGAATGCCTACCACTCGGAACGATCGACGTTTGCCGAAACTCTGCATGTTCTTCGCAGATCGGTATAAGGTGGGTCGATGTGCCGTGTTTTAAGCTACAAATTGCTATGTCGCAGATTTGCATACGACGAATAGAAGCGGAGTTATAGTTGTTTATATCTGTCAGGCCGTGAATCACCATTGACGGCCGGATTGCCTACCACTCGGAACGATCGACGTTTGCCGAAACTATGCAAGTTCTTCGCAGATCGGTATAAGGTGGGTCGATGTGTCGTGTTTTAAGCTACAAATTGCTATGTCGCAGATTTGCATACGACGAATAGAAGCGGAGTTATAGTTGTTTATATCTGTGAGGCCATGAATCACAATTGACGGCAGGATTGCCTACTACTCGGAACGATCGACGGTTGACGAAACTATGCAAGTTCTTCGCAGATCGGTATAAGATGGGTCGATGTGTCGTGTTTTAAGCTACAAATTGCTATGTCGCAGATCCGCATACGACGAATAGAAGTGGAGTTACAGTTGTTTATATCTGTCAGGCCATGAATCACCATTGACGGCCGGATTGCCTTCCACTCGAAACGATCGATGTTTGACGAAACTATGCAAGTTCGTCGCAGATCGGTATAAGGTGGGTCGATGTGTCGTGTTTTAACCTACAAATTGCTGTGTCGCAGATTCGCATACGACGAATAGAAGTGGAGTTATAGTTGTTTATATCTGTGAGGCCATTAATTACCATTGACGACAGGATTGCCTACCACTCGGAACGATCGACGGTTGACGAAACTATGCAAGTTCTTCGCAGATCGGTATAAGATGGGTCGATGTGTCGTGTTTTAAGCTACAAATTGCTATGTCGGAGATTCGCATACGACGAATAGAAGAGGAGTTATAGTTGTTTATATCTGTCAGGCCATGAATCACCATTGACGGCCGGATTGCCTTCCACTCGAAACGATCGATGTTTGACGAAACTATGCAAGTTCGTCGCAGATCGGTATAAGGTGGGTCGTTGGGCCGTGCTTTAAGCTACAAGTTGCTGTGTCGCAGATTCGCATACGACGAATAGAAGCGGAGTTATAGTTGTTTATATGTTTCAGGCCATGAATCACTATTGACGCCTGGATTGCTTTCCACTCGAAACGACCGATGTTTGACGAAACTATGCAAGTTCGTCGCAGATCGGTATAAGGTGGCTCGATGTGTCGTGTTCTAGGCTACAAATTGCTATGTCGCAGATTTGCATACGACGAACAGAAGCGGAGTTGTAGTTGTTTATATCTGTGTGGTCATGAATCATCATTGACGGCCAGAATGCCTACCACTCGAAACGATCGATGTTTGACGAAACTATGCAAGTTCGTCGCAGATCGGTATAAGGTGGGTCGATGTGTCGTGCTTTAAGCTACAAATTGCTATGCCGCAGATTCGCATACGACGAATAGAAGCGGAGTTATCGATGTTTATATCTGTGAGGCCATGAATCATCATTGACGACAGGATTGCCTACCACTCGGAACGATCGACGTTTGCCGAAACTATGCAAGTTCGTCGCATATCGGTATAAGGTGGGTCGATGTGTCGTGCTTTAAGCTACAAATTGCTATGCCGCAGATTCGCATACGACGAATAGAAGCGGAGTTATCGATGTTTATATCTGTGAGGCCATGAATCACCATTGACGACAGGATTGCCTACCACTCGGAACGATCGACGTTTGACGAAACTATGCAAGTTCTTCGCAGATCGGTATAAGGTGGGTCGATGTGTCGTGTTTTAACCTACAAATTGCTATGTCGCAGATTCGCATACGACGAATAGAAGCGGAGTTATAGTTGTTTATATGTGTCAGGCCATGAATCACCATTGACGACCGGATTGCTTTCCACTCGAATCGACCGATGTTTGACGAAACTATGCAAGTTCGTCGCAGATCGGTATAAGGTGGGTCGTTGGGCCGTGTTTTAAGCTACAACTTGCTATGTCGCAGATTCGCATACGACGAATAGAAGCGGAGTTATCGATGTTTATATCTGTGAGGCCATTAACCACCATTGACGACCGGATTGCCTAACACTCGGAACGATCGACGCTTGACGAAACTATGCAAGTTCTTCGCAGATCGGTATAAGGTGGGTCGATGTGCCGTGTTTTAAGCTACAAATTGCTATGTCGCAGATTTGCATACGACGAATAGAAGCGGAGTTATAGTTGTTTATATCTGTCAGGCCGTGAATCACCATTGACGGCCGTATTGCCTACCACTCGGAACGATCGACGTTTGCCGAAACTATGCAAGTTCTTCGCAGATCGGTATAAGCTGGGTCGATGTGTCGTGCTTTAAGCTACAAATTGCTATGTCGCAGATTTGCATACGACGAATAGAAGCGGAGTTATAGTTATTTATATCTGTGAGGCCATGAATCACCATCGACGGCCGGATTGCCTACCACTCGGAACGATCGACGTTTGACGAAACTATGCAAGTTCTTCGCAGATCGGTATAAGGTGGGTCGATGTGTCGTGTTTTAAGCTACAAATTGCTATGTCGCAGATTTGCATACGACGAATAGAAGCGGAGTTATAGTTGTTTATATTTGTCAGTCCATGAATCACCATTGACGACCGGATTGCCTTCCAATCGAAACGATCGATGTTTGACGAAACTATGCAAGCTCGATGCAGATCGGTATAAGGCGTGTCGATGTGTCGTGCTTTAAGCTACAAATGGCTATGTCGCAGATTTGCATACGACGAATAGAAGCGGAGTTATAGTTGTTTATATCTGTCAGGCCGTGAATCACCATTGACGGCCGGATTGGCTACCACTCGGAACGATCGACGCTTGACGAAACTATGCAAGTTCGTCGCAGATCGGTATAAGGTGGCTCGATGTGTCGTGTTTTAGGCTACAAACTGCTATGTCGCAGATTTGCGTACGACGAATAGAAGTGGAGTTATAGTTGTTTATATCTGTGAGGCCATTAATCACCATTGACGGCCGGATTGCCTACCACTCGGAACGATCGACGTTTGCCGAAACTATGCAAGTTCTTCGCAGATCGGTATAAGCTGGGTCGATGTGTCGTGCTTTAAGCTACAAATTGCTATGTCGCAGATTTGCATACGACGAATAGAAGCGGAGTTATAGTTATTTATATCTGTGAGGCCATGAATCACCATCGACGGCCGGATTGCCTACCACTCGGAACGATCGACGTTTGCCGAAACTATGCAAGTTCTTCGCAGATCGGTATAAGGTGGGTCGATGTGTCGTGTTTTAAGCTACAAATTGCTATGTCGCAGAATTGCATACGACGAATAGAGGCGGAGTTATAGTTGTTTGTATCTGTGAGGCCATGAATCACAAGTGACGGCAGGATTGCCTACCACTCGGAACGATCGATGTTTGACGAAACTATGCAAGTTCGTCGCAGATCGGTATAAGGTGGGTCGTTGGGCCGTGCTTTAAGCTACAAGTTGCTGTGTCGCAGATTCGCATACGACGAATAGAAGCGGAGTTATAGTTGTTTATATGTTTCAGGCCATGAATCACTATTGACGCCTGGATTGCTTTCCACTCGAAACGACCGATGTTTGACGAAACTATGCAAGTTCGTCGCAGATCGGTATAAGGTGGCTCGATGTGTCGTGTTCTAGGCTACAAATTGCTATGTCGCAGATTTGCATACGACGAATAGAAGCGGAGTTGTAGTTGTTTATATCTGTGTGGTCATGAATCATCATTGACGGCCAGAATGCCTACCACTCGAAACGATCGATGTTTGACGAAACTATGCAAGTTCGTCGCAGATCGGTATAAGGTGGGTCGATGTGTCGTGCTTTAAGCTACAAATTGCTATGCCGCAGATTCGCATACGACGAATAGAAGCGGAGTTATCGATGTTTATATCTGTGAGGCCATGAATCATCATTGACGACAGGATTGCCTACCACTCGGAACGATCGACGTTTGCCGAAACTATGCAAGTTCGTCGCATATCGGTATAAGGTGGGTCGATGTGTCGTGCTTTAAGCTACAAATTGCTATGCCGCAGATTCGCATACGACGAATAGAAGCGGAGTTATCGATGTTTATATCTGTGAGGCCATGAATCACCATTGACGACAGGATTGCCTACCACTCGGAACGATCGACGTTTGACGAAACTATGCAAGTTCTTCGCAGATCGGTATAAGGTGGGTCGATGTGTCGTGTTTTAACCTACAAATTGCTATGTCGCAGATTCGCATACGACGAATAGAAGCGGAGTTATAGTTGTTTATATGTGTCAGGCCATGAATCACCATTGACGACCGGATTGCTTTCCACTCGAATCGACCGATGTTTGACGAAACTATGCAAGTTCGTCGCAGATCGGTATAAGGTGGGTCGTTGGGCCGTGTTTTAAGCTACAACTTGCTATGTCGCAGATTCGCATACGACGAATAGAAGCGGAGTTATCGATGTTTATATCTGTGAGGCCATTAACCACCATTGACGACCGGATTGCCTAACACTCGGAACGATCGACGCTTGACGAAACTATGCAAGTTCTTCGCAGATCGGTATAAGGTGGGTCGATGTGCCGTGTTTTAAGCTACAAATTGCCATGTCGCAGATTTGCATACGACGAATAGAAGCGGAGTTATAGTTGTTTATATCTGTCAGGCCGTGAATCACCATTGACGGCCGTATTGCCTACCACTCGGAACGATCGACGTTTGCCGAAACTATGCAAGTTCTTCGCAGATCGGTATAAGCTGGGTCGATGTGTCGTGCTTTAAGCTACAAATTGCTATGTCGCAGATTTGCATACGACGAATAGAAGCGGAGTTATAGTTATTTATATCTGTGAGGCCATGAATCACCATCGACGGCCGGATTGCCTACCACTCGGAACGATCGACGTTTGACGAAACTATGCAAGTTCTTCGCAGATCGGTATAAGGTGGGTCGATGTGTCGTGTTTTAAGCTACAAATTGCTATGTCGCAGATTTGCATACGACGAATAGAAGCGGAGTTATAGTTGTTTATATTTGTCAGTCCATGAATCACCATTGACGACCGGATTGCCTTCCAATCGAAACGATCGATGTTTGACGAAACTATGCAAGCTCGATGCAGATCGGTATAAGGCGTGTCGATGTGTCGTGCTTTAAGCTACAAATGGCTATGTCGCAGATTTGCATACGACGAATAGAAGCGGAGTTATAGTTGTTTATATCTGTCAGGCCGTGAATCACCATTGACGGCCGGATTGGCTACCACTCGGAACGATCGACGCTTGACGAAACTATGCAAGTTCGTCGCAGATCGGTATAAGGTGGCTCGATGTGTCGTGTTTTAGGCTACAAACTGCTATGTCGCAGATTTGCGTACGACGAATAGAAGTGGAGTTATAGTTGTTTATATCTGTGAGGCCATTAATCACCATTGACAGCCGGATTGCCTACCACTCGGAACGATCGACGTTTGCCGAAACTATGCAAGTTCTTCGCAGATCGGTATAAGCTGGGTCGATGTGTCGTGCTTTAAGCTACAAATTGCTATGTCGCAGATTTGCATACGACGAATAGAAGCGGAGTTATAGTTATTTATATCTGTGAGGCCATGAATCACCATCGACGGCCGGATTGCCTACCACTCGGAACGATCGACGTTTGCCGAAACTATGCAAGTTCTTCGCAGATCGGTATAAGGTGGGTCGATGTGTCGTGTTTTAAGCTACAAATTGCTATGTCGCAGAATTGCATACGACGAATAGAGGCGGAGTTATAGTTGTTTGTATCTGTGAGGCCATGAATCACAATTGACGGCAGGATTGCCTACCACTCGGAACGATCGACGGTTGACGAAACTATGCATGTTCTTCGCAGATCGGTATAAGATGGGTCGATGTGTCGTGTTTTAAGCTACAAATTGCTATGTCGCAGATTCGGATACGACGAATAGAAGCGGAGTTATAGTTGTTTATATCTGTCAGGCCATGAATCACCATTGACGACCGGATTGCTTTCCACTCGAAACGACCGATGTTTGACGAAACTATGCAAGTTCGTCGCAGATCGGTATAAGGTGGGTCGTTGGGTCGTGTTTTAAGCTACAACTTGCTATGTCGCAGATTCGCATACGACGAATAGAAGCGGAGTTATCGATGTTTATATCTGTGAGGCCATTAACCACCATTGACGACCGGATTGCCTAACACTCGGAACGATCGACGCTTGACGAAACTATGCAAGTTCGTCGCAGATCGGTAAAAGGTGGCTCGATGTGTCGTGTTTTAGGCTACAAACTGCTATGTCGCAGATTTGCGTACGACGAATAGAAGCGGAGTTATAGTTGTTTATATCTGTCAGGCCATGAATCACCATTGACGACCGGATTGCTTTCCACTCGAAACGACCGATGTTTGACGAAACTATGCAAGTTCGTCGCAGATCGGTATAAGGTGGGTCGTTGGGCCGTGTTTTAAGCTACAACTTGCTATGTCGCAGATTCGCATGCGACGAATAGAAGCGGAGTTATCGATGTTTATATCTGTGAGGCCATTAACCACCATTGACGACCGGATTGCCTAACACTCGGAACGATCGACGCTTGACGAAACTATGCAAGTTCGTCGCAGATCGGTATAAGGTGGCTCGATGTGTCGTGTTTTAGGCTACAAACTGCTATGTCGCAGATTTGCGTACGACGAATAGAAGCGGAGTTATAGTTGTTTATATCTGTCAGGCCATGAATCACCATTGACGGCCGGATTGCCTACCACTCGAAACGATCGATGTTTGACGAAACTATGCAAGTTCGTCGCAGATCGGTATAAGGTGGGTCGTTGGGCCGTGTTTTAAGCTACAAATGGCTATGTTGCAGATTTGCATACGACGAATAGAAGCGGAGTTATAGTTGTTTATATCTGTCAGGCCGTGAATCACCATTGACGGCCGGATTGGCTACCACTCGGAACGATCGACGTTTGACGAAACTATGCAAGTTCTTCGCAGATCGGTATAAGGTGGGACGATGTGTCGTGTTTTAACCTGCAAATTGCTATGTCGCAGATTCGCATACGACGAATAGAAGCGGAGTTATAGTTGTTTATATGTGTCTGGCCATGAATCACCATTGACGCCTGCATTGCTTTCCACTCGAAACGACCGATGTTTGACGAAACTATGCAAGTTCGTCGCAGATCGGTATAAGGTGGCTCGATGTGTCGTGTTTTAGGCTACAAATTGCTATGTCGCAGATTTGCGTACGACGAATAGAAGCGGAGTTATAGTTGTTTATATCTGTCAGGCCATGAATCACCATTGACGGCCGGATTGCCTACCACTCGGAACGATCGACGTTTGCCGAAACTCTGCAAGTTCTTCGCAGATCGGTATAAGCTGGGTCGATGTGTCGTGCTTTAAGCTACAAATTGCTATGTCGCAGATTTGCATACGACGAATAGAAGCGGAGTTATAGTTATTTATATCTGTGAGGCCATGAATCAGCATCGACGGCCGGATTGCCTACCACTCGGAACGATCGACGTTTGACGAAACTATGCAAGTTCTTCGCAGATCGGTATAAGGTGGGTCGATGTGTCGTGTTTGAAGCTACAAATTGCTATGTCGCCGATTTGCATACGACGAATAGAAGCGGAGTTATAGTTGTTTATATCTGTCAGGCCATGAATCACCATTGACGGCCGGATTGCCTTCCACTCGAAACGATCGATGTTTGACGAAACTATGCAAGTTAGTCGCAGATCGGTATAATGTGGCTCGATGTGTCGTGTTTTAGGCTACAAATTGCTATGTCGCAGATTTGCATACGACGAATAGAAGCGGAGTTATAGTTATTTATATCTGTGAGGCCATGAATCAGCATCGACGGCCGGATTGCCTACCACTCGGAACGATCGACGTTTGACGAAACTATGCAAGTTCTTCGCAGATCGGTATAAGGTGGGTCGATGTGTCGTGTTTGAAGCTACAAATTGCTATGTCGCCGATTTGCATACGACGAATAGAAGCGGAGTTATAGTTGTTTATATCTGTGAGGTCATGAATCATCATTGACGGCCGGAATGCCTACCACTCGAAACGATCGATGTTTGACGAAACTATGCAAGTTCGTCGCAGATCGGTATAAGGTGGGTCGATGTGTCGTGTTTTAAGCTACACATTGCTATGTCGCAGATTCGCATACGACGAATAGAAGTGGAGTTATAGTTGTTTATATCTGTCAGGCCATGAATCACCATTGACGGCCGGATTGCCTTCCACTCGAAACGATCGATGTTTGACGAAACTATGCAAGTTCGTCGCAGATCGGTATAATGTGGCTCGATGTGTCGTGTTTTAGGCTACAAATTGCTATGTCGCAGATTTGCATACGACGAATAGATGCGGAGTTATAGTTGTTCATATCTGTGAGGTCATGAATCATCATTGACGGCCGGAATGCCTACCACTCGAAACGATCGATGTTTGACGAAACTATGCAAGTTCGTCGCAGATCGGTATAAGGTGGGTCGATGTATCGTGCTTTAAGCTACAAATTGCTATGTCGCAGATTTGCATACGACGAATAGAGGCGGAGTTATAGTTGTTTATATCTGTGAGGCCATGAATCACCATTGACGACAGGATTGCCTACCACTCGGAACGATCGACGTTTGACGAAACTATGCAAGTTCTTCGCAGATCGGTATAAGATGGGTCGATATGTCGTGTTTTAAGCTACAAATTGCTATGTCGGAGATTCGCATACGACGAATAGAAGTGGAGTTATAGTTGTTTATATCTGTCAGGCCATGAATCACCATTGACGGCCGGATTGCCTTCCACTCGAAACGATCGATGTTTGACGAAACTATGCAAGTTCGTCGCAGATCGGTATAAGGTGGGTCGTTGGGCCGTGTTTTGAGCTACAAGTTGCTGTGTCGCAGATTCGCATACGACGAATAGAAGCGGAGTTATAGTTGTTTATATGTGTCAGGCCATGAATCACCATTGACGACCGGATTGCTTTCCACTCGAAACGACCGATGTTTGACGAAACTATGCAAGTTCGTCGCAGATCGGTATAAGGTGGGACGATGTGTCGTGTTTTAACCTACAAATTGCTGTGTCGCAGATTCGCATACGACGAATAGAAGCGGAGTTATAGTTGTTTATATGTGTCAGGCCATGAATCACCATTGACGCCTGGATTGCTTTCCACTCGAAACGACCGATGGTTGACGAAACTATGCAAGTTCGTCGCAGATCGGTATAAGGTGGCTCGATGTGTCGTGTTCTAGGCTACAAATTGCTATGTCGCAGATTTGCATACGACGAATAGAAGCGGAGTTGTAGTTGTTTATATCTGTGAGGTCATGATTCATCATTGACGGCCAGAATGCATACCACTCGGAACGATCGACGTTTGCCGAAACTCTGCATGTTCTTCGCAGATCGGTATAAGGTGGGTCGATGTGCCGTGTTTTAAGCTACAAATTGCTATGTCGCAGATTTGCATACGACGTATAGAAGCGGAGTTATAGTTGTTTATATCTGTCAGGCCGTGAATCACCATTGACGGCCGGATTGCCTACCACTCGGAACGATCGACGTTTGCCGAAACTATGCAAGTTCTTCGCAGATCGGTATAAGGTGGGTCGATGTGTCGTGTTTTAAGCTACAAATTGCTATGTCGCAGATTTGCATACGACGAATAGAAGCGGAGTTATAGTTGTTTATATCTGTGAGGCCATGAATCACAATTGACGGCAGGATTGCCTACCACTCGGAACGATCGACGGTTGACGAAACTATGCAAGTTCTTCGCAGATCGGTATAAGATGGGTCGATGTGTCGTGTTTTAAGCTACAAATTGCTATGTCGCAGATTTGCATACGACGAATAGAAGCGGAGTTATAGTTGTTTATATTTGTCAGTCCATGAATCACCATTGACGACCGGATTGCCTTCCAATCGAAACGATCGATGTTTGACGAAACTATGCAAGCTCGATGCAGATCGGTATAAGGTGTGTCGATGTGTCGTGCTTTAAGCTACAAATGGCTATGTCGCAGATTTGCATACGACGAATAGAAGCGGAGTTATAGTTGTTTATATCTGTCAGGCCGTGAATCACCATTGACGGCCGGATTGGCTACCACTCGGAACGATCGACGTTTGACGAAACTATGCAAGTTCTTCGCAGATCGGTATAAGGTGGGACGATGTGTCGTGTTTTAACCTACAAATTGCTATGTCGCAGATTCGCATACGACGAATAGAAGCGGAGTTATAGTTGTTTATATGTGTCTGGCCATGAATCACCATTGACGCCTGCATTGCTTTCCACTCGAAACGACCGATGTTTGACGAAACTATGCAAGTTCGTCGCAGATCGGTATAAGGTGGCTCGATGTGTCGTGGAATAGGCTACAAATTGCTATGTCGCAGATTTGCGTACGACGAATAGAAGCGGAGTTATAGTTGTTTATATCTGTCAGACCATGAATCACCATTGACGGCCGGATTGCCTACCACTCGAAACGATCGATGTTTGACGGAACTATGCAAGTTCGTCGCAGATCGGTATAAGGTGGGTCGATGTGTCGTGCTTTAAGCTACAAATTGCTATGCCGCAGATTCGCATACGACGATTAGAAGCGGAGTTATCGAAGTTTATATCTGTGAGGCCATGAATCACCATTGACGGCCGGATTGGCTACCACTCGGAACGATCGACGTTTGACGAAACTATGCAAGTTCTTCGCAGATCGGTATAAGGTGGGACGATGTGTCGTGTTTTAACCTACAAATTGCTATGTCGCAGATTCGCATACGACGAATAGAAGCGGAGTTATAGTTGTTTATATGTGTCTGGCCATGAATCACCATTGACGCCTGCATTGCTTTCCACTCGAAACGACCGATGTTTGACGAAACTATGCAAGTTCTTCGCAGATCGGTATAAGGTGGGTCGATGTGCCGTGTTTTAAGCTACAAATTGCTATGTCGCAGATTTGCATACGACGAATAGAAGCGGAGTTATAGTTGTTTATATCTGTCAGGCCGTGAATCACCATTGACGGCCGAATTGCCTACCACTCGGAACGATCGACGTTTGCCGAAACTATGCAAGTTCTTCGCAGATCGGTATAAGCTGGGTCGATGTGTCGTGCTTTAAGCTACAAATTGCTATGTCGCAGATTTGCATACGACGAATAGAAGCGGAGTTATAGTTATTTATATCTGTGAGGCCATGAATCACCATCGACGGCCGGATTGCCTACCACTCGGAACGATCGACGTTTGACGAAACTATGCAAGTTCTTCGCAGATCGGTATAAGGTGGTCGATGTGTCGTGTTATAAGCTACAAATTGCTATGTCGCAGATTTGCATACGACGAATAGAAGCGGAGTTATAGTTGTTTATATTTGTCAGTCCATGAATCACCATTGACGACCGGATTGCCTTCCAATCGAAACGATCGATGTTTGACGAAACTATGCAAGCTCGTCGCAGATCGGTATAAGGTGTGTCGATGTGTCGTGCTTTAAGCTACAAATGGCTATGTCGCAGATTTGCATACGACGAATAGAAGCGGAGTTATAGTTGTTTATATCTGTCAGGCCGTGAATCACCATTGACGGCCGGATTGGCTACCACTCGGAACGATCGACGTTTGACGAAACTATGCAAGTTCTTCGCAGATCGGTATAAGGTGGGACGATGTGTCGTGTTTTAACCTACAAATTGCTATGTCGCAGATTCGCATACGACGAATAGAAGCGGAGTTATAGTTGTTTATATGTGTCTGGCCATGAATCACCATTGACGCCTGCATTGCTTTCCACTCGAAACGACCGATGTTTGACGAAACTATGCAAGTTCGTCGCAGATCGGTATAAGGTGGCTCGATGTGTCGTGTTTTAGGCTACAAATTGCTATGTCGCAGATTTGCGTACGACGAATAGAAGCGGAGTTATAGTTGTTTATATCTGTCAGGCCATGAATCACCATTGACGGCCGGATTGCCTACCACTCGGAACGATCGACGTTTGCCGAAACTCTGCAAGTTCTTCGCAGATCGGTATAAGCTGGGTCGATGTGTCGTGCTTTAAGCTACAAATTGCTATGTCGCAGATTTGCATACGACGAATAGAAGCGGAGTTATAGTTATTTATATCTGTGAGGCCATGAATCAGCATCGACGGCCGGATTGCCTACCACTCGGAACGATCGACGTTTGACGAAACTATGCAAGTTCTTCGCAGATCGGTATAAGGTGGGTCGATGTGTCGTGTTTGAAGCTACAAATTGCTATGTCGCCGATTTGCATACGACGAATAGAAGCGGAGTTATAGTTGTTTATATCTGTGAGGTCATGAATCATCATTGACGGCCGGAATGCCTACCACTCGAAACGATCGATGTTTGACGAAACTATGCAAGTTCGTCGCAGATCGGTATAAGGTGGGTCGATGTGTCGTGTTTTAAGCTACACATTGCTATGTCGCAGATTCGCATACGACGAATAGAAGTGGAGTTATAGTTGTTTATATCTGTCAGGCCATGAATCACCATTGACGGCCGGATTGCCTTCCACTCGAAACGATCGATGTTTGACGAAACTATGCAAGTTAGTCGCAGATCGGTATAATGTGGCTCGATGTGTCGTGTTTTAGGCTACAAATTGCTATGTCGCAGATTTGCATACGACGAATAGAAGCGGAGTTATAGTTGTTTATATCTGTGAGGTCATGAATCATCATTGACGGCCGGAATGCCTACCACTCGAAACGATCGATGTTTGACGAAACTATGCAAGTTCGTCGCAGATCGGTATAAGGTGGGCCGATGTATCGTGCTTTAAGCTACAAATTGCTATGTCGCAGATTTGCATACGACGAATAGAGGCGGAGTTATAGTTGTTTATATCTGTGAGGCCATGAATCACCATTGACGACAGGATTGCCTACCACTCGGAACGATCGACGTTTGACGAAACTATGCAAGTTCTTCGCAGATCGGTATAAGGTGGGTCGATGTGTCGTGTTTTAAGCTACAAATTGCTATGTCGCAGATTTGCATACGACGAATAGAAGCGGAGTTATAGTTGTTTATATCTGTGAGGCCATGAATCACCATTGACGACAGGATTGCCTACCACTCGGAACGATCGACGTTTGACGAAACTATGCAAGTTCTTCGCAGATCGGTATAAGGTGGGTCGATGTATCGTGCTTTAAGCTACAAATTGCTATGTCGCAGATTTGCATACGACGAATAGAGGCGGAGTTATAGTTGTTTATATCTGTGAGGCCATGAATCACCATTGACGACAGGATTGCCTACCACTCGGAACGATCGACGTTTGACGAAACTATGCAAGTTCTTCGCAGATCGGTATAAGGTGGGTCGATGTGTCGTGTTTTAAGCTACAAATTGCTATGTCGCAGATTTGCATACGACGAATAGAAGCGGAGTTATAGTTGTTTATATCTGTGAGGCCATGAATCACAATTGACGGCAGGATTGCCTACCACTCGGAACGATCGACGGTTGACGAAACTATGCAAGTTCTTCGCAGATCGGTATAAGATGGGTCGATGTGTCGTGTTTTAAGCTACAAATTGCTATGTCGCAGATTCACATACGACGAATAGAAGTGGAGTTATAGTTGTTTATATCTGTCAGGCCATGAATCACCATTGACGGCCGGATTGCCTTCCACTCGAAACGATCGATGTTTGACGAAACTATGCAAGTTCGTCGCAGATCGGTATAAGGTGGGTCGATGTGTCGTGTTTTAACCTACAAATTGCTGTGTCGCAGATTCGCATACGACGAATAGAAGTGGAGTTATAGTTGTTTATATCTGTGAGGCCATTAATCACCATTGACGACAGGATTGCCTACCACTCGGAACGATCGACGTTTGACGAAACTATGCAAGTTCTTCGCAGATCGGTATAAGGTGGGTCGATGTGTCGTGTTTTAAGCTACAAATTGCTATGTCGCAGATTTGCATACGACGAATAGAAGCGGAGTTATAGTTGTTTATATCTGTCAGGCCATGAATCACCATTGACGGCCGGATTGCCTTCCACTCGAAACGATCGATGTTTGACGAAACTATGCAAGTTCGTCGCAGATCGGTATAAGGTGGGTCGTTGGGCCGTGTTTTGAGCTACAAGTTGCTGTGTCGCAGATTCGCATACGACGAATAGAAGCGGAGTTATAGTTGTTTATATGTGTCAGGCCATGAATCACCATTGACGACCGGATTGCTTTCCACTCGAAACGACCGATGTTTGACGAAACTATGCAAGTTCGTCGCAGATCGGTATAAGGTGGGACGATGTGTCGTGTTTTAACCTACAAATTGCTGTGTCGCAGATTCGCATACGACGAATAGAAGCGGAGTTATAGTTGTTTATATGTGTCAGGCCATGAATCACCATTGACGCCTGGATTGCTTTCCACTCGAAACGACCGATGGTTGACGAAACTATGCAAGTTCGTCGCAGATCGGTATAAGGTGGCTCGATGTGTCGTGTTCTAGGCTACAAATTGCTATGTCGCAGATTTGCATACGACGAATAGAAGCGGAGTTGTAGTTGTTTATATCTGTGAGGTCATGATTCATCATTGACGGCCAGAATGCATACCACTCGGAACGATCGACGTTTGCCGAAACTCTGCATGTTCTTCGCAGATCGGTATAAGGTGGGTCGATGTGCCGTGTTTTAAGCTACAAATTGCTATGTCGCAGATTTGCATACGACGAATAGAAGCGGAGTTATAGTTGTTTATATCTGTCAGGCCGTGAATCACCATTGACGGCCGGATTGCCTACCACTCGGAACGATCGACGTTTGCCGAAACTATGCAAGTTCTTCGCAGATCGGTATAAGGTGGGTCGATGTGTCGTGTTTTAAGCTACAAATTGCTATGTCGCAGATTTGCATACGACGAATAGAAGCGGAGTTATAGTTGTTTATATCTGTGAGGCCATGAATCACAATTGACGGCAGGATTGCCTACCACTCGGAACGATCGACGGTTGACGAAACTATGCAAGTTCTTCGCAGATCGGTATAAGGTGGCTCGATGTGTCGTGTTTTAGGCTACAAATTGCTGTGTCGCAGATTCGCATACGACGAATAGAAGTGGAGTTATAGTTGTCTATATCTGTCAGGCCATGAATCACCATTGACGGCCGGATTGCCTTCCACTCGAAACGATCGATGTTTGACGAAACTATGCAAGTTCGTCGCAGATCGGTATAAGGTCGGTCGATGTGTCGTGTTTTAACCTACAAATTGCTGTGTCGCAGATTCGCATACGACGAATAGAAGTGGAGTTATAGTTGTTTATATCTGTGAGGCCATTGATCACCATTGACGACAGGATTGCCTACCACTCGGAACGATCGACGGTTGACGAAACTATGCAAGTTCTTCGCAGATCGGTATAAGATGGGTCGATGTGTCGTGTTTTTAGCTACAAATTGCTATGTCGGAGATTCGCATACGACGAATAGAAGTGGAGTTATAGTTGTTTATATCTGTCAGGCCATGAATCACCATTGACGGCCGGATTGCCTTCCACTCGAAACGATCGATGTTTGACGAAACTATGCAAGTTCGTCGCAGATCGGTATAAGGTGGGTCGTTGGGCCGTGTTTTGAGCTACAAGTTGCTGTGTCGCAGATTCGCATACGACGAATAGAAGCGGAGTTATAGTTGTTTATATGTGTCAGGCCATGAATCACCATTGACGACCGGATTGCTTTCCACTCGAAACGACCGATGTTTGACGAAACTATGCAAGTTCGTCGCAGATCGGTATAAGGTGGGACGATGTGTCGTGTTTTAACCTACAAATTGCTATGTCGCAGATTCGCATACCACGAATAGAAGCGGAGTTATAGTTGTTTATATGTGTCTGGCCATGAATCACCATTGACGCCTGCATTGCTTTCCACTCGAAACGACCGATGTTTGACGAAACTATGCAAGTTCGTCGCAGATCGGTATAAGGTGGCTCGATGTGTCGTGTTTTAGGCTACAAATTGCTATGTCGCAGATTTGCGTACGACGAATAGAAGCGGAGTTATAGTTGTTTATATCTGTCAGGCCATGAATCACCATTGACGGCCGGATTGCCTACCACTCGGAACGATCGACGTTTGCCGAAACTCTGCAAGTTCTTCGCAGATCGGTATAAGCTGGGTCGATGTGTCGTGCTTTAAGCTACAAATTGCTATGTCGCAGATTTGCATACGACGAATAGAAGCGGAGTTATAGTTATTTATATCTGTGAGGCCATGAATCACCATCGACGGCCGGATTGCCTACCACTCGGAACGATCGACGTTTGACGAAACTATGCAAGTTCTTTGCAGATCGGTATAAGGTGGGTCGATGTGTCGTGTTTTAAGCTACAAATTGGTATGTCGCAGATTTGCATACGACGAATAGAAGCGGAGTTATAGTTGTTTATATCTGTGAGGTCATGAATCATCATTGACGGCCGGAATGCCTACCACTCGAAACGATCGATGTTTGACGAAACTATGCAAGTTCGTCGCAGATCGGTATAAGGTGGGTCGATGTGTCGTGTTTTAAGCTACAAATTGCTATGTCGCAGATTCGCGTACTACGAATAGTAGTGGAGTTATAGTTGTTTATATCTGTGAGGCCATGAATCACCATTGACGGCCGGATTGCCTTCTACTCGAAACGATCGATGTTTGACGAAACTATGCAAGTTCGTCGCAGATTGGTATTAGGTGGGTCGTTGGGCCGTGTTTTAAGCTACAAGTTGCTGTGTCGCAGATTCGCATACGACGAATAGAAGCGGAGTTATCGATGTTTATATCTGTGAGGCCATTAATCACCATTGACGACAGGATTGCCTACCACTCGGAACGATCGACGTTTGACGAAACTATGCAAGTTCTTCGCAGATCGGTATAAGGTGGGTCGATGTGTCGTGTTTTAACCTACAAATTGCTGTGTCGCAGATTCGCATACGACGAATAGATGCGGAGTTATAGTTGTTTATATGTGTCAGGCCATGAATCACCATTGACGCCTGGATTTCTTTCCACTCGAAACGACCGATGGTTGACGAAACTATGCAAGTTCGTCGCAGATCGGTATAAGGTGGCTCGATGTGTCGTGTTCTAGGCTACAAATTGCTATGTCGCAGATTTGCATACGACGAATAGAAGCGGAGTTGTAGTTGTTTATATCTGTGAGGTCATGATTCATCATTGACGGCCAGAATGCATACCACTCGGAACGATCGACGTTTGCCGAAACTCTGCATGTTCTTCGCAGATCGGTATAAGGTGGGTCGATGTGCCGTGTTTTAAGCTACAAATTGCTATGTCGCAGATTTGCATACGACGAATAGAAGCGGAGTTATAGTTGTTTATATCTGTCAGGCCGTGAATCACCATTGACGGCCGGATTGCCTACCACTCGGAACGATCGACGTTTGCCGAAACTATGCAAGTTCTTCGCAGATCGGTATAAGGTGGGTCGATGTGTCGTGTTTTAAGCTACAAATTGCTATGTCGCAGATTTGCATACGACGAATAGAAACGGAGTTATAGTTGTTTATATCTGTGAGGCCATGAATCACAATTGACGGCAGGATTGCCTACCACTCGGAACGATCGACGGTTGACGAAACTATGCAAGTTCTTCGCAGATCGGTATAAGATGGGTCGACGTGTCGTGTTTTAAGCTACAAATTGCTATGTCGCAGATTCACATACGACGAATAGAAGTGGAGTTATAGTTGTTTATATCTGTCAGGCCATGAATCACCATTGACGGCCGGATTGCCTTCCACTCGAAACGATCGATGTTTGACGAAACTATGCAAGTTCGTCGCAGATCGGTATAAGGTGGGTCGATGTGTCGTGTTTTAACCTACAAATTGCTGTGTCGCAGATTCGCATACGACGAATAGAAGTGGAGTTATAGTTGTTTAT
Source organism: Anoplius nigerrimus (assembly GCA_914767735.1). NCBI lineage: Eukaryota > Metazoa > Arthropoda > Insecta > Hymenoptera > Pompilidae > Anoplius > Anoplius nigerrimus. The sequence goes on along the minus strand of CAJZBX010001124.1, from coordinate 352,359 downwards.
ATCTGTGAGGCCATTAATCACCATTGACGACAGGATTGCCTACCACTCGGAACGATCGACGTTCGACGAAACTATGCAAGTTCTTCGCAGATCGGTATAAGGTGGGTCGATGTGTCGTGTTTTAAGCTACAAATTGCTATGTCGCAGATTCGCATACGACGAATAGAAGCGGAGTTATAGTTGTTTATATGTGTCAGGCCATGAATCACCATTGACGACCGGATTGCTTTCCACTCGAAACGACCGATGTTTGACGAAACTATGCAAGTTCGTCGCAGATCGGTATAAGGTGGCTCGATGTGTCGTGTTTTAGGCTACAAATTGCTATGTCGCAGATTTGCATACGACGAATAGAAGCGGAGTTGTAGTTGTTTATATCTGTGAGGTCATGAATCATCATTGACGGCCAGAATGCCTACCACTCGAAACGACCGATGTTTGACGAAACTATGCAAGTTCGTCGCAGATCGGTATAAGGTGGCTCGATGTGTCGTGTTTTAGGCTACAAATTGCTATGTCGCAGATTTGCATACGACGAATAGAAGCGGAGTTGTAGTTGTTTATATCTGTGAGGTCATGAATCATCATTGACAGCCGGAATGCCTACCACTCGAAACGATCGATGTTTGACGAAACTATGCAAGTTCGTCGCATATCGGTATAAGGTGGGTCGATGTGTCGTGCTTTAAGCTACAAATTGCTATGCCGCAGATTCGCATACGACGAATAGAAGCGGAGTTATCGATGTTTATATCTGTGAGGCCATGAATCACCATTGACGACAGGATTGCCTACCACTCGGAACGATCGACGTTCGACGAAACTATGCAAGTTCTTCGCAGATCGGTATAAGGTGGGTCGATGTGTCGTGTTTTAACCTACAAATTGCTATGTCGCAGATTCGCATACGACGAATAGAAGCGGAGTTATAGTTGTTTATATGTGTCAGGCCATGAATCACCATTGACGACCGGATTGCTTTCCACTCGAAACGACCGATGTTTGACGAAACTATGCAAGTTCGTCGCAGATCGGTATAAGGTGGCTCGATGTGTCGTGTTTTAGGCTACAAATTGCTATGTCGCAGATTTGCATACGACGAATAGAAGCGGAGTTGTAGTTGTTTATATCTGTGAGGTCATGAATCATCATTGACGGCCAGAATGCCTACCACTCGAAACGACCGATGTTTGACGAAACTATGCAAGTTCGTCGCAGATCGGTATAAGGTTGCTCGATGTGTCGTGTTTTAGGCTACAAATTGCTATGTCGCAGATTTGCATACGACGAATAGAAGCGGAGTTGTAGTTGTTTATATCTGTGAGGTCATGAATCATCATTGACAGCCGGAATGCCTACCACTCGAAACGATCGATGTTTGACGAAACTATGCAAGTTCGTCGCATATCGGTATAAGGTGGGTCGATGTGTCGTGCTTTAAGCTACAAATTGCTATGCCGCAGATTCGCATACGACGAATAGAAGCGGAGTTATCGATGTTTATATCTGTGAGGCCATGAATCACCATTGACGACAGGATTGCCTACCACTCGGAACGATCGACGTTCGACGAAACTATGCAAGTTCTTCGCAGATCGGTATAAGGTGGGTCGATGTGTCGTGTTTTAACCTACAAATTGCTATGTCGCAGATTCGCATACGACGAATAGAAGCGGAGTTATAGTTGTTTATATGTGTCAGGCCATGAATCACCATTGACGACCGGATTGCTTTCCACTCGAAACGACCGATGTTTGACGAAACTATGCAAGTTCGTCGCAGATCGGTATAAGGTGGCTCGATGTGTCGTGTTTTAGGCTACAAATTGCTATGTCGCAGATTTGCATACGACGAATAGAAGCGGAGTTGTAGTTGTTTATATCTGTGAGGTCATGAATCATCATTGACGGCCAGAATGCCTACCACTCGAAACGACCGATGTTTGACGAAACTATGCAAGTTCGTCGCAGATCGGTATAAGGTGGGTCGTTGGGCCGTGTTTTGAGCTACAAGTTGCTGTGTCGCAGATTCGCATACGACGAATAGAAGCGGAGTTATAGTTGTTTATATGTGTCAGGCCATGAATCACCATTGACGACCGGATTGCTTTCCACTCGAAACGACCGATGTTTGACGAAACTATGCAAGTTCGTCGCAGATCGGTATAAGGTGGCTCGATGTGTCGTGTTTTAGGCTACAAATTGCTATGTCGCAGATTTGCATACGACGAATAGAAGCGGAGTTGTAGTTGTTTATATCTGTGAGGTCATGAATCATCATTGACGGCCAGAATGCCTACCACACGAAACGACCGATGTTTGACGAAACTATGCAAGTTCGTCGCAGATCGGTATAAGGTGGCTCGATGTGTCGTGTTTTAGGCTACAAATTGCTATGTCGCAGATTTGCATACGACGAATAGAAGCGGAGTTGTAGTTGTTTATATCTGTGAGGTCATGAATCATCATTGACGGCCAGAATGCCTACCACTCGAAACGATCGATGTTTGACGAAACTATGCAAGTTCGTCGCAGATCGGTATAAGGTGGCTCGATGTGTCGTGTTTTAGGCTACAAATTGCTATGTCGCAGATTTGCATACGACGAATAGAAGCGGAGTTATAGTTGTTTATATCTGTGAGGTCATGAATCATCATTGACAGCCGGAATGCCTACCACTCGAAACGATCGATGTTTGACGAAACTATGCAAGTTCGTCGCATATCGGTATAAGGTGGGTCGATGTGTCGTGCTTTAAGCTACAAATTGCTATGCCGCAGATTCGCATACGACGAATAGAAGCGGAGTTATCGATGTTTATATCTGTGAGGCCATGAATCACCATTGACGACAGGATTGCCTACCACTCGGAACGATCGACGTTTGACGAAATTATGCAAGTTCTTCGCAGATCGGTATAAGGTGGGTCGATGTGTCGTGTTTTAACCTACGAATTGCTATGTCATAGATTCTCATACGACGAATAGAAGCGGAGTTATAGTTGTTTATATGTGTCAGGCCATGAATCACCATTGACGACCGGATTGCTTTCCACTCGAAACGACCGATGCTTGACGAAACTATGCAAGTTCGTCGCAGATCGGTATAAGGTGGGTCGTTGGGCCGTGTTTTAAGCTACAACTTGCTATGTCGCAGATTCGCATACGACGAATAGAAGCGGAGTTATCGATGTTTATATCTGTGAGGCCATTAACCACCATTGACGACCGGATTGCCTACCACTCGGAACGATCGACGCTTGACGAAACTATGCAAGTTCGTCGCAGATCGGTATAAGGTGGCTCGATGTGTCGTGTTTTAGGCTACAAATTGCTGTGTCGCAGATTCGCATACGACGAATAGAAGTGGAGTTATAGTTGTTTATATCTGTCAGGCCATGAATCACCATTGACGGCCGGATTGCCTTCCACTCGAAACGATCGATGTTTGACGAAACTATGCAAGTTCGTCGCAGATCGGTATAAGGTGGGTCGATGTGTCGTGTTTTAACCTACAAATTGCTGTGTCGCAGATTCGCATACGACGAATAGAAGTGGAGTTATAGTTGTTTATATCTGTGAGGCCATTAATCACCATTGACGACAGGATTGCCTACCACTCGGAACGATCGACGGTTGACGAAACTATGCAAGTTCTTCGCAGATCGGTATAAGATGGGTCGATGTGTCGTGTTTTTAGCTACAAATTGCTATGTCGGAGATTCGCATACGACGAATAGAAGTGGAGTTATAGTTGTTTATATCTGTCAGGCCATGAATCACCATTGACGGCCGGATTGCATTCCACTCGAAACGATCGATGTTTGACGAAACTATGCAAGTTCGTCGCAGATCGGTATAAGGTGGGTCGTTGGGCCGTGTTTTGAGCTACAAGTTGCTGTGTCGCAGATTCGCATACGACGAATAGAAGCGGAGTTATAGTTGTTTATATGTGTCAGGCCATGAATCACCATTGACGACCGGATTGCTTTCCACTCGAAACGACCGATGTTTGACGAAACTATGCAAGTTCGTCGCAGATCGGTATAAGGTGGGACGATGTGTCGTGTTTTAACCTACAAATTGCTATGTCGCAGATTCGCATACCACGAATAGAAGCGGAGTTATAGTTGTTTATATGTGTCTGGCCATGAATCACCATTGACGCCTGCATTGCTTTCCACTCGAAACGACCGATGTTTGACGAAACTATGCAAGTTCGTCGCAGATCGGTATAAGGTGGCTCGATGTGTCGTGTTTTAGGCTACAAATTGCTATGTCGCAGATTTGCGTACGACGAATAGAAGCGGAGTTATAGTTGTTTATATCTGTCAGGCCATGAATCACCATTGACGGCCGGATTGCCTACCACTCGGAACGATCGACGTTTGCCGAAACTCTGCAAGTTCTTCGCAGATCGGTATAAGCTGGGTCGATGTGTCGTGCTTTAAGCTACAAATTGCTATGTCGCAGATTTGCATACGACGAATAGAAGCGGAGTTATAGTTATTTATATCTGTGAGGCCATGAATCACCATCGACGGCCGGATTCCCTACCACTCGGAACGATCGACGTTTGACGAAACTATGCAAGTTCTTTGCAGATCGGTATAAGGTGGGTCGATGTGTCGTGTTTTAAGCTACAAATTGCTATGTCGCAGATTTGCATACGACGAATAGAAGCGGAGTTATAGTTGTTTATATCTGTGAGGTCATGAATCATCATTGACGGCCGGAATGCCTACCACTCGAAACGATCGATGTTTGACGAAACTATGCAAGTTCGTCGCAGATCGGTATAAGGTGGGTCGATGTGTCGTGTTTTAAGCTACAAATTGCTATGTCGCAGATTCGCGTACTACGAATAGTAGTGGAGTTATAGTTGTTTATATCTGTGAGGCCATGAATCACCATTGACGGCCGGATTGCCTTCTACTCGAAACGATCGATGTTTGACGAAACTATGCAAGTTCGTCGCAGATTGGTATTAGGTGGGTCGTTGGGCCGTGTTTTAAGCTACAAGTTGCTGTGTCGCAGATTCGCATACGACGAATAGAAGCGGAGTTATCGATGTTTATATCTGTGAGGCCATTAATCACCATTGACGACAGGATTGCCTACCACTCGGAACGATCGACGTTTGACGAAACTATGCAAGTTCTTCGCAGATCGGTATAAGGTGGGTCGATGTGTCGTGTTTTAACCTACAAATTGCTGTGTCGCAGATTCGCATACGACGAATAGAAGCGGAGTTATAGTTGTTTATATGTGTCAGGCCATGAATCACCATTGACGCCTGGATTTCTTTCCACTCGAAACGACCGATGGTTGACGAAACTATGCAAGTTCGTCGCAGATCGGTATAAGGTGGCTCGATGTGTCGTGTTCTAGGCTACAAATTGCTATGTCGCAGATTTGCATACGACGAATAGAAGCGGAGTTGTAGTTGTTTATATCTGTGAGGCCATTAATCACCATTGACGGCCAGAATGCATACCACTCGGAACGATCGACGGTTGACGAAACTATGCAAGTTCTTCGCAGATCGGTATAAGATGGGTCGATGTGTCGTGTTTTAAGCTACAAATTGCTATGTCGGAGATTCGCATACGACGAATAGAAGTGGAGTTATAGTTGTTTATATCTGTCAGGCCATGAATCACCATTGACGGCCGGATTGCCTTCCACTCGAAACGATCGATGTTTGACGAAACTATGCAAGTTCGTCGCAGATCGGTATAAGGTGGGTCGTTGGGCCGTGTTTTGAGCTACAAGTTGCTGTGTCGCAGATTCGCATACGACGAATAGAAGCGGAGTTATAGTTGTTTATATGTGTCAGGCCATGAATCACCATTGACGACCGGATTGCTTTCCACTCGAAACGACCGATGTTTGACGAAACTATGCAAGTTCGTCGCAGATCGGTATAAGGTGGCTCGATGTGTCGTGTTTTAGGCTACAAATTGCTATGTCGCAGATTTGCATACGACGAATAGAAGCGGAGTTGTAGTTGTTTATATCTGTGAGGTCATGAATCATCATTGACGGCCAGAATGCCTACCACTCGAAACGACCGATGTTTGACGAAACTATGCAAGTTCGTCGCAGATCGGTATAAGGTGGCTCGATGTGTCGTGTTTTAGGCTACAAATTGCTATGTCGCAGATTTGCATACGACGAATAGAAGCGGAGTTGTAGTTGTTTATATCTGTGAGGTCATGAATCATCATTGACGGCCAGAATGCCTACCACTCGAAACGATCGATGTTTGACGGAACTATGCAAGTTCGTCGCAGATCGGTATAAGGTGGGTCGATGTGTCGTGCTTTAAGCTACAAATTGCTATGTCGCAGATTTGCATACGACGAATAGAAGCGGAGTTATAGTTGTTTATATCTGTGAGGTCATGAATCATCATTGACAGCCGGAATGCCTACCACTCGAAACGATCGATGTTTGACGAAACTATGCAAGTTCGTCGCATATCGGTATAAGGTGGGTCGATGTGTCGTGCTTTAAGCTACAAATTGCTATGCCGCAGATTCGCATACGACGAATAGAAGCGGAGTTATCGATGTTTATATCTGTGAGGCCATGAATCACCATTGACGACAGGATTGCCTACCACTCGGAACGATCGACGTTTGACGAAACTATGCAAGTTCTTCGCAGATCGGTATAAGGTGGGTCGATGTGTCGTGTTTTAACCTACGAATTGCTATGTCATAGATTCGCATACGACGAATAGAAGCGGAGTTATAGTTGTTTATATGTGTCAGGCCATGAATCACCATTGACGACCGGATTGCTTTCCACTCGAAACGACCGATGCTTGACGAAACTATGCAAGTTCGTCGCAGATCGGTATAAGGTGGGTCGTTGGGCCGTGTTTTAAGCTACAACTTGCTATGTCGCAGATTCGCATACGACGAATAGAAGCGGAGTTATCGATGTTTATATCTGTGAGGCCATTAACCACCATTGACGACCGGATTGCCTACCACTCGGAACGATCGACGCTTGACGAAACTATGCAAGTTCGTCGCAGATCGGTATAAGGTGGCTCGATGTGTCGTGTTTTAGGCTACAAATTGCTGTGTCGCAGATTCGCATACGACGAATAGAAGTGGAGTTATAGTTGTCTATATCTGTCAGGCCATGAATCACCATTGACGGCCGGATTGCCTTCCACTCGAAACGATCGATGTTTGACGAAACTATGCAAGTTCGTCGCAGATCGGTATAAGGTCGGTCGATGTGTCGTGTTTTAACCTACAAATTGCTGTGTCGCAGATTCGCATACGACGAATAGAAGTGGAGTTATAGTTGTTTATATCTGTGAGGCCATTAATCACCATTGACGACAGGATTGCCTACCACTCGGAACGATCGACGGTTGACGAAACTATGCAAGTTCTTCGCAGATCGGTATAAGATGGGTCGATGTGTCGTGTTTTTAGCTACAAATTGCTATGTCGGAGATTCGCATACGACGAATAGAAGTGGAGTTATAGTTGTTTATATCTGTCAGGCCATGAATCACCATTGACGGCCGGATTGCCTTCCACTCGAAACGATCGATGTTTGACGAAACTATGCAAGTTCGTCGCAGATCGGTATAAGGTGGGTCGTTGGGCCGTGTTTTGAGCTACAAGTTGCTGTGTCGCAGATTCGCATACGACGAATAGAAGCGGAGTTATAGTTGTTTATATGTGTCAGGCCATGAATCACCATTGACGACCGGATTGCTTTCCACTCGAAACGACCGATGTTTGACGAAACTATGCAAGTTCGTCGCAGATCGGTATAAGGTGGGACGATGTGTCGTGTTTTAACCTACAAATTGCTATGTCGCAGATTCGCATACCACGAATAGAAGCGGAGTTATAGTTGTTTATATGTGTCTGGCCATGAATCACCATTGACGCCTGCATTGCTTTCCACTCGAAACGACCGATGTTTGACGAAACTATGCAAGTTCGTCGCAGATCGGTATAAGGTGGCTCGATGTGTCGTGTTTTAGGCTACAAATTGCTATGTCGCAGATTTGCGTACGACGAATAGAAGCGGAGTTATAGTTGTTTATATCTGTCAGGCCATGAATCACCATTGACGGCCGGATTGCCTACCACTCGGAACGATCGACGTTTGCCGAAACTCTGCAAGTTCTTCGCAGATCGGTATAAGCTGGGTCGATGTGTCGTGCTTTAAGCTACAAATTGCTATGTCGCAGATTTGCATACGACGAATAGAAGCGGAGTTATAGTTATTTATATCTGTGAGGCCATGAATCACCATCGACGGCCGGATTGCCTACCACTCGGAACGATCGACGTTTGACGAAACTATGCAAGTTCTTTGCAGATCGGTATAAGGTGGGTCGATGTGTCGTGTTTTAAGCTACAAATTGGTATGTCGCAGATTTGCATACGACGAATAGAAGCGGAGTTATAGTTGTTTATATCTGTGAGGTCATGAATCATCATTGACGGCCGGAATGCCTACCACTCGAAACGATCGATGTTTGACGAAACTATGCAAGTTCGTCGCAGATCGGTATAAGGTGGGTCGATGTGTCGTGTTTTAAGCTACAAATTGCTATGTCGCAGATTCGCGTACTACGAATAGTAGTGGAGTTATAGTTGTTTATATCTGTGAGGCCATGAATCACCATTGACGGCCGGATTGCCTTCTACTCGAAACGATCGATGTTTGACGAAACTATGCAAGTTCGTCGCAGATTGGTATTAGGTGGGTCGTTGGGCCGTGTTTTAAGCTACAAGTTGCTGTGTCGCAGATTCGCATACGACGAATAGAAGCGGAGTTATCGATGTTTATATCTGTGAGGCCATTAATCACCATTGACGACAGGATTGCCTACCACTCGGAACGATCGACGTTTGACGAAACTATGCAAGTTCTTCGCAGATCGGTATAAGGTGGGTCGATGTGTCGTGTTTTAACCTACAAATTGCTGTGTCGCAGATTCGCATACGACGAATAGAAGCGGAGTTATAGTTGTTTATATGTGTCAGGCCATGAATCACCATTGACGCCTGGATTTCTTTCCACTCGAAACGACCGATGGTTGACGAAACTATGCAAGTTCGTCGCAGATCGGTATAAGGTGGCTCGATGTGTCGTGTTCTAGGCTACAAATTGCTATGTCGCAGATTTGCATACGACGAATAGAAGCGGAGTTGTAGTTGTTTATATCTGTGAGGTCATGATTCATCATTGACGGCCAGAATGCATACCACTCGGAACGATCGACGTTTGCCGAAACTCTGCATGTTCTTCGCAGATCGGTATAAGGTGGGTCGATGTGCCGTGTTTTAAGCTACAAATTGCTATGTCGCAGATTTGCATACGACGAATAGAAGCGGAGTTATAGTTGTTTATATCTGTCAGGCCGTGAATCACCATTGACGGCCGGATTGCCTACCACTCGGAACGATCGACGTTTGCCGAAACTATGCAAGTTCTTCGCAGATCGGTATAAGGTGGGTCGATGTGTCGTGTTTTAAGCTACAAATTGCTATGTCGCAGATTTGCATACGACGAATAGAAACGGAGTTATAGTTGTTTATATCTGTGAGGCCATGAATCACAATTGACGGCAGGATTGCCTACCACTCGGAACGATCGACGGTTGACGAAACTATGCAAGTTCTTCGCAGATCGGTATAAGGTGGGTCGATGTGTCGTGTTTTAACCTACAAATTGCTATGTCGCAGATTCGCATACGACGAATAGAAGCGGAGTTATAGTTGTTTATATGTGTCAGGCCATGAATCACCATTGACGACCGGATTGCTTTCCACTCGAAACGACCGATGTTTGACGAAACTATGCAAGTTCGTCGCAGATCGGTATAAGGTGGCTCGATGTGTCGTGTTTTAGGCTACAAATTGCTATGTCGCAGATTTGCATACGACGAATAGAAGCGGAGTTGTAGTTGTTTATATCTGTGAGGTCATGAATCATCATTGACGGCCAGAATGCCTACCACTCGAAACGACCGATGTTTGACGAAACTATGCAAGTTCGTCGCAGATCGGTATAAGGTGGCTCGATGTGTCGTGTTTTAGGCTACAAATTGCTATGTCGCAGATTTGCATACGACGAATAGAAGCGGAGTTGTAGTTGTTTATATCTGTGAGGTCATGAATCATCATTGACAGCCGGAATGCCTACCACTCGAAACGATCGATGTTTGACGAAACTATGCAAGTTCGTCGCATATCGGTATAAGGTGGGTCGATGTGTCGTGCTTTAAGCTACAAATTGCTATGCCGCAGATTCGCATACGACGAATAGAAGCGGAGTTATCGATGTTTATATCTGTGAGGCCATGAATCACCATTGACGACAGGATTGCCTACCACTCGGAACGATCGACGTTCGACGAAACTATGCAAGTTCTTCGCAGATCGGTATAAGGTGGGTCGATGTGTCGTGTTTTAACCTACAAATTGCTATGTCGCAGATTCGCATACGACGAATAGAAGCGGAGTTATAGTTGTTTATATGTGTCAGGCCATGAATCACCATTGACGACCGGATTGCTTTCCACTCGAAACGACCGATGTTTGACGAAACTATGCAAGTTCGTCGCAGATCGGTATAAGGTGGCTCGATGTGTCGTGTTTTAGGCTACAAATTGCTATGTCGCAGATTTGCATACGACGAATAGAAGCGGAGTTGTAGTTGTTTATATCTGTGAGGTCATGAATCATCATTGACGGCCAGAATGCCTACCACTCGAAACGACCGATGTTTGACGAAACTATGCAAGTTCGTCGCAGATCGGTATAAGGTTGCTCGATGTGTCGTGTTTTAGGCTACAAATTGCTATGTCGCAGATTTGCATACGACGAATAGAAGCGGAGTTGTAGTTGTTTATATCTGTGAGGTCATGAATCATCATTGACAGCCGGAATGCCTACCACTCGAAACGATCGATGTTTGACGAAACTATGCAAGTTCGTCGCATATCGGTATAAGGTGGGTCGATGTGTCGTGCTTTAAGCTACAAATTGCTATGCCGCAGATTCGCATACGACGAATAGAAGCGGAGTTATCGATGTTTATATCTGTGAGGCCATGAATCACCATTGACGACAGGATTGCCTACCACTCGGAACGATCGACGTTCGACGAAACTATGCAAGTTCTTCGCAGATCGGTATAAGGTGGGTCGATGTGTCGTGTTTTAACCTACAAATTGCTATGTCGCAGATTCGCATACGACGAATAGAAGCGGAGTTATAGTTGTTTATATGTGTCAGGCCATGAATCACCATTGACGACCGGATTGCTTTCCACTCGAAACGACCGATGTTTGACGAAACTATGCAAGTTCGTCGCAGATCGGTATAAGGTGGCTCGATGTGTCGTGTTTTAGGCTACAAATTGCTATGTCGCAGATTTGCATACGACGAATAGAAGCGGAGTTGTAGTTGTTTATATCTGTGAGGTCATGAATCATCATTGACGGCCAGAATGCCTACCACTCGAAACGACCGATGTTTGACGAAACTATGCAAGTTCGTCGCAGATCGGTATAAGGTGGGTCGTTGGGCCGTGTTTTGAGCTACAAGTTGCTGTGTCGCAGATTCGCATACGAAGAATAGAAGCGGAGTTATAGTTGTTTATATGTGTCAGGCCATGAATCACCATTGACGACCGGATTGCTTTCCACTCGAAACGACCGATGTTTGACGAAACTATGCAAGTTCGTCGCAGATCGGTATAAGGTGGCTCGATGTGTCGTGTTTTAGGCTACAAATTGCTATGTCGCAGATTTGCATACGACGAATAGAAGCGGAGTTGTAGTTGTTTATATCTGTGAGGTCATGAATCATCATTGACGGCCAGAATGCCTACCACACGAAACGACCGATGTTTGACGAAACTATGCAAGTTCGTCGCAGATCGGTATAAGGTGGCTCGATGTGTCGTGTTTTAGGCTACAAATTGCTATGTCGCAGATTTGCATACGACGAATAGAAGCGGAGTTGTAGTTGTTTATATCTGTGAGGTCATGAATCATCATTGACGGCCAGAATGCCTACCACTCGAAACGATCGATGTTTGACGAAACTATGCAAGTTCGTCGCAGATCGGTATAAGGTGGGTCGATGTGTCGTGCTTTAAGCTACAAATTGCTATGTCGCAGATTTGCATACGACGAATAGAAGCGGAGTTATAGTTGTTTATATCTGTGAGGTCATGAATCATCATTGACAGCCGGAATGCCTACCACTCGAAACGATCGATGTTTGACGAAACTATGCAAGTTCGTCGCATATCGGTATAAGGTGGGTCGATGTGTCGTGCTTTAAGCTACAAATTGCTATGCCGCAGATTCGCATACGACGAATAGAAGCGGAGTTATCGATGTTTATATCTGTGAGGCCATGAATCACCATTGACGACAGGATTGCCTACCACTCGGAACGATCGACGTTTGACGAAACTATGCAAGTTCTTCGCAGATCGGTATAAGGTGGGTCGATGTGTCGTGTTTTAACCTACGAATTGCTATGTCATAGATTCGCATACGACGAATAGAAGCGGAGTTATAGTTGTTTATATGTGTCAGGCCATGAATCACCATTGACGACCGGATTGCTTTCCACTCGAAACGACCGATGCTTGACGAAACTATGCAAGTTCGTCGCAGATCGGTATAAGGTGGGTCGTTGGGCCGTGTTTTAAGCTACAACTTGCTATGTCGCAGATTCGCATACGACGAATAGAAGCGGAGTTATCGATGTTTATATCTGTGAGGCCATTAACCACCATTGACGACCGGATTGCCTACCACTCGGAACGATCGACGCTTGACGAAACTATGCAAGTTCGTCGCAGATCGGTATAAGGTGGCTCGATGTGTCGTGTTTTAGGCTACAAATTGCTGTGTCGCAGATTCGCATACGACGAATAGAAGTGGAGTTATAGTTGTTTATATCTGTCAGGCCATGAATCACCATTGACGGCCGGATTGCCTTCCACTCGAAACGATCGATGTTTGACGAAACTATGCAAGTTCGTCGCAGATCGGTATAAGGTCAGTCGATGTGTCGTGTTTTAACCTACAAATTGCTGTGTCGCAGATTCGCATACGACGAATAGAAGTGGAGTTATAGTTGTTTATATCTGTGAGGCCATTAATCACCATTGACGACAGGATTGCCTACCACTCGGAACGATCGACGGTTGACGAAACTATGCAAGTTCTTCGCAGATCGGTATAAGATGGGTCGATGTGTCGTGTTTTTAGCTACAAATTGCTATGTCGGAGATTCGCATACGACGAATAGAAGTGGAGTTATAGTTGTTTATATCTGTCAGGCCATGAATCACCATTGACGGCCGGATTGCCTTCCACTCGAAACGATCGATGTTTGACGAAACTATGCAAGTTCGTCGCAGATCGGTATAAGGTGGGTCGTTGGGCCGTGTTTTGAGCTACAAGTTGCTGTGTCGCAGATTCGCATACGACGAATAGAAGCGGAGTTATTGTTGTTTATATGTGTCAGGCCATGAATCACCATTGACGACCGGATTGCTTTCCACTCGAAACGACCGATGTTTGACGAAACTATGCAAGTTCGTCGCAGATCGGTATAAGGTGGGACGATGTGTCGTGTTTTAACCTACAAATTGCTATGTCGCAGATTCGCATACCACGAATAGAAGCGGAGTTATAGTTGTTTATATGTGTCTGGCCATGAATCACCATTGACGCCTGCATTGCTTTCCACTCGAAACGACCGATGTTTGACGAAACTATGCAAGTTCGTCGCAGATCGGTATAAGGTGGCTCGATGTGTCGTGTTTTAGGCTACAAATTGCTATGTCGCAGATTTGCGTACGACGAATAGAAGCGGAGTTATAGTTGTTTATATCTGTCAGGCCGTGAATCACCATTGACGGCCGGATTGCCTACCACTCGGAACGATCGACGTTTGCCGAAACTATGCAAGTTCTTCGCAGATCGGTATAAGGTGGGTCGATGTGTCGTGTTTTAAGCTACAAATTGCTATGTCGCAGATTTGCATACGACGAATAGAAACGGAGTTATAGTTGTTTATATCTGTGAGGCCATGAATCACAATTGACGGCAGGATTGCCTACCACTCGGAACGATCGACGGTTGACGAAACTATGCAAGTTCTTCGCAGATCGGTATAAGGTGGGTCGATGTGTCGTGTTTTAACCTACAAATTGCTATGTCGCAGATTCGCATACGACGAATAGAAGCGGAGTTATAGTTGTTTATATGTGTCAGGCCATGAATCACCATTGACGACCGGATTGCTTTCCACTCGAAACGACCGATGTTTGACGAAACTATGCAAGTTCGTCGCAGATCGGTATAAGGTGGCTCGATGTGTCGTGTTTTAGGCTACAAATTGCTATGTCGCAGATTTGCATACGACGAATAGAAGCGGAGTTGTAGTTGTTTATATCTGTGAGGTCATGAATCATCATTGACGGCCAGAATGCCTACCACTCGAAACGACCGATGTTTGACGAAACTATGCAAGTTCGTCGCAGATCGGTATAAGGTGGCTCGATGTGTCGTGTTTTAGGCTACAAATTGCTATGTCGCAGATTTGCATACGACGAATAGAAGCGGAGTTGTAGTTGTTTATATCTGTGAGGTCATGAATCATCATTGACAGCCGGAATGCCTACCACTCGAAACGATCGATGTTTGACGAAACTATGCAAGTTCGTCGCATATCGGTATAAGGTGGGTCGATGTGTCGTGCTTTAAGCTACAAATTGCTATGCCGCAGATTCGCATACGACGAATAGAAGCGGAGTTATCGATGTTTATATCTGTGAGGCCATGAATCACCATTGACGACAGGATTGCCTACCACTCGGAACGATCGACGTTCGACGAAACTATGCAAGTTCTTCGCAGATCGGTATAAGGTGGGTCGATGTGTCGTGTTTTAACCTACAAATTGCTATGTCGCAGATTCGCATACGACGAATAGAAGCGGAGTTATAGTTGTTTATATGTGTCAGGCCATGAATCACCATTGACGACCGGATTGCTTTCCACTCGAAACGACCGATGTTTGACGAAACTATGCAAGTTCGTCGCAGATCGGTATAAGGTGGCTCGATGTGTCGTGTTTTAGGCTACAAATTGCTATGTCGCAGATTTGCATACGACGAATAGAAGCGGAGTTGTAGTTGTTTATATCTGTGAGGTCATGAATCATCATTGACGGCCAGAATGCCTACCACTCGAAACGACCGATGTTTGACGAAACTATGCAAGTTCGTCGCAGATCGGTATAAGGTTGCTCGATGTGTCGTGTTTTAGGCTACAAATTGCTATGTCGCAGATTTGCATACGACGAATAGAAGCGGAGTTGTAGTTGTTTATATCTGTGAGGTCATGAATCATCATTGACAGCCGGAATGCCTACCACTCGAAACGATCGATGTTTGACGAAACTATGCAAGTTCGTCGCATATCGGTATAAGGTGGGTCGATGTGTCGTGCTTTAAGCTACAAATTGCTATGCCGCAGATTCGCATACGACGAATAGAAGCGGAGTTATCGATGTTTATATCTGTGAGGCCATGAATCACCATTGACGACAGGATTGCCTACCACTCGGAACGATCGACGTTCGACGAAACTATGCAAGTTCTTCGCAGATCGGTATAAGGTGGGTCGATGTGTCGTGTTTTAACCTACAAATTGCTATGTCGCAGATTCGCATACGACGAATAGAAGCGGAGTTATAGTTGTTTATATGTGTCAGGCCATGAATCACCATTGACGACCGGATTGCTTTCCACTCGAAACGACCGATGTTTGACGAAACTATGCAAGTTCGTCGCAGATCGGTATAAGGTGGCTCGATGTGTCGTGTTTTAGGCTACAAATTGCTATGTCGCAGATTTGCATACGACGAATAGAAGCGGAGTTGTAGTTGTTTATATCTGTGAGGTCATGAATCATCATTGACGGCCAGAATGCCTACCACTCGAAACGACCGATGTTTGACGAAACTATGCAAGTTCGTCGCAGATCGGTATAAGGTGGGTCGTTGGGCCGTGTTTTGAGCTACAAGTTGCTGTGTCGCAGATTCGCATACGAAGAATAGAAGCGGAGTTATAGTTGTTTATATGTGTCAGGCCATGAATCACCATTGACGACCGGATTGCTTTCCACTCGAAACGACCGATGTTTGACGAAACTATGCAAGTTCGTCGCAGATCGGTATAAGGTGGCTCGATGTGTCGTGTTTTAGGCTACAAATTGCTATGTCGCAGATTTGCATACGACGAATAGAAGCGGAGTTGTAGTTGTTTATATCTGTGAGGTCATGAATCATCATTGACGGCCAGAATGCCTACCACACGAAACGACCGATGTTTGACGAAACTATGCAAGTTCGTCGCAGATCGGTATAAGGTGGCTCGATGTGTCGTGTTTTAGGCTACAAATTGCTATGTCGCAGATTTGCATACGACGAATAGAAGCGGAGTTGTAGTTGTTTATATCTGTGAGGTCATGAATCATCATTGACGGCCAGAATGCCTACCACTCGAAACGATCGATGTTTGACGAAACTATGCAAGTTCGTCGCAGATCGGTATAAGGTGGGTCGATGTGTCGTGCTTTAAGCTACAAATTGCTATGTCGCAGATTTGCATACGACGAATAGAAGCGGAGTTATAGTTGTTTATATCTGTGAGGTCATGAATCATCATTGACAGCCGGAATGCCTACCACTCGAAACGATCGATGTTTGACGAAACTATGCAAGTTCGTCGCATATCGGTATAAGGTGGGTCGATGTGTCGTGCTTTAAGCTACAAATTGCTATGCCGCAGATTCGCATACGACGAATAGAAGCGGAGTTATCGATGTTTATATCTGTGAGGCCATGAATCACCATTGACGACAGGATTGCCTACCACTCGGAACGATCGACGTTTGACGAAACTATGCAAGTTCTTCGCAGATCGGTATAAGGTGGGTCGATGTGTCGTGTTTTAACCTACGAATTGCTATGTCATAGATTCGCATACGACGAATAGAAGCGGAGTTATAGTTGTTTATATGTGTCAGGCCATGAATCACCATTGACGACCGGATTGCTTTCCACTCGAAACGACCGATGCTTGACGAAACTATGCAAGTTCGTCGCAGATCGGTATAAGGTGGGTCGTTGGGCCGTGTTTTAAGCTACAACTTGCTATGTCGCAGATTCGCATACGACGAATAGAAGCGGAGTTATCGATGTTTATATCTGTGAGGCCATTAACCACCATTGACGACCGGATTGCCTACCACTCGGAACGATCGACGCTTGACGAAACTATGCAAGTTCGTCGCAGATCGGTATAAGGTGGCTCGATGTGTCGTGTTTTAGGCTACAAATTGCTGTGTCGCAGATTCGCATACGACGAATAGAAGTGGAGTTATAGTTGTTTATATCTGTCAGGCCATGAATCACCATTGACGGCCGGATTGCCTTCCACTCGAAACGATCGATGTTTGACGAAACTATGCAAGTTCGTCGCAGATCGGTATAAGGTCAGTCGATGTGTCGTGTTTTAACCTACAAATTGCTGTGTCGCAGATTCGCATACGACGAATAGAAGTGGAGTTATAGTTGTTTATATCTGTGAGGCCATTAATCACCATTGACGACAGGATTGCCTACCACTCGGAACGATCGACGGTTGACGAAACTATGCAAGTTCTTCGCAGATCGGTATAAGATGGGTCGATGTGTCGTGTTTTTAGCTACAAATTGCTATGTCGGAGATTCGCATACGACGAATAGAAGTGGAGTTATAGTTGTTTATATCTGTCAGGCCATGAATCACCATTGACGGCCGGATTGCCTTCCACTCGAAACGATCGATGTTTGACGAAACTATGCAAGTTCGTCGCAGATCGGTATAAGGTGGGTCGTTGGGCCGTGTTTTGAGCTACAAGTTGCTGTGTCGCAGATTCGCATACGACGAATAGAAGCGGAGTTATTGTTGTTTATATGTGTCAGGCCATGAATCACCATTGACGACCGGATTGCTTTCCACTCGAAACGACCGATGTTTGACGAAACTATGCAAGTTCGTCGCAGATCGGTATAAGGTGGGACGATGTGTCGTGTTTTAACCTACAAATTGCTATGTCGCAGATTCGCATACCACGAATAGAAGCGGAGTTATAGTTGTTTATATGTGTCTGGCCATGAATCACCATTGACGCCTGCATTGCTTTCCACTCGAAACGACCGATGTTTGACGAAACTATGCAAGTTCGTCGCAGATCGGTATAAGGTGGCTCGATGTGTCGTGTTTTAGGCTACAAATTGCTATGTCGCAGATTTGCGTACGACGAATAGAAGCGGAGTTATAGTTGTTTATATCTGTCAGGCCATGAATCACCATTGGCGGCCGGATTGCCTACCACTCGGAACGATCGACGTTTGCCGAAACTCTGCAAGTTCTTCGCAGATCGGTATAAGCTGGGTCGATGTGTCGTGCTTTAAGCTACAAATTGCTATGTCGCAGATTTGCATACGACGAATAGAAGCGGAGTTATAGTTATTTATATCTGTGAGGCCATGAATCACCATCGACGGCCGGATTGCCTACCACTCGGAACGATCGACGTTTGACGAAACTATGCAAGTTCTTTGCAGATCGGTATAAGGTGGGTCGATGTGTCGTGTTTTAAGCTACAAAATGCTATGTCGCAGATTTGCATACGACGAATAGAAGCGGAGTTATAGTTGTTTATATCTGTGAGGTCATGAATCATCATTGACGGCCGGAATGCCTACCACTCGAAACGATCGATGTTTGACGAAACTATGCAAGTTCGTCGCAGATCGGTATAAGGTGGGTCGATGTGTCGTGTTTTAAGCTACAAATTGCTATGTCGCAGATTCGCGTACTACGAATAGTAGTGGAGTTATAGTTGTTTATATCTGTGAGGCCATGAATCACCATTGACGGCCGGATTGCCTTCTACTCGAAACGATCGATGTTTGACGAAACTATGCAAGTTCGTCGCAGATTGGTATTAGGTGGGTCGTTGGGCCGTGTTTTAAGCTACAAGTTGCTGTGTCGCAGATTCGCATACGACGAATAGAAGCGGAGTTATCGATGTTTATATCTGTGAGGCCATTAATCACCATTGACGACAGGATTGCCTACCACTCGGAACGATCGACGTTTGACGAAACTATGCAAGTTCTTCGCAGATCGGTATAAGGTGGGTCGATGTGTCGTGTTTTAACCTACAAATTGCTGTGTCGCAGATTCGCATACGACGAATAGAAGCGGAGTTATAGTTGTTTATATGTGTCAGGCCATGAATCACCATTGACGCCTGGATTTCTTTCCACTCGAAACGACCGATGGTTGACGAAACTATGCAAGTTCGTCGCAGATCGGTATAAGGTGGCTCGATGTGTCGTGTTCTAGGCTACAAATTGCTATGTCGCAGATTTGCATGCGACGAATAGAAGCGGAGTTGTAGTTGTTTATATCTGTGAGGTCATGATTCATCATTGACGGCCAGAATGCATACCACTCGGAACGATCGACGTTTGCCGAAACTCTGCATGTTCTTCGCAGATCGGTATAAGGTGGGTCGATGTGCCGTGTTTTAAGCTACAAATTGCTATGTCGCAGATTTGCATACGACGAATAGAAGCGGAGTTATAGTTGTTTATATCTGTCAGGCCGTGAATCACCATTGACGGCCGGATTGCCTACCACTCGGAACGATCGACGTTTGCCGAAACTATGCAAGTTCTTCGCAGATCGGTATAAGGTGGGTCGATGTGTCGTGTTTTAACCTACAAATTGCTGTGTCGCAGATTCGCATACGACGAATAGAAGTGGAGTTATAGTTGTTTATATCTGTGAGGCCATTAATCACCATTGACGACAGGATTCCCTACCACTCGGAACGATCGACGTTCGACGAAACTATGCAAGTTCTTCGCAGATCGGTATAAGGTGGGTCGATGTGTCGTGCTTTAACCTACAAATTGCTATGTCGCAGATTCGCATTACGACGAATAGAAGCGGAGTTATAGTTGTTTATATGTGTCAGGCCATGAATCACCATTGACGACCGGATTGCTTTCCACTCGAAACGACCGATGTTTGACGAAACTATGCAAGTTCGTCGCAGATCGGTATAAGGTGGCTCGATGTGTCGTGTTTTAGGCTACAAATTGCTATGTCGCAGATTTGCATACGACGAATAGAAGCGGAGTTGTAGTTGTTTATATCTGTGAGGTCATGAATCATCATTGACGGCCAGAATGCCTACCACTCGAAACGACCGATGTTTGACGAAACTATGCAAGTTCGTCGCAGATCGGTATAAGGTGGCTCGATGTGTCGTGTTTTAGGCTACAAATTGCTATGTCGCAGATTTGCATACGACGAATAGAAGCGGAGTTGTAGTTGTTTATATCTGTGAGGTCATGAATCATCATTGACAGCCGGAATGCCTACCACTCGAAACGATCGATGTTTGACGAAACTATGCAAGTTCGTCGCATATCGGTATAAGGTGGGTCGATGTGTCGTGCTTTAAGCTACAAATTGCTATGCCGCAGATTCGCATACGAAGAATAGAAGCGGAGTTATCGATGTTTATATCTGTGAGGCCATGAATCACCATTGACGACAGGATTGCCTACCACTCGGAACGATCGACGTTCGACGAAACTATGCAAGTTCTTCGCAGATCGGTAGAAGGTGGGTCGATGTGTCGTGTTTTAACCTACAAATTGCTATGTCGCAGATTCGCATACGACGAATAGAAGCGGAGTTATAGTTGTTTATATGTGTCAGGACATGAATCACCATTGACGACCGGATTGCTTTCCACTCGAAACGACCGATGTTTGACGAAACTATGCAAGTTCGTTGCAGATCGGTATAAGGTGGGTCGTTGGGCTGTGTTTTAAGCTACAACTTGCTATGTCGCAGATTCGCATACGACGAATAGAAGCGGAGTTATCGATGTTTATATCTGTGACGCCATTAACCACCATTGACGACCGGATTGCCTACCACTCGGAACGATCGACGCTTGACGAAACTATGCAAGTTCGTCGCAGATCGGTGTAAGGTGGCTCGATGTGTCGTGTTTTAGGCTACAAACTGCTATGTCGCAGATTTGCGTACGACGAATAGAAGCGGAGTTATAGTTGTTTATATCTGTCAGGCCATGAATCACCATTGACGGCCGGATTGCCTACCACTCGAAACGATCGATGTTTGACGAAACTATGCAAGTTCGTCGCAGATCGGTATAAGCTGGGTCGTTGGGCCGTGTTTTAAGCTACAAGTTGCTGTGTCGCAGATTCGCATACGACGAATAGAAGTGGAGTTATCGATGTTTATATCTGTGAGGTCATGAATCATCATTGACGGCCAGAATGCCTACCACTCGAAACGACCGATGTTTGACGAAACTATGCAAGTTCGTCGCAGATCGGTATAAGGTGGCTCGATGTGTCGTGTTTTAGGCTACAAATTGCTATGTCGCAGATTTGCATACGACGAATAGAAGCGGAGTTGTAGTTGTTTATATCTGTGTGGTCATGAATCATCATTGACGGCCAGATGCCTACCACTCGAAACGATCGATGTTTGACGAAACTATGCAAGTTCGTCGCAGATCGGTATAAGGTGGGTCGATGTGTCGTGCTTTAAGCTACAAATTGCTATGCCGCAGATTCGCATACGACGAATAGAAGCGGAGTTATCGATGTTTATATCTGTGAGGCCATGAATCATCATTGACGACAGGATTGCCTACCACTCGAAACGATCGATGTTTGACGAAACTATGCAAGTTAGTCGCAGATCGGTATAATGTGGCTCGATGTGTCGTGTTTTAGGCTACAAATTGCTATGTCGCAGATTTGCATACGACGAATAGATGCGGAGTTATAGTTGTTTATATCTGTGAGGTCATGAATCATCATTGACGGCCGGAATGCCTACCACTCGGAACGATCGACGTTTGACGAAACTATGCAAGTTCTTCGCAGATCGGTATAAGGTGGGTCGATGTGTCGTGTTTTAAGCTACAAATTGCTATGTCGCAGATTTGCATACGACGAATAGAAGCGGAGTTATAGTTGTTTATATCTGTGACGCCATGAATCACAATTGACGGCAGGATTGCCTACCACTCGGAACGATCGACGGTTGACGAAACTATGCAAGTTCTTCGCAGATCGGTATAAGATGGGTCGATGTGTCGTGTTTTAAGCTTCAAATTGCTATGTCGCAGATTCACATACGACGAATAGAAGTGGAGTTATAGTTGTTTATATCTGTCAGGCCATGAATCACCATTGACGGCCGGATTGCCTTCCACTCGAAACGATCGATGTTTGACGAAACTATGCAAGTTCTTCGCAGATCGGTATAAGCTGGGTCGATGTGTCGTGCTTTAAGCTACAAATGGCTATGTCGCAGATTTGCATACGACGAATAGAAGCGGAGTTATAGTTGTTTATATCTGTCAGGCCGTGAATCACCATTGACGGCCGGATTGGCTACCACTCGGAACGATCGACGTTTGACGAAACTATGCAAGTTCTTCGCAGATCGGTATAAGGTGGGACGATGTGTCGTGTTTTAACCTACAAATTGCTATGTCGCAGATTCGCATACGACGAATAGAAGCGGAGTTATAGTTGTTTATATGTGTCTGGCCATGAATCACCATTGACGCCTGCATTGCTTTCCACTCGAAACGACCGATGTTTGACGAAACTATGCAAGTTCGTCGCAGATCGGTATAAGGTGGCTCGATGTGTCGTGTTTTAGGCTACAAATTGCTATGTCGCAGATTTGCGTACGACGAATAGAAGCGGAGTTATAGTTGTTTATATCTGTCAGGCCATGAATCACCATTGACGGCCGGATTGCCTACCACTCGGAACGATCGACGTTTGCCGAAACTCTGCAAGTTCTTCGCAGATCGGTATAAGCTGGGTCGATGTGTCGTGCTTTAAGCTACAAATTGCTATGTCGCAGATTTGCATACGACGAATAGAAGCGGAGTTATAGTTATTTATATCTGTGAGGCCATGAATCAGCATCGACGGCCGGATTGCCTACCACTCGGAACGATCGACGTTTGACGAAACTATGCAAGTTCTTCGCAGATCGGTATAAGGTGGGTCGATGTGTCGTGTTTGAAGCTACAAATTGCTATGTCGCCGATTTGCATACGACGAATAGAAGCGGAGTTATAGTTGTTTATATCTGTGAGGTCATGAATCATCATTGACGGCCGGAATGCCTACCACTCGAAACGATCGATGTTTGACGAAACTATGCAAGTTCGTCGCAGATCGGTATAAGGTGGGTCGATGTGTCGTGTTTTAAGCTACACATTGCTATGTCGCAGATTCGCATACGACGAATAGAAGTGGAGTTATAAATGTTTATATCTGTCAGGCCATGAATCACCATTGACGGCCGGATTGCCTTCCACTCGAAACGATCGATGTTTGACGAAACTATGCAAGTTCGTCGCAGATCGGTATAATGTGGCTCGATGTGTCGTGTTTTAGGCTACAAATTGCTATGTCGCAGATTTGCATACGACGAATAGATGCGGAGTTATAGTTGTTCATATCTGTGAGGTCATGAATCATCATTGACGGCCGGAATGCCTACCACTCGAAACGATCGATGTTTGACGAAACTATGCAAGTTCGTCGCAGATCGGTATAAGGTGGGTCGATGTATCGTGCTTTAAGCTACAAATTGCTATGTCGCAGATTTGCATACGACGAATAGAGGCGGAGTTATAGTTGTTTATATCTGTGAGGCCATGAATCACCATTGACGACAGGATTGCCTACCACTCGGAACGATCGACGTTTGACGAAACTATGCAAGTTCTTCGCAGATCGGTATAAGGTGGGTCGATGTGTCGTGTTTTAAGCTACAAATTGCTATGTCGCAGATTTGCATACGACGAATAGAAGCGGAGTTATAGTTGTTTATATCTGTGAGGCCATGAATCACAATTGACGGCAGGATTGCCTACCACTCGGAACGATCGACGGTTGACGAAACTATGCAAGTTCTTCGCAGATCGGTATAAGATGGGTCGATGTGTCGTGTTTTAAGCTACAAATTGCTATGTCGCAGATTCACATACGACGAATAGAAGTGGAGTTATAGTTGTTTATATCTGTCAGGCCATGAATCACCATTGACGGCCGGATTGCCTTCCACTCGAAACGATCGATGTTTGACGAAACTATGCAAGTTCGTCGCAGATCGGTATAAGGTGGGTCGATGTGTCGTGTTTTAACCTACAAATTGCTGTGTCGCAGATTCGCATACGACGAATAGAAGTGGAGTTATAGTTGTTTATATCTGTGAGGCCATTAATCACCATTGACGACAGGATTGCCTACCACTCGGAACGATCGACGGTTGACGAAACTATGCAAGTTCTTCGCAGATCGGTATAAGATGGGTCGATGTGTCGTGTTTTAAGCTACAAATTGCTATGTCGGAGATTCGCATACGACGAATAGAAGTGGAGTTATAGTTGTTTATATCTGTCAGGCCATGAATCACCATTGACGGCCGGATTGCCTTCCACTCGAAACGATCGATGTTTGACGAAACTATGCAAGTTCGTCGCAGATCGGTATAAGGTGGGTCGTTGGGCCGTGTTTTGAGCTACAAGTTGCTGTGTCGCAGATTCGCATACGACGAATAGAAGCGGAGTTATAGTTGTTTATATGTGTCAGGCCATGAATCACCATTGACGACCGGATTGCTTTCCACTCGAAACGACCGATGTTTGACGAAACTATGCAAGTCCGTCGCAGATCGGTATAAGGTGGGACGATGTGTCGTGTTTTAACCTACAAATTGCTATGTCGCAGATTCGCATACGACGAATAGAAGCGGAGTTATAGTTGTTTATATGTGTCTGGCCATGAATCACCATTGACGCCTGCATTGCTTTCCACTCGAAACGACCGATGTTTGACGAAACTATGCAAGTTCGTCGCAGATCGGTATATGGTGGCTCGATGTGTCGTGTTTTAGGCTACAAATTGCTATGTCGCAGATTTGCGTACGACGAATCGAAGCGGAGTTATAGTTGTTTATATCTGTCAGGCCATGAATCACCATTGACGGCCGGATTGCCTACCACTCGGAACGATCGACGTTTGCCGAAACTCTGCAAGTTCTTCGCAGATAGGTATAAGCTGGGTCGATGTGTCGTGCTTTAAGCTACAAATTGCTATGTCGCAGATTTGCATACGACGAATAGAAGCGGAGTTATAGTTATTTATATCTGTGAGGCCATGAATCACCATCGACGGCCGGATTGCCTACCACTCGGAACGATCGACGTTTGACGAAACTATGCAAGTTCTTTGCAGATCGGTATAAGGTGGGTCGATGTGTCGTGTTTTAAGCTACAAATTGCTATGTCGCAGATTTGCATACGACGAATAGAAGCGGAGTTATAGTTGTTTATATCTGTGAGGTCATGAATCATCATTGACGGCCGGAATGCCTACCACTCGAAACGATCGATGTTTGACGAAACTATGCAAGTTCGTCGCAGATCGGTATAAGCTGGGTCGATGTGTCGTGCTTTAAGCTACAAATTGCTATGTCGCAGATTTGCATACGACGAATAGAAGCGGAGTTATAGTTGTTTATATCTGTGAGGCCATGAATCACCTTTGACGGCCGGATTGCCTTCTACTCGGAACGATCGACGTTTGACGAAACTATGCAAGTTCTTCGCAGATCGGTACAAGGTGGGTCGATGTGTCGTGTTTTAACCTACAAATTGCTGTGTCGCAGATTCGCATACGACGAATAGAAGCGGAGTTATAGTTGTTTATATGTGTCAGGCCATGAATCACCATTGACGGCCGGATTGCCTACCACTCGGAACGATCGACGTTTGCCGAAACTCTGCAAGTTCTTCGCAGATAGGTATAAGCTGGGTCGATGTGTCGTGCTTTAAGCTACAAATTGCTATGTCGCAGATTTGCATACGACGAATAGAAGCGGAGTTATAGTTATTTATATCTGTGAGGCCATGAATCACCATCGACGGCCGGATTGCCTACCACTCGGAACGATCGACGTTTGACGAAACTATGCAAGTTCTTTGCAGATCGGTATAAGGTGGGTCGATGTGTCGTGTTTTAAGCTACAAATTGCTATGTCGCAGATTTGCATACGACGAATAGAAGCGGAGTTATAGTTGTTTATATCTGTGAGGTCATGAATCATCATTGACGGCCGGAATGCCTACCACTCGAAACGATCGATGTTTGACGAAACTATGCAAGTTCGTCGCAGATCGGTATAAGCTGGGTCGATGTGTCGTGCTTTAAGCTACAAATTGCTATGTCGCAGATTTGCATACGACGAATAGAAGCGGAGTTATAGTTGTTTATATCTGTGAGGCCATGAATCACCTTTGACGGCCGGATTGCCTTCTACTCGGAACGATCGACGTTTGACGAAACTATGCAAGTTCTTCGCAGATCGGTATAAGGTGGGTCGATGTGTCGTGTTTTAACCTACAAATTGCTGTGTCGCAGATTCGCATACGACGAATAGAAGCGGAGTTATAGTTGTTTATATGTGTCAGGCCATGAATCACCATTGACGCCTGGATTGCTTTCCACTCGAAACGACCGATGGTTGACGAAACTATGCAAGTTCGTCGCAGATCGGTATAAGGTGGCTCGATGTGTCGTGTTTTAGGCTACAAATTGCTATGTCGCAGATTTGCATACGACGAATAGAAGCGGAGTTGTAGTTGTTTATATCTGTGAGGTCATGAATCATCATTGACGGCCAGAATGCCTACCACTCGAAACGACCGATGTTTGACGAAACTATGCAAGTTCGTCGCAGATCGGTATAAGGTGGCTCGATGTGTCGTGTTTTAGGCTACAAATTGCTATGTCGCAGATTTGCATACGACGAATAGAAGCGGAGTTGTAGTTGTTTATATCTGTGAGGTCATGAATCATCATTGACAGCCGGAATGCCTACCACTCGAAACGATCGATGTTTGACGAAACTATGCAAGTTCGCCGCATATCGGTATAAGGTGGGTCGATGTGTCGTGCTTTAAGCTACAAATTGCTATGCCGCAGATTCGCATACGACGAATAGAAGCGGAGTTATCGATGTTTATATCTGTGAGGCCATGAATCACCATTGACGACAGGATTGCCTACCACTCGGAACGATCGACGTTCGACGAAACTATGCAAGTTCTTCGCAGATCGGTATAAGGTGGGTCGATGTGTCGTGTTTTAAGCTACAAGTTGCTATGTCGCAGATTCGCATACGACGAATAGAAGTGGAGTTATAGTTGTTTATATCTGTCAGGCCATGAATCACCATTGACGTTTGGATTGCTTTCCACTCGAAACGACCGATGGTTGACGAAACTATGCAAGTTCGTCGCAGATCGGTATAAGGTGGCTCGATGTGCGTGTTCTAGGCTACAAATTGCTATGTCGCAGATTTGCATACGACGAATAGAAGCGGAGTTGTAGTTGTTTATATCTGTGAGGTCATGAATCATCTTTGACGGCCAGAATGCCTACCACTCGGAACGATCGACGTTTGCCGAAACTCTGCATGTTCTTCGCAGATCGGTATAAGGTGGGTCGATGTGCCGTGTTTTAAGCTACAAATTGCTATGTCGCAGATTTGCATACGACGAATAGAAGCGGAGTTATAGTTGTTTATATCTGTCAGGCCGTGAATCACCATTGACGGCCGGATTGCCTACCACTCGGAACGATCGACGTTTGCCGAAACTATGCAAGTTCTTCGCAGATCGGTATAAGGTGGGTCGATGTGTCGTGTTTTAAGCTACAAATTGCTATGTCGCAGATTTGCATACGACGAATAGAAGCGGAGTTATAGTTGTTTATATCTGTGAGGCCATGAATCACAATTGACGGCAGGATTGCCTACTACTCGGAACGATCGACGGTTGACGAAACTATGCAAGTTCTTCGCAGATCGGTATAAGATGGGTCGTTGGGCCGTGTTTTGAGCTACAAGTTGCTGTGTCGCAGATTCGCATACGACGAATAGAAGCGGAGTTATAGTTGTTTATATGTGTCAGGCCATGAATCACCATTGACGACCGGATTGCTTTCCACCCGAAACGACCGATGTTTGACGAAACTATGCAAGTTCGTCGCAGATCGGTATAAGGTGGCTCGATGTGTCGTGTTTTAAGCTACAAATTGCTATGTCGGAGATTCGCATACGACGAATAGTAGTGGAGTTATAGTTGTTTATATCTGTCAGGCCATGAATCACCATTGACGGCCGGATTGCCTTCCACTCGAAACGATCGATGTTTGACGAAACAATGCAAGTTCGTCGCAGATCGGTATAAGGTGGGTCGTTGGGCCGTGTTTTGAGCTACAAGTTGCTGTGTCGCAGATTCGCATACGACGAATAGAAGCGGAGTTATAGTTGTTTATATGTGTCAGGCCATGAATCACCATTGACGACCGGATTGCTTTCCATTCGAAACGACCGATGTTTGACGAAACTATGCAAGTTCGTCGCAGATCGGTATAAGGTGGCTCGATGTGTCGTGTTTTAGGCTACAAATTGCTATGTCGCAGATTTGCATACGACGAATAGAAGCGGAGTTGTAGTTGTTTATATCTGTGAGGTCATGAATCATCATTGACGGCCAGAATGCCTACCACTCGAAACGACCGATGTTTGACGAAACTATGCAAGTTCGTCGCAGATCGGTATAAGGTGGCTCGATGTGTCGTGTTTTAGGCTACAAATTGCTATGTCGCAGATTTGCATACGACGAATAGAAGCGGAGTTGTAGTTGTTTATATCTGTGAGGTCATGAATCATCATTGACAGCCGGAATGCCTACCACTCGAAACGATCGATGTTTGACGAAACTATGCAAGTTCGCCGCATATCGGTATAAGGTGGGTCGATGTGTCGTGCTTTAAGCTACAAATTGCTATGCCGCAGATTCGCATACGACGAATAGAAGCGGAGTTATCGATGTTTATATCTGTGAGGCCATGAATCACCATTGACGACAGGATTGCCTACCACTCGGAACGATCGACGTTCGACGAAACTATGCAAGTTCTTCGCAGATCGGTATAAGGTGGGTCGATGTGTCGTGTTTTAAGCTACAAGTTGCTATGTCGCAGATTCGCATACGACGAATAGAAGTGGAGTTATAGTTGTTTATATCTGTCAGGCCATGAATCACCATTGACGTTTGGATTGCTTTCCACTCGAAACGACCGATGGTTGACGAAACTATGCAAGTTCGTCGCAGATCGGTATAAGGTGGCTCGATGTGTCGTGTTCTAGGCTACAAATTGCTATGTCGCAGATTTGCATACGACGAATAGAAGCGGAGTTGTAGTTGTTTATATCTGTGAGGTCATGAATCATCTTTGACGGCCAGAATGCCTACCACTCGGAACGATCGACGTTTGCCGAAACTCTGCATGTTCTTCGCAGATCGGTATAAGGTGGGTCGATGTGCCGTGTTTTAAGCTACAAATTGCTATGTCGCAGATTTGCATACGACGAATAGAAGCGGAGTTATAGTTGTTTATATCTGTCAGGCCGTGAATCACCATTGACGGCCGGATTGCCTACCACTCGGAACGATCGACGTTTGCCGAAACTATGCAAGTTCTTCGCAGATCGGTATAAGGTGGGTCGATGTGTCGTGTTTTAAGCTACAAATTGCTATGTCGCAGATTTGCATACGACGAATAGAAGCGGAGTTATAGTTGTTTATATCTGTGAGGCCATGAATCACAATTGACGGCAGGATTGCCTACTACTCGGAACGATCGACGGTTGACGAAACTATGCAAGTTCTTCGCAGATCGGTATAAGATGGGTCGATGTGTCGTGTTTTAAGCTACAAGTTGCTATGTCGCAGATTCGCATACGACGAATAGAAGTGGAGTTATAGTTGTTTATATCTGTCAGGCCATGAATCACCATTGACGTTTGGATTGCTTTCCACTCGAAACGACCGATGGTTGACGAAACTATGCAAGTTCGTCGCAGATCGGTATAAGGTGGCTCGATGTGTCGTGTTCTAGGCTACAAATTGCTATGTCGCAGATTTGCATACGACGAATAGAAGCGGAGTTGTAGTTGTTTATATCTGTGAGGTCATGAATCATCTTTGACGGCCAGAATGCCTACCACTCGGAACGATCGACGGTTGACGAAACTATGCAAGTTCTTTGCAGATCGGTATAAGGTGGGTCGATGTGTCGTGTTTTAAGCTACAAATTGCTATGCCGCAGATTTGCATACGACGAATAGAAGCGGAGTTATAGTTGTTTATATCTGTGAGGTCATGAATCATCATTGACGGCCGGAATGCCTACCACTCGGAACGATCGACGTTTGCCGAAACTCTGCAAGTTCTTCGCAGATCGGTATAAGCTGGGTCGATGTGTCGTGCTTTAAGCTACAAATTGCTATGTCGCAGATTTGCATACGACGAATAGAAGCGGAGTTATAGTTATTTATATCTGTCAGGCCGTGAATCACCATTGACGGCCGGATTGCCTACCACTCGGAACGATCGACGTTTGCCGAAACTATGTAAGTTCTTCGCAGATCGGTATAAGGTGGGTCGATGTGTCGTGTTTTAAGCTACAAATTGCTATGTCGCAGATTTGCATACGACGAATAGAAGCGGAGTTATAGTTGTTTATATCTGTGAGGCCATGAATCACAATTGACGGCAGGATTGCCTACTACTCGAAACGACCGATGTTTGACGAAACTATGCAAGTTCGTCGCAGATCGGTATAAGGTGGCTCGATGTGTCGTGTTTTAGGCTACAAATTGCTATGTCGCAGATTTGCGTACGACGAATAGAAGCGGAGTTATAGTTGTTTATATCTGTCAGGCCATGAATCACCATTGACGGCCGGATTGCCTACCACTCGGAACGATCGACGTTTGCCGAAACTCTGCAAGTTCTTCGCAGATCGGTATAAGCTGGGTCGATGTGTCGTGCTTTAAGCTACAAATTGCTATGTCGCAGATTTGCATACGACGAATAGAAGCGGAGTTATAGTTATTTATATCTGTGAGGCCATGAATCACCATCGACGGCCGGATTGCCTACCACTCGGAACGATCGACGTTTGACGAAACTATGCAAGTTCTTTGCAGATCGGTATAAGGTGGGTCGATGTGTCGTGTTTTAAGCTACAAATTGCTATGTCGCAGATTTGCATACGACGAATAGAAGCGGAGTTATAGTTGTTTATATCTGTGAGGTCATGAATCATCATTGACGGCCGGAATGCCTACCACTCGAAACGATCGATGTTTGACGAAACTATGCAAGTTCGTCGCAGATCGGTATAAGGTGGGTCGATGTGTCGTGTTTTAAGCTACAAATTGCTATGTCGCAGATTCGCGTACTACGAATAGTAGTGGAGTTATTGTTGTTTATATCTGTGAGGCCATGAATCACCATTGACGGCCGGATTGCCTTCTACTCGAAACGATCGATGTTTGACGAAACTATGCAAGTTCGTCGCAGATTGGTATTAGGTGGGTCGTTGGGCCGTGTTTTAAGCTACAAGTTGCTGTGTCGCAGATTCGCATACGACGAATAGAAGCGGAGTTATCGATGTTTATATCTGTGAGGCCATTAATCACCATTGACGACAGGATTGCCTACCACTCGGAACGATCGACGTTTGACGAAACTATGCAAGTTCTTCGCAGATCGGTATAAGGTGGGTCGATGTGTCGTGTTTTAACCTACAAATTGCTGTGTCGCAGATTCGCATACGACGAATAGAAGCGGAGTTATAGTTGGGTATATGTGTCAGACCATGAATCACCATTGACGCCTGGATTTCTTTCCACTCGAAACGACCGATGGTTGACGAAACTATGCAAGTTCGTCGCAGATCGGTATAAGGTGGCTCGATGTGTCGTGTTCTAGGCTACAAATTGCTATGTCGCAGATTTGCATACGACGAATAGAAGCGGAGTTGTAGTTGTTTATATCTGTGAGGCCATTAATCACCATTGACGGCCAGAATGCATACCACTCGGAACGATCGACGGTTGACGAAACTATGCAAGTTCTTCGCAGATCGGTATAAGGTGGGTCGATGTGTCGTGTTTTAACCTACAAATTGCTGTGTCGCAGATTCGCATACGACGAATAGAAGCGGAGTTATAGTTGTTTATATGTGTCAGACCATGAATCACCATTGACGCCTGGATTTCTTTCCACTCGAAACGACCGATGGTTGACGAAACTATGCAAGTTCGTCGCAGATCGGTATAAGGTGGCTCGATGTGTCGTGTTCTAGGCTACAATTTGCTATGTCGCAGATTTGCATACGACGAATAGAAGCGGAGTTGTAGTTGTTTATATCTGTGAGGCCATTAATCACCATTGACGGCCAGAATGCATACCACTCGGAACGATCGACGGTTGACGAAACTATGCAAGTTCTTCGCAGATCGGTATAAGATGGGTCGATGTGTCGTGTTTTAAGCTACAAATTGCTATGTCGGAGATTCGCATACGACGAATAGAAGTGGAGTTATAGTTGTTTATATCTGTCAGGCCATGAATCACCATTGACGGCCGGATTGCCTTCCACTCGAAACGATCGATGTTTGACGAAACTATGCAAGTTCGTCGCAGATCGGTATAAGGTGGGTCGTTGGGCCGTGTTTTGAGCTACAAGTTGCTGTGTCGCAGATTCGCATACGACGAATAGAAGCGGAGTTATAGTTGTTTATATGTGTCAGGCCATGAATCACCATTGACGACCGGATTGCTTTCCACTCGAAACGACCGATGTTTGACGAAACTATGCAAGTTCGTCGCAGATCGGTATAAGGTGGCTCGATGTGTCGTGTTTTAGGCTACAAATTGCTATGTCGCAGATTTGCATACGACGAATAGAAGCGGAGTTGTAGTTGTTTATATCTGTGAGGTCATGAATCATCATTGACGGCCAGAATGCCTACCACTCGAAACGATCGATGTTTGACGAAACTATGCAAGTTCGTCGCAGATCGGTATAAGGTGGGTCGATGTGTCGTGCTTTAAGCTACAAATTGCTATGTCGCAGATTTGCATACGACGAATAGAAGCGGAGTTATAGTTGTTTATATCTGTGAGGTCAAGAATCATCATTGACAGCTGGAATGCCTACCACTCGAAACGATCGATGTTTGACGAAACTATGCAAGTTCGTCGCATATCGGTATAAGGTGGGTCGATGTGTCGTGCTTTAAGCTACAAATTGCTATGCCGCAGATTCGCATACGACGAATAGAAGCGGAGTTATCGATGTTTATATCTGTGAGGCCATGATTCATCATTGACGGCCAGAATGCATACCACTCGGAACGCTCGACGTTTGCCGAAACTCTGCATGTTCTTCGCAGATCGGTATAAGGTGGGTCGATGTGCCGTGTTTTAAGCTACAAATTGCTATGTCGCAGATTTGCATACGACGAATAGAAGCGGAGTTATAGTTGTTTATATCTGTCAGGCCGTGAATCACCATTGACGGCCGGATTGCCTACCACTCGGAACGATCGACGTTTGCCGAAACTATGCAAGTTCTTCGCAGATCAGTATAAGGTGGGTCGATGTGTCGTGTTTTAAGCTACAAATTGCTATGTCGCAGATTTGCATACGACGAATAGAAACGGAGTTATAGTTGTTTATATCTGTGAGGCCATGAATCACAATTGACGGCAGGATTGCCTACCACTCGGAACGACCGACGGTTGACGAAACTATGCAAGTTCTTCGCAGATCGGTATAAGATGGGTCGATGTGTCGTGTTTTAAGCTACAAATTGCTATGTCGCAGATTCACATACGACGAATAGAAGTGGAGTTATAGTTGTTTATATCTGTCAGGCCATGAATCACCATTGACGGCCGGATTGCCTTCCACTCGAAACGATCGATGTTTGACGAAACTATGCAAGTTCGTCGCAGATCGGTATAAGGTGGGTCGATGTGTCGTGTTTTAACCTACAAATTGCTGTGTCGCAGATTCGCATACGACGAATAGAAGTGGAGTTATAGTTGTTTATATCTGTGAGGCCATTAATCACCATTGACGACAGGATTGCCTACCACTCGGAACGATCGACGGTTGACGAAACTATGCAAGTTCTTCGCAGATCGGTATAAGATGGGTCGATGTGTCGTGTTTTTAGCTACAAATTGCTATGTCGGAGATTCGCATACGACGAATAGAAGTGGAGTTATAGTTGTTTATATCTGTCAGGCCATGAATCACCATTGACGGCCGGATTGCCTTCCACTCGAAACGATCGATGTTTGACGAAACAATGCAAGTTCGTCGCAGATCGGTATAAGGTGGGTCGTTGGGCCGTGTTTTGAGCTACAAGTTGCTGTGTCGCAGATTCGCATACGACGAATAGAAGCGGAGTTATAGTTGTTTATATGTGTCAGGCCATGAATCACCATTGACGACCGGATTGCTTTCCACTCGAAACGACCGATGTTTGACGAAACTATGCAAGTTCGTCGCAGATCGGTATAAGGTGGGACGATGTGTCGTGTTTTAACCTACAAATTGCTATGTCGCAGATTTGCATACGACGAATAGAAGCGGAGTTGTAGTTGTTTATATCTGTGAGGTCATGAATCATCATTGACGGCCAGAATGCCTACCACTCGAAACGACCGATGTTTGACGAAACTATGCAAGTTCGTCGCAGATCGGTATAAGGTGGCTCGATGTGTCGTGTTTTAGGCTACAAATTGCTATGTCGCAGATTTGCATACGACGAATAGAAGCGGAGTTGTAGTTGTTTATATCTGTGAGGTCATGAATCATCATTGACAGCCGGAATGCCTACCACTCGAAACGATCGATGTTTGACGAAACTATGCAAGTTCGCCGCATATCGGTATAAGGTGGGTCGATGTGTCGTGCTTTAAGCTACAAATTGCTATGCCGCAGATTCGCATACGACGAATAGAAGCGGAGTTATCGATGTTTATATCTGTGAGGCCATGAATCACCATTGACGACAGGATTGCCTACCACTCGGAACGATCGACGTTCGACGAAACTGTGCAAGTTCTTCGCAGATCGGTATAAGGTGGGTCGATGTGTCGTGTTTTAAGCTACAAGTTGCTATGTCGCAGATTCGCATACGACGAATAGAAGTGGAGTTATAGTTGTTTATATCTGTCAGGCCATGAATCACCATTGACGTTTGGATTGCTTTCCACTCGAAACGACCGATGGTTGACGAAACTATGCAAGTTCGTCGCAGATCGGTATAAGGTGGCTCGATGTGTCGTGTTCTAGGCTACAAATTGCTATGTCGCAGATTTGCATACGACGAATAGAAGCGGAGTTGTAGTTGTTTATATCTGTGAGGTCATGAATCATCTTTGACGGCCAGAATGCCTACCACTCGGAACGATCGACGTTTGCCGAAACTATGCAAGTTCGTCGCAGATCGGTATAAGGTGGCTCGATGTGTCGTGTTTTAGGCTACAAATTGCTATGTCGCAGATTTGCGTACGACGAATAGAAGCGGAGTTATAGTTGTTTATATCTGTCAGGCCATGAATCACCATTGACGGCCGGATTGCCTACCACTCGGAACGATCGACGTTTGCCGAAACTCTGCAAGTTCTTCGCAGATCGGTATAAGCTGGGTCGATGTGTCGTGCTTTAAGCTACAAATTGCTATGTCGCAGATTTGCATACGACGAATAGAAGCGGAGTTATAGTTATTTATATCTGTGAGGCCATGAATCACCATCGACGGCCGGATTGCCTACCACTCGGAACGATCGACGTTTGACGAAACTATGCAAGTTCTTTGCAGATCGGTATAAGGTGGGTCGATGTGTCGTGTTTTAAGCTACAAATTGCTATGTCGCAGATTTGCATACGACGAATAGAAGCGGAGTTATAGTTGTTTATATCTGTGAGGTCATGAATCATCATTGACGGCCGGAATGCCTACCACTCGAAACGATCGATGTTTGACGAAACTATGCAAGTTCGTCGCAGATCGGTATAAGGTGGGTCGATGTGTCGTGTTTTAAGCTACAAATTGCTATGTCGCAGATTCGCGTACTACGAATAGTAGTGGAGTTATAGTTGTTTATATCTGTGAGGCCATGAATCACCATTGACGGCCGGATTGCCTTCTACTCGAAACGATCGATGTTTGACGAAACTATGCAAGTTCGTCGCATATCAGTATTAGGTGGGTCGTTGGGCCGTGTTTTAAGCTACAAGTTGCTATGCCGCAGATTCGCATACGACGAATAGAAGCGGAGTTATCGATGTTTATATCTGTGAGGCCATTAATCACCATTGACGACAGGATTGCCTACCACTCGGAACGATCGACGTTCGACGAAACTATGCAAGTTCTTCGCAGATCGGTATAAGGTGGGTCGATGTGTCGTGTTTTAAGCTACAAGTTGCTATGTCGCAGATTCGCATACGACGAATAGAAGTGGAGTTATAGTTGTTTATATCTGTCAGGCCATGAATCACCATTGACGTTTGGATTGCTTTCCACTCGAAACGACCGATGGTTGACGAAACTATGCAAGTTCGTCGCAGATCGGTATAAGGTGGCTCGATGTGTCGTGTTCTAGGCTACAAATTGCTATGTCGCAGATTTGCATACGACGAATAGAAGCGGAGTTGTAGTTGTTTATATCTGTGAGGTCATGAATCATCTTTGACGGCCAGAATGCCTACCACTCGGAACGATCGACGTTTGCCGAAACTCTGCATGTTCTTCGCAGATCGGTATAAGGTGGGTCGATGTGCCGTGTTTTAAGCTACAAATTGCTATGTCGCAGATTTGCATACGACGAATAGAAGCGGAGTTATAGTTGTTTATATCTGTCAGGCCGTGAATCACCATTGACGGCCGGATTGCCTACCACTCGGAACGATCGACGTTTGCCGAAACTATGCAAGTTCTTCGCAGATCGGTATAAGGTGGGTCGATGTGTCGTGTTTTAAGCTACAAATTGCTATGTCGCAGATTTGCATACGACGAATAGAAGCGGGGTTATAGTTGTTTATATCTGTGAGGCCATGAATCACAATTGACGGCAGGATTGCCTACTACTCGGAACGATCGACGGTTGACGAAACTATGCAAGTTCTTCGCAGATCGGTATAAGATGGGTCGATGTGTCGTGTTTTAAGCTACAAGTTGCTATGTCGCAGATTCGCATACGACGAATAGAAGTGGAGTTATAGTTGTTTATATCTGTCAGGCCATGAATCACCATTGACGTTTGGATTGCTTTCCACTCGAAACGACCGATGGTTGACGAAACTATGCAAGTTCGTCGCAGATCGGTATAAGGTGGCTCGATGTGTCGTGTTTTAAGCTACAAATTGCTATGTCGCAGATTTGCATACGACGAATAGAAGCGGAGTTATAGTTGTTTATATCTGTGAGGCCATGAATCACAATTGACGGCAGGATTGCCTACTACTCGGAACGATCGACGGTTGACGAAACTATGCAAGTTCTTCGCAGATCGGTATAAGATGGGTCGATGTGTCGTGTTTTAAGCTACAAATTGCTATGTCGCAGATCCGCATACGACGAATAGAAGTGGAGTTACAGTTGTTTATATCTGTCAGGCCATGAATCACCATTGACGGCCGGATTGCCTTCCACTCGAAACGATCGACGGTTGACGAAACTATGCAAGTTCTTTGCAGATCGGTATAAGGTGGGTCGATGTGTCGTGTTTTAAGCTACAAATTGCTATGTCGCAGATTTGCATACGACGAATAGAAGCGGAGTTATAGTTGTTTATATCTGTGAGGTCATGAATCATCATTGACGGCCGGAATGCCTACCACTCGGAACGATCGACGTTTGCCGAAACTCTGCAAGTTCTTCGCAGATCGGTATAAGCTGGGTCGATGTGTCGTGCTTTAAGCTACAAATTGCTATGTCGCAGTTTTGCATACGACGAATAGAAGCGGAGTTATAGTTATTTATATCTGTCAGGCCGTGAATCACCATTGACGGCCGGATTGCCTACCACTCGGAACGATCGACGTTTGCCGAAACTATGCAAGTTCTTCGCAGATCGGTATAAGGTGGGTCGATGTGTCGTGTTTTAAGCTACAAATTGCTATGTCGCAGATTTGCATACGACGAATAGAAGCGGAGTTATAGTTGTTTATATCTGTGAGGCCATGAATCACAATTGACGGCAGGATTGCCTACTACTCGAAACGACCGATGTTTGACGAAACTATGCAAGTTCGTCGCAGATCGGTATAAGGTGGCTCGATGTGTCGTGTTTTAGGCTACAAATTGCTACGTCGCAGATTTGCGTACGACGAATAGAAGCGGAGTTATAGTTGTTTATATCTGTCAGGCCATGAATCACCATTGACGGCCGGATTGCCTACCACTCGGAACGATCGACGTTTGCCGAAACTCTGCAAGTTCTTCGCAGATCGGTATAAGCTGGGTCGATGTGTCGTGCTTTAAGCTACAAATTGCTATGTCGCAGATTTGCATACGACGAATAGAAGCGGAGTTATAGTTATTTATATCTGTGAGGCCATGAATCACCATCGACGGCCGGATTGCCTACCACTCGGAACGATCGACGTTTGACGAAACTATGCAAGTTCTTTGCAGATCGGTATAAGGTGGGTCGATGTGTCGTGTTTTAAGCTACAAATTGCTATGTCGCAGATTTGCATACGACGAATAGAAGCGGAGTTGTAGTTGTTTATATCTGTGAGGTCATGAATCATCATTGACAGCCGGAATGCCTACCACTCGAAACGATCGATGTTTGACGAAACTATGCAAGTTCGCCGCATATCGGTATAAGGTGGGTCGATGTGTCGTGCTTTAAGCTACAAATTGCTATGCCGCAGATTCGCATACGACGAATAGAAGCGGAGTTATCGATGTTTATATCTGTGAGGCCATGAATCACCATTGACGACAGGATTGCCTACCACTCGGAACGATCGACGTTCGACGAAACTATGCAAGTTCTTCGCAGATCGGTATAAGGTGGGTCGATGTGTCGTGTTTTAAGCTACAAGTTGCTATGTCGCAGATTCGCATACGACGAATAGAAGTGGAGTTATAGTTGTTTATATCTGTCAGGCCATGAATCACCATTGACGTTTGGATTGCTTTCCACTCGAAACGACCGATGGTTGACGAAACTATGCAAGTTCGTCGCAGATCGGTATAAGGTGGCTCGATGTGTCGTGTTCTAGGCTACAAATTGCTATGTCGCAGATTTGCATACGACGAATAGAAGCGGAGTTGTAGTTGTTTATATCTGTGAGGTCATGAATCATCTTTGACGGCCAGAATGCCTACCACTCGGAACGATCGACGTTTGCCGAAACTCTGCATGTTCTTCGCAGATCGGTATAAGGTGGGTCGATGTGCCGTGTTTTAAGCTACAAATTGCTATGTCGCAGATTTGCATACGACGAATAGAAGCGGAGTTATAGTTGTTTATATCTGTCAGGCCGTGAATCACCATTGACGGCCGGATTGCCTACCACTCGGAACGATCGACGTTTGCCGAAACTATGCAAGTTCTTCGCAGATCGGTATAAGGTGGGTCGATGTGTCGTGTTTTAAGCTACAAATTGCTATGTCGCAGATTTGCATACGACGAATAGAAGCGGGGTTATAGTTGTTTATATCTGTGAGGCCATGAATCACAATTGACGGCAGGATTGCCTACTACTCGGAACGATCGACGGTTGACGAAACTATGCAAGTTCTTCGCAGATCGGTATAAGATGGGTCGATGTGTCGTGTTTTAAGCTACAAGTTGCTATGTCGCAGATTCGCATACGACGAATAGAAGTGGAGTTATAGTTGTTTATATCTGTCAGGCCATGAATCACCATTGACGTTTGGATTGCTTTCCACTCGAAACGACCGATGGTTGACGAAACTATGCAAGTTCGTCGCAGATCGGTATAAGGTGGCTCGATGTGTCGTGTTCTAGGCTACAAATTGCTATGTCGCAGATTTGCATACGACGAATAGAAGCGGAGTTGTAGTTGTTTATATCTGTGAGGTCATGAATCATCTATGACGGCCAGAATGCCTACCACTCGGAACGATCGACGTTTGCCGAAACTCTGCATGTTCTTCGCAGATCGGTATAAGGTGGGTCGATGTGCCGTGTTTTAAGCTACAAATTGCTATGTCGCAGATTTGCATACGACGAATAGAAGCGGAGTTATAGTTGTTTATATCTGTCAGGCCGTGAATCACCATTGACGGCCGGATTGCCTACCACTCGGAACGATCGACGTTTGCCGAAACTATGCAAGTTCTTCGCAGATCGGTATAAGGTGGGTCGATGTGTCGTGTTTTAAGCTACAAATTGCTATGTCGCAGATTTGCATACGACGAATAGAAGCGGAGTTATAGTTGTTTATATCTGTGAGGCCATGAATCACAATTGACGGCAGGATTGCCTACTACTCGGAACGATCGACGGTTGACGAAACTATGCAAGTTCTTCGCAGATCGGTATAAGATGGGTCGATGTGTCGTGTTTTAAGCTACAAATTGCTATGTCGCAGATCCGCATACGACGAATAGAAGTGGAGTTACAGTTGTTTATATCTGTCAGGCCATGAATCACCATTGACGGCCGGATTGCCTTCCACTCGAAACGATCGATGTTTGACGAAACTATGCAAGTTCGTCGCAGATCGGTATAAGGTGGGTCGATGTGTCGTGTTTTAACCTACAAATTGCTGTGTCGCAGATTCGCATACGACGAATAGAAGTGGAGTTATAGTTGTTTATATCTGTGAGGCCATTAATCACCATTGACGACAGGATTGCCTACCACTCGGAACGATCGACGGTTGACGAAACTATGCAAGTTCTTTGCAGATCGGTATAAGGTGGGTCGATGTGTCGTGTTTTAAGCTACAAATTGCTATGTCGCAGATTTGCATACGACGAATAGAAGCGGAGTTATAGTTGTTTATATCTGTGAGGTCATGAATCATCATTGACGGCCGGAATGCCTACCACTCGGAACGATCGACGTTTGCCGAAACTCTGCAAGTTCTTCGCAGATCGGTATAAGCTGGGTCGATGTGTCGTGCTTTAAGCTACAAATTGCTATGTCGCAGTTTTGCATACGACGAATAGAAGCGGAGTTATAGTTATTTATATCTGTCAGGCCGTGAATCACCATTGACGGCCGGATTGCCTACCACTCGGAACGATCGACGTTTGCCGAAACTATGCAAGTTCTTCGCAGATCGGTATAAGGTGGGTCGATGTGTCGTGTTTTAAGCTACAAATTGCTATGTCGCAGATTTGCGTACGACGAATAGAAGCGGAGTTATAGTTGTTTATATCTGTCAGGCCATGAATCACCATTGACGGCCGGATTGCCTACCACTCGGAACGATCGACGTTTGCCGAAACTCTGCAAGTTCTTCGCAGATCGGTATAAGCTGGGTCGATGTGTCGTGCTTTAAGCTACAAATTGCTATGCCGCAGATTTGCATACGACGAATAGAAGCGGAGTTATAGTTATTTATATCTGTGAGGCCATGAATCACCATCGACGGCCGGATTGCCTACCACTCGGAACGATCGACGTTTGACGAAACTATGCAAGTTCTTTGCAGATCGGTATAAGGTGGGTCGATGTGTCGTGTTTTAAGCTACAAATTGCTATGTCGCAGATTTGCATACGACGAATAGAAGCGGAGTTATAGTTGTTTATATCTGTGAGGTCATGAATCATCATTGACGGCCGGATTGCCTTCCACTCGAAACGATCGATGTTTGACGAAACAATGC
The DNA here is from genome assembly GCA_914767735.1 of Anoplius nigerrimus. Lineage (NCBI taxonomy): Eukaryota > Metazoa > Arthropoda > Insecta > Hymenoptera > Pompilidae > Anoplius > Anoplius nigerrimus. The sequence goes on along the minus strand of CAJZBX010001124.1, from coordinate 310,359 downwards.
AAGTTCGTCGCAGATCGGTATAAGGTGGGTCGTTGGGCCGTGTTTTGAGCTACAAGTTGCTGTGTCGCAGATTCGCATACGACGAATAGAAGCGGAGTTATAGTTGTTTATATGTGTCAGGCCATGAATCACCATTGACGACCGGATTGCTTTCCACTCGAAACGACCGATGTTTGACGAAACTATGCAAGTTCGTCGCAGATCGGTATAAGGTGGCTCGATGTGTCGTGTTTTAGGCTACAAATTGCTATGTCGCAGATTTGCATACGACGAATAGAAGCGGAGTTGTAGTTGTTTATATCTGTGAGGTCATGAATCATCATTGACGGCCAGAATGCCTACCACTCGAAACGACCGATGTTTGACGAAACTATGCAAGTTCGTCGCAGATCGGTATAAGGTGGCTCGATGTGTCGTGTTTTAGGCTACAAATTGCTATGTCGCAGATTTGCATACGACGAATAGAAGCGGAGTTGTAGTTGTTTATATCTGTGAGGTCATGAATCATCATTGACAGCCGGAATGCCTACCACTCGAAACGATCGATGTTTGACGAAACTATGCAAGTTCGCCGCATATCGGTATAAGGTGGGTCGATGTGTCGTGCTTTAAGCTACAAATTGCTATGCCGCAGATTCGCATACGACGAATAGAAGCGGAGTTATCGATGTTTATATCTGTGAGGCCATGAATCACCATTGACGACAGGATTGCCTACCACTCGGAACGATCGACGTTCGACGAAACTATGCAAGTTCTTCGCAGATCGGTATAAGGTGGGTCGATGTGTCGTGTTTTAAGCTACAAGTTGCTATGTCGCAGATTCGCATACGACGAATAGAAGTGGAGTTATAGTTGTTTATATCTGTCAGGCCATGAATCACCATTGACGTTTGGATTGCTTTCCACTCGAAACGACCGATGGTTGACGAAACTATGCAAGTTCGTCGCAGATCGGTATAAGGTGGCTCGATGTGTCGTGTTCTAGGCTACAAATTGCTATGTCGCAGATTTGCATACGACGAATAGAAGCGGAGTTGTAGTTGTTTATATCTGTGAGGTCATGAATCATCTTTGACGGCCAGAATGCCTACCACTCGGAACGATCGACGTTTGCCGAAACTCTGCATGTTCTTCGCAGATCGGTATAAGGTGGGTCGATGTGCCGTGTTTTAAGCTACAAATTGCTATGTCGCAGATTTGCATACGACGAATAGAAGCGGAGTTATAGTTGTTTATATCTGTCAGGCCGTGAATCACCATTGACGGCCGGATTGCCTACCACTCGGAACGATCGACGTTTGCCGAATCTATGCAAGTTCTTCGCAGATCGGTATAAGGTGGGTCGATGTGTCGTGTTTTAAGCTACAAATTGCTATGTCGCAGATTTGCATACGACGAATAGAAGCGGGGTTATAGTTGTTTATATCTGTGAGGCCATGAATCACAATTGACGGCAGGATTGCCTACTACTCGGAACGATCGACGGTTGACGAAACTATGCAAGTTCTTCGCAGATCGGTATAAGATGGGTCGATGTGTCGTGTTTTAAGCTACAAGTTGCTATGTCGCAGATTCGCATACGACGAATAGAAGTGGAGTTATAGTTGTTTATATCTGTCAGGCCATGAATCACCATTGACGTTTGGATTGCTTTCCACTCGAAACGACCGATGGTTGACGAAACTATGCAAGTTCGTCGCAGATCGGTATAAGGTGGCTCGATGTGTCGTGTTCTAGGCTACAAATTGCTATGTCGCAGATTTGCATACGACGAATAGAAGCGGAGTTATAGTTGTTTATATCTGTCAGGCCGTGAATCACCATTGACGGCCGGATTGCCTACCACTCGGAACGATCGACGTTTGCCGAAACTATGCAAGTTCTTCGCAGATCGGTATAAGGTGGGTCGATGTGTCGTGTTTTAAGCTACAAATTGCTATGTCGCAGATTTGCATACGACGAATAGAAGCGGAGTTATAGTTGTTTATATCTGTGAGGCCATGAATCACAATTGACGGCAGGATTGCCTACTACTCGGAACGATCGACGGTTGACGAAACTATGCAAGTTCTTCGCAGATCGGTATAAGATGGGTCGATGTGTCGTGTTTTAAGCTACAAATTGCTATGTCGCAGATCCGCATACGACGAATAGAAGTGGAGTTACAGTTGTTTATATCTGTCAGGCCATGAATCACCATTGACGGCCGGATTGCCTTCCACTCGAAACGATCGATGTGTGACGAAACTATGCAAGTTCGTCGCAGATCGGTATAAGGTGGGTCGATGTGTCGTGTTTTAACCTACAAATTGCTGTGTCGCAGATTCGCATACGACGAATAGAAGTGGAGTTATAGTTGTTTATATCTGTGAGGCCATTAATCACCATTGACGACAGGATTGCCTACCACTCGGAACGATCGACGGTTGACGAAACTATGCAAGTTCTTTGCAGATCGGTATAAGGTGGGTCGATGTGTCGTGTTTTAAGCTACAAATTGCTATGTCGCAGATTTGCATACGACGAATAGAAGCGGAGTTATAGTTGTTTATATCTGTGAGGTCATGAATCATCATTGACGGCCGGAATGCCTACCACTCGGAACGATCGACGTTTGCCGAAACTCTGCAAGTTCTTCGCAGATCGGTATAAGCTGGGTCGATGTGTCGTGCTTTAAGCTACAAATTGCTATGTCGCAGTTTTGCATACGACGAATAGAAGCGGAGTTATAGTTATTTATATCTGTCAGGCCGTGAATCACCATTGACGGCCGGATTGCCTACCACTCGGAACGATCGACGTTTGCCGAAACTATGCAAGTTCTTCGCAGATCGGTATAAGGTGGGTCGATGTGTCGTGTTTTAAGCTACAAATTGCTATGTCGCAGATTTGCATACGACGAATAGAAGCGGAGTTATAGTTGTTTATATCTGTGAGGCCATGAATCACAATTGACGGCAGGATTGCCTACTACTCGAAACGACCGATGTTTGACGAAACTATGCAAGTTCGTCGCAGATCGGTATAAGGTGGCTCGATGTGTCGTGTTTTAGGCTACAAATTGCTATGTCGCAGATTTGCGTACGACGAATAGAAGCGGAGTTATAGTTGTTTATATCTGTCAGGCCATGAATCACCATTGACGGCCGGATTGCCTACCACTCGGAACGATCGACGTTTGCCGAAACTCTGCAAGTTCTTCGCAGATCGGTATAAGCTGGGTCGATGTGTCGTGCTTTAAGCTACAAATTGCTATGCCGCAGATTTGCATACGACGAATAGAAGCGGAGTTATAGTTATTTATATCTGTGAGGCCATGAATCACCATCGACGGCCGGATTGCCTACCACTCGGAACGATCGACGTTTGACGAAACTATGCAAGTTCTTTGCAGATCGGTATAAGGTGGGTCGATGTGTCGTGTTTTAAGCTACAAATTGCTATGTCGCAGATTTGCATACGACGAATAGAAGCGGAGTTATAGTTGTTTATATCTGTGAGGTCATGAATCATCATTGACGGCCGGATTGCCTTCCACTCGAAACGATCGATGTTTGACGAAACAATGCAAGTTCGTCGCAGATCGGTATAAGGTGGGTCGTTGGGCCGTGTTTTGAGCTACAAGTTGCTGTGTCGCAGATTCGCATACGACGAATAGAAGCGGAGTTATAGTTGTTTATATGTGTCAGGCCATGAATCACCATTGACGACCGGATTGCTTTCCACTCGAAACGACCGATGTTTGACGAAACTATGCAAGTTCGTCGCAGATCGGTATAAGGTGGCTCGATGTGTCGTGTTTTAGGCTACAAATTGCTATGTCGCAGATTTGCATACGACGAATAGAAGCGGAGTTGTAGTTGTTTATATCTGTGAGGTCATGAATCATCATTGACGGCCAGAATGCCTACCACTCGAAACGACCGATGTTTGACGAAACTATGCAAGTTCGTCGCAGATCGGTATAAGGTGGCTCGATGTGTCGTGTTTTAGGCTACAAATTGCTATGTCGCAGATTTGCATACGACGAATAGAAGCGGAGTTGTAGTTGTTTATATCTGTGAGGTCATGAATCATCATTGACAGCCGGAATGCCTACCACTCGAAACGATCGATGTTTGACGAAACTATGCAAGTTCGCCGCATATCGGTATAAGGTGGGTCGATGTGTCGTGCTTTAAGCTACAAATTGCTATGCCGCAGATTCGCATACGACGAATAGAAGCGGAGTTATCGATGTTTATATCTGTGAGGCCATGAATCACCATTGACGACAGGATTCCCTACCACTCGGAACGATCGACGTTCGACGAAACTATGCAAGTTCTTCGCAGATCGGTATAAGGTGGGTCGATGTGTCGTGTTTTAAGCTACAAGTTGCTATGTCGCAGATTTGCATACGACGAATAGAAGCGGAGTTATAGTTGTTTATATCTGTGAGGCCATGAATCACAATTGACGGCAGGATTGCCTACTACTCGGAACGATCGACGGTTGACGAAACTATGCAAGTTCTTCGCAGATCGGTATAAGATGGGTCGATGTGTCGTGTTTTAAGCTACAAATTGCTATGTCGCAGATCCGCATACGACGAATAGAAGTGGAGTTACAGTTGTTTATATCTGTCAGGCCATGAATCACCATTGACGGCCGGATTGCCTTCCACTCGAAACGATCGATGTTTGACGAAACTATGCAAGTTCGTCGCAGATCGGTATAAGGTGGGTCGATGTGTCGTGCTTTAACCTACAAATTGCTGTGTCGCAGATTCGCATACGACGAATAGAAGTGGAGTTATAGTTGTTTATATCTGTGAGGCCATTAATCACCATTGACGACAGGATTGCCTACCACTCGGAACGATCGACGGTTGACGAAACTATGCATGTTCTTCGCAGATCGGTATAAGGTGGGTCGATGTGCCGTGTTTTAAGCTACAAATTGCTATGTCGCAGATTTGCATACGACGAATAGAAGCGGAGTTATAGTTGTTTATATCTGTCAGGCCGTGAATCACCATTGACGGCCGGATTGCCTACCACTCGGAACGATCGACGTTTGCCGAAACTATGCAAGTTCTTCGCAGATCGGTATAAGGTGGGTCGATGTGTCGTGTTTTAAGCTACAAATTGCTATGTCGCAGATTTGCATACGACGAATAGAAGCGGAGTTATAGTTGTTTATATCTGTGAGGCCATGAATCACAATTGACGGCAGGATTGCCTACTACTCGGAACGATCGACGGTTGACGAAACTATGCAAGTTCTTCGCAGATCGGTATAAGATGGGTCGATGTGTCGTGTTTTAAGCTACAAATTGCTATGTCGCAGATCCGCATACGACGACTAGAAGTGGAGTTACAGTTGTTTATATCTGTCAGGCCATGAATCACCATTGACGGCCGGATTGCCTTCCACTCGAAACGATCGATGTTTGACGAAACTATGCAAGTTCGTCGCAGATCGGTATAAGGTGGGTCGATGTGTCGTGCTTTAACCTACAAATTGCTGTGTCGCAGATTCGCATACGACGAATAGAAGTGGAGTTATAGTTGTTTATATCTGTGAGGCCATTAATCACCATTGACGACAGGATTGCCTACCACTCGGAACGATCGACGGTTGACGAAACTATGCAAGTTCTTTGCAGATCGGTATAAGGTGGGTCGATGTGTCGTGTTTTAAGCTACAAATTGCTATGTCGCAGATTTGCATACGACGAATAGAAGCGGAGTTATAGTTGTTTATATCTGTGAGGTCATGAATCATCATTGACGGCCGGAATGCCTACCACTCGGAACGATCGACGTTTGCCGAAACTCTGCAAGTTCTTCGCAGATCGGTATAAGCTGGGTCGATGTGTCGTGCTTTAAGCTACAAATTGCTATGTCGCAGATTTGCATACGACGAATAGAAGCGGAGTTATAGTTATTTATATCTGTCAGGCCGTGAATCACCATTGACGGCCGGATTGCCTACCACTCGGAACGATCGACGTTTGCCGAAACTATGCAAGTTCTTCGCAGATCGGTATAAGGTGGGTCGATGTGTCGTGTTTTAAGCTACAAATTGCTATGTCGCAGATTTGCATACGACGAATAGAAGCGGAGTTATAGTTGTTTATATCTGTGAGGCCATGAATCACAATTGACGGCAGGATTGCCTACTACTCGAAACGACCGATGTTTGACGAAACTATGCAAGTTCGTCGCAGATCGGTATAAGGTGGCTCGATGTGTCGTGTTTTAGGCTACAAATTGCTATGTCGCAGATTTGCGTACGACGAATAGAAGCGGAGTTATAGTTGTTTATATCTGTCAGGCCATGAATCACCATTGACGGCCGGATTGCCTACCACTCGGAACGATCGACGTTTGCCGAAACTCTGCAAGTTCTTCGCAGATCGGTATAAGCTGGGTCGATGTGTCGTGCTTTAAGCTACAAATTGCTATGTCGCAGATTTGCATACGACGAATAGAAGCGGAGTTATAGTTATTTATATCTGTGAGGCCATGAATCACCATCGACGGCCGGATTGCCTACCACTCGGAACGATCGACGTTTGACGAAACTATGCAAGTTCTTTGCAGATCGGTATAAGGTGGGTCGATGTGTCGTGTTTTAAGCTACAGATTGCTATGTCGCAGATTTGCATACGACGAATAGAAGCGGAGTTATAGTTGTTTATATCTGTGAGGTCATGAATCATCATTGACGGCCGGAATGCCTACCACTCGAAACGATCGATGTTTGACGAAACTATGCAAGTTCGTCGCAGATCGGTATAAGGTGGGTCGATGTGTCGTGTTTTAAGCTACAAATTGCTATGTCGCAGATTCGCGTACTACGAATAGTAGTGGAGTTATAGTTGTTTATATCTGTGAGGCCATGAATCACCATTGACGGCCGGATTGCCTTCTACTCGAAACGATCGATGTTTGACGAAACTATGCAAGTTCGTCGCAGATTGGTATTAGGTGGGTCGTTGGGCCGTGTTTTAAGCTACAAGTTGCTGTGTCGCAGATTCGCATACGACGAATAGAAGCGGAGTTATCGATGTTTATATCTGTGAGGCCATTAATCACCATTGACGACAGGATTGCCTACCACTCGGAACGATCGACGTTTGACGAAACTATGCAAGTTCTTCGCAGATCGGTATAAGGTGGGTCGATGTGTCGTGTTTTAACCTACAAATTGCTGTGTCGCAGATTCGCATACGACGAATAGAAGCGGAGTTATAGTTGTTTATATGTGTCAGACCATGAATCACCATTGACGCCTGGATTTCTTTCCACTCGAAACGACCGATGGTTGACGAAACTATGCAAGTTCGTCGCAGATCGGTATAAGGTGGCTCGATGTGTCGTGTTCTAGGCTACAAATTGCTATGTCGCAGATTTGCATACGACGAATAGAAGCGGAGTTGTAGTTGTTTATATCTGTGAGGCCATTAATCACCATTGACGGCCAGAATGCATACCACTCGGAACGATCGACGGTTGACGAAACTATGCAAGTTCTTCGCAGATCGGTATAAGATGGGTCGATGTGTCGTGTTTTAAGCTACAAATTGCTATGTCGGAGATTCGCATACGACGAATAGAAGTGGAGTTATAGTTGTTTATATCTGTCAGGCCATGAATCACCATTGACGGCCGGATTGCCTTCCACTCGAAACGATCGATGTTTGACGAAACTATGCAAGTTCGTCGCAGATCGGTATAAGGTGGGTCGTTGGGCCGTGTTTTGAGCTACAAGTTGCTGTGTCGCAGATTCGCATACGACGAATAGAAGCGGAGTTATAGTTGTTTATATGTGTCAGGCCATGAATCACCATTGACGACCGGATTGCTTTCCACTCGAAACGACCGATGTTTGACGAAACTATGCAAGTTCGTCGCAGATCGGTATAAGGTGGCTCGATGTGTCGTGTTTTAGGCTACAAATTGCTATGTCGCAGATTTGCATACGACGAATAGAAGCGGAGTTGTAGTTGTTTATATCTGTGAGGTCATGAATCATCATTGACAGCCGGAATGCCTACCACTCGAAACGATCGATGTTTGACGAAACTATGCAAGTTCGCCGCATATCGGTATAAGGTGGGTCGATGTGTCGTGCTTTAAGCTACAAATTGCTATGCCGCAGATTCGCATACGACGAATAGAAGCGGAGTTATCGATGTTTATATCTGTGAGGCCATGAATCACCATTGACGACAGGATTGCCTACCACTCGGAACGATCGACGTTCGACGAAACTATGCAAGTTCTTCGCAGATCGGTATAAGGTGGGTCGATGTGTCGTGTTTTAAGCTACAAGTTGCTATGTCGCAGATTCGCATACGACGAATAGAAGTGGAGTTATAGTTGTTTATATCTGTGAGGCCATGAATCACAATTGACGGCAGGATTGCCTACTACTCGGAACGATCGACGGTTGACGAAACTATGCAAGTTCTTCGCAGATCGGTATAAGATGGGTCGATGTGTCGTGTTTTAAGCTACAAGTTGCTATGTCGCAGATTCGCATACGACGAATAGAAGTGGAGTTATAGTTGTTTATATCTGTCAGGCCATGAATCACCATTGACGTTTGGATTGCTTTCCACTCGAAACGACCGATGGTTGACGAAACTATGCAAGTTCGTCGCAGATCGGTATAAGGTGGCTCGATGTGTCGTGTTCTAGGCTACAAATTGCTATGTCGCAGATTTGCATACGACGAATAGAAGCGGAGTTGTAGTTGTTTATATCTGTGAGGTCATGAATCATCTTTGACGGCCAGAATGCCTACCACTCGGAACGATCGACGTTTGCCGAAACTCTGCATGTTCTTCGCAGATCGGTATAAGGTGGGTCGATGTGCCGTGTTTTAAGCTACAAATTGCTATGTCGCAGATTTGCATACGACGAATAGAAGCGGAGTTATAGTTGTTTATATCTGTCAGGCCGTGAATCACCATTGACGGCCGGATTGCCTACCACTCGGAACGATCGACGTTTGCCGAAACTATGCAAGTTCTTCGCAGATCGGTATAAGGTGGGTCGATGTGTCGTGTTTTAAGCTACAAATTGCTATGTCGCAGATTTGCATACGACGAATAGAAGCGGAGTTATAGTTGTTTATATCTGTGAGGCCATGAATCACAATTGACGGCAGGATTGCCTACTACTCGGAACGATCGACGGTTGACGAAACTATGCAAGTTCTTCGCAGATCGGTATAAGATGGGTCGATGTGTCGTGTTTTAAGCTACAAATTGCTATGTCGCAGATCCGCATACGACGAATAGAAGTGGAGTTACAGTTGTTTATATCTGTCAGGCCATGAATCACCATTGACGGCCGGATTGCCTTCCACTCGAAACGATCGATGTTTGACGAAACTATGCAAGTTCGTCGCAGATCGGTATAAGGTGGGTCGATGTGTCGTGCTTTAACCTACAAATTGCTGTGTCGCAGATTCGCATACGACGAATAGAAGTGGAGTTATAGTTGTTTATATCTGTGAGGCCATTAATCACCATTGACGACAGGATTGCCTACCACTCGGAACGATTGACGGTTGACGAAACTATGCAAGTTCTTTGCAGATCGGTATAAGGTGGGTCGATGTGTCGTGTTTTAAGCTACAAATTGCTATGTCGCAGATTTGCATACGACGAATAGAAGCGGAGTTATAGTTGTTTATATCTGTGAGGTCATGAATCATCATTGACGGCCGGAATGCCTACCACTCGGAACGATCGACGTTTGCCGAAACTCTGCAAGTTCTTCGCAGATCGGTATAAGCTGGGTCGATGTGTCGTGCTTTAAGCTACAAATTGCTATGTCGCAGATTTGCATACGACGAATAGAAGCGGAGTTATAGTTATTTATATCTGTCAGGCCGTGAATCACCATTGACGGCCGGATTGCCTACCACTCGGAACGATCGACGTTTGCCGAAACTATGCAAGTTCTTCGCAGATCGGTATAAGGTGGGTCGATGTGTCGTGTTTTAAGCTACAAATTGCTATGTCGCAGATTTGCATACGACGAATAGAAGCGGAGTTATAGTTGTTTATATCTGTGAGGCCATGAATCACAATTGACGGCAGGATTGCCTACTACTCGAAACGACCGATGTTTGACGAAACTATGCAAGTTCGTCGCAGATCGGTATAAGGTGGCTCGATGTGTCGTGTTTTAGGCTACAAATTGCTATGTCGCAGATTTGCGTACGACGAATAGAAGCGGAGTTATAGTTGTTTATATCTGTCAGGCCATGAATCACCATTGACGGCCGGATTGCCTACCACTCGGAACGATCGACGTTTGCCGAAACTCTGCAAGTTCTTCGCAGATCGGTATAAGCTGGGTCGATGTGTCGTGCTTTAAGCTACAAATTGCTATGTCGCAGATTTGCATACGACGAATAGAAGCGGAGTTATAGTTATTTATATCTGTGAGGCCATGAATCACCATCGACGGCCGGATTGCCTACCACTCGGAACGATCGACGTTTGACGAAACTATGCAAGTTCTTTGCAGATCGGTATAAGGTGGGTCGATGTGTCGTGTTTTAAGCTACAAATTGCTATGTCGCATATTTGCATACGACGAATAGAAGCGGAGTTATAGTTGTTTATATCTGTGAGGTCATGAATCATCATTGACGGCCGGAATGCCTACCACTCGAAACGATCGATGTTTGACGAAACTATGCAAGTTCGTCGCAGATCGGTATAAGGTGGGTCGATGTGTCGTGTTTTAAGCTACAAATTGCTATGTCGCAGATTCGCGTACTACGAATAGTAGTGGAGTTATAGTTGTTTATATCTGTGAGGCCATGAATCACCATTGACGGCCGGATTGCCTTCTACTCGAAACGATCGATGTTTGACGAAACTATGCAAGTTCGTCGCAGATTGGTATTAGGTGGGTCGTTGGGCCGTGTTTTAAGCTACAAGTTGCTGTGTCGCAGATTCGCATACGACGAATAGAAGCGGAGTTATCGATGTTTATATCTGTGAGGCCATTAATCACCATTGACGACAGGATTGCCTACCACTCGGAACGATCGACGTTTGACGAAACTATGCAAGTTCTTCGCAGATCGGTATAAGGTGGGTCGATGTGTCGTGTTCTAGGCTACAAATTGCTATGTCGCAGATTTGCATACGACGAATAGAAGCGGAGTTGTAGTTGATTATATCTGTGAGGCCATTAATCACCATTGACGGCCAGAATGCATACCACTCGGAACGATCGACGGTTGACGAAACTATGCAAGTTCTTCGCAGATCGGTATAAGATGGGTCGATGTGTCGTGTTTTAAGCTACAAATTGCTATGTCGGAGATTCGCATACGACGAATAGAAGTGGAGTTATAGTTGTTTATATCTGTCAGGCCATGAATCACCATTGACGGCCGGATTGCCTTCCACTCGAAACGATCGATGTTTGACGAAACTATGCAAGTTCGTCGCAGATCGGTATAAGGTGGGTCGTTGGGCCGTGTTTTGAGCTACAAGTTGCTGTGTCGCAGATTCGCATACGACGAATAGAAGCGGAGTTATAGTTGTTTATATGTGTCAGGCCATGAATCACCATTGACGACCGGATTGCTTTCCACTCGAAACGACCGATGTTTGACGAAACTATGCAAGTTCGTCGCAGATCGGTATAAGGTGGCTCGATGTGTCGTGTTTTAGGCTACAAATTGCTATGTCGCAGATTTGCATACGACGAATAGAAGCGGAGTTGTAGTTGTTTATATCTGTGAGGTCATGAATCATCATTGACGGCCAGAATGCCTACCACTCGAAACGATCGATGTTTGACGAAACTATGCAAGTTCGTCGCAGATCGGTATAAGGTGGGTCGATATGTCGTGCTTTAAGCTACAAATTGCTATGTCGCAGATTTGCATACGACGAATAGAAGCGGAGTTATAGTTGTTTATATCTGTGAGGTCATGAATCATCATTGACAGCCGGAATGCCTACCACTCGAAACGATCGATGTTTGACGAAACTATGCAAGTTCGTCGCATATCGGTATAAGGTGGGTCGATGTGTCGTGCTTTAAGCTACAAATTGCTATGCCGCAGATTCGCATACGACGAATAGAAGCGGAGTTATCGATGTTTATATCTGTGAGGCCATGAATCACCATTGACGACAGGATTGCCTACCACTCGGAACGATCGACGTTTGACGAAACTATGCAAGTTCTTCGCAGATCGGTATAAGGTGGGTCGATGTGTCGTGTTTTAACCTACGAATTGCTATGTCATAGATTCGCATACGACGAATAGAAGCGGAGTTATAGTTGTTTATATGTGTCAGGCCATGAATCACCATTGACGACCGGATTGCTTTCCACTCGAAACGACCGATGCTTGACGAAACTATGCAAGTTCGTCGCAGATCGGTATAAGGTGGGTCGTTGGGCCGTGTTTTAAGCTACAACTTGCTATGTCGCAGATTCGCATACGACGAATAGAAGCGGAGTTGTCGATGTTTATATCTGTGAGGCCATTAACCACCATTGACGACCGGATTGCCTACCACTCGGAACGATCGACGCTTGACGAAACTATGCAAGTTCGTCGCAGATCGGTATAAGGTGGCTCGATGTGTCGTGTTTTAGGCTACAAATTGCTGTGTCGCAGATTCGCATACGACGAATAGAAGTGGAGTTATAGTTGTTTATATCTGTCAGGCCATGAATCACCATTGACGGCCGGATTGCCTTCCACTCGAAACGATCGATGTTTGACGAAACTATGCAAGTTCGTCGCAGATCGGTATAAGGTGGGTCGTTGGGCCGTGTTTTAAGCTACAACTTGCTATGTCGCAGATTCGCATACGACGAATAGAAGCGGAGTTGTCGATGTTTATATCTGTGAGGCCATTAACCACCATTGACGACCGGATTGCCTACCACTCGGAACGATCGACGCTTGACGAAACTATGCAAGTTCGTCGCAGATCGGTATAAGGTGGCTCGATGTGTCGTGTTTTAGGCTACAAATTGCTGTGTCGCAGATTCGCATACGACGAATAGAAGTGGAGTTATAGTTGTTTATATCTGTCAGGCCATGAATCACCATTGACGGCCGGATTGCCTTCCACTCGAAACGATCGATGTTTGACGAAACTATGCAAGTTCGTCGCAGATCGGTATAAGGTGGGTCGATGTGTCGTGTTTTAACCTACAAATTGCTGTGTCGCAGATTCGCATACGACGAATAGAAGTGGAGTTATAGTTGTTTATATCTGTGAGGCCATTAATCACCATTGACGACAGGATTGCCTACCACTCGGAACGTTCGACGGTTGACGAAACTATGCAAGTTCTTCGCAGATCGGTATAAGATGGGTCGATGTGTCGTGTTTTTAGCTACAAATTGCTATGTCGGAGATTCGCATACGACGAATAGAAGTGGAGTTATAGTTGTTTATATCTGTCAGGCCATGAATCACCATTGACGGCCGGATTGCCTTCCACTCGAAACGATCGATGTTTGACGAAACTATGCAAGTTCGTCGCAGATCGGTATAAGGTGGGTCGATGTGTCGTGTTTTAAGCTACAAATTGCTATGTCGCAGATTCGCGTACTACGAATAGTAGTGGAGTTATAGTTGTTTATATCTGTGAGGCCATGAATCACCATTGACGGCCGGATTGCCTTCTACTCGAAACGATCGATGTTTGACGAAACTATGCAAGTTCGTCGCAGATTGGTATTAGGTGGGTCGTTGGGCCGCGTTTTAAGCTACAAGTTGCTGTGTCGCAGATTCGCATACGACGAATAGAAGCGGAGTTATCGATGTTTATATCTGTGAGGCCATTAATAACCATTGACGACAGGATTGCCTACCACTCGGAACGATCGACGTTTGACGAAACTATGCAAGTTCTTCGCAGATCGGTATAAGGTGGGTCGATGTGTCGTGTTTTAACCTACAAATTGCTGTGTCGCAGATTCGCATACGACGAATAGAAGCGGAGTTATAGTTGTTTATATGTGTCAGGCCATGAATCACCATTGACGCCTGGATTTCTTTCCACTCGAAACGACCGATGGTTGACGAAACTATGCAAGTTCGTCGCAGATCGGTATAAGGTGGCTCGATGTGTCGTGTTCTAGGCTACAAATTGCTATGTCGCAGATTTGCATACGACGAATAGATGCGGAGTTGTAGTTGTTTATATCTGTGAGGTCATGATTCATCATTGACGGCCAGAATGCATACCACTCGGAACGATCGACGTTTGCCGAAACTCTGCATGTTCTTCGCAGATCGGTATAAGGTGGGTCGATGTGCCGTGTTTTAAGCTACAAATTGCTATGTCGCAGATTTGCATACGACGAATAGAAGCGGAGTTATAGTTGTTTATATCTGTCAGGCCGTGAATCACCATTGACGGCCGGATTGCCTACCACTCGGAACGATCGACGTTTGCCGAAACTATGCAAGTTCTTCGCAGATCGGTATAAGGTGGGTCGATGTGTCGTGTTTTAAGCTACAAATTGCTATGTCGCAGATTTGCATACGACGAATAGAAACGGAGTTATAGTTGTTTATATCTGTGAGGCCATGAATCACAATTGACGGCAGGATTGCCTACCACTCGGAACGATCGACGGTTGACGAAACTATGCAAGTTCTTCGCAGATCGGTATAAGATGGGTCGATGTGTCGTGTTTTAAGCTACAAATTGCTATGTCGCAGATTCACATACGACGAATAGAAGTGGAGTTATAGTTGTTTATATCTGTCAGGCCATGAATCACCATTGACGGCCGGATTGCCTTCCACTCGAAACGATCGATGTTTGACGAAACTCTGCAAGTTCTTCGCAGATCGGTATAAGGTGGGTCGATGTGCCGTGTTTTAAGCTACAAATTGCTATGTCGCAGATTTGCATACGACGAATAGAAGCGGAGTTATAGTTGTTTATATCTGTCAGGCCGTGAATCACCATTGACGGCCGAATTGCCTACCACTCGGAACGATCGACGTTTGCCGAAACTATGCAAGTTCTTCGCAGATCGGTATAAGCTGGGTCGATGTGTCGTGCTTTAAGCTACAAATTGCTATGTCGCAGATTTGCATACGACGAATAGAAGCGGAGTTATAGTTATTTATATCTGTGAGGCCATGAATCACCATCGACGGCCGGATTGCCTACCACTCGGAACGATCGACGTTTGACGAAACTATGCAAGTTCTTCGCAGATCGGTATAAGGTGGTCGATGTGTCGTGTTTTAAGCTACAAATTGCTATGTCGCAGATTTGCATACGACGAATAGAAGCGGAGTTATAGTTGTTTATATTTGTCAGTCCATGAATCACCATTGACGACCGGATTGCCTTCCAATCGAAACGATCGATGTTTGACGAAACTCTGCAAGCTCGTCGCAGATCGGTATAAGGTGTGTCGATGTGTCGTGCTTTAAGCTACAAATGGCTATGTCGCAGATTTGCATCCGACGAATAGAAGCGGAGTTATAGTTGTTTATATCTGTCAGGCCGTGAATCACCATTGACGGCCGGATTGGCTACCACTCGGAACGATCGACGTTTGACGAAACTATGCAAGTTCTTCGCAGATCGGTATAAGGTGGGACGATGTGTCGTGTTTTAACCTACAAATTGCTATGTCGCAGATTCGCATACGACGAATAGAAGCGGAGTTATAGTTGTTTATATGTGTCTGGCCATGAATCACCATTGACGCCTGCATTGCTTTCCACTCGAAACGACCGATGTTTGACGAAACTATGCAAGTTCGTCGCAGATCGGTATAAGGTGGCTCGATGTGTCGTGTTTTAGGCTACAAATTGCTATGTCGCAGATTTGCGTACGACGAATAGAAGCGGAGTTATAGTTGTTTATATCTGTCAGGCCATGAATCACCATTGACGGCCGGATTGCCTACCACTCGGAACGATCGACGTTTGCCGAAACTCTGCAAGTTCTTCGCAGATCAGTATAAGCTGGGTCGATGTGTCGTGCTTTAAGCTACAAATTGCTATGTCGCAGATTCGCATACGACGAATAGAAGCGGAGTTATCGATGTTTATATCTGTGAGGCCATGAATCACCATTGACGACCGGATTGCTTTCCACTCGAAACGACCGATGTTTGACGAAACTATGCAAGTTCGTCGCAGATCGGTATAAGGTGGGTCGTTGGGCCGTGTTTTAACCTACAAATTGCTGTGTCGCAGATTCGCATACGACGAATAGAAGCGGAGTTATAGTTGTTTATATGTGTCAGGCCATGAATCACCATTGACGCCTGGATTTCTTTCCACTCGAAACGACCGATGGTTGACGAAACTATGCAAGTTCGTCGCAGATCGGTATAAGGTGGCTCGATGTGTCGTGTTCTAGGCTACAAATTGCTATGTCGCAGATTTGCATACGACGAATAGATGCGGAGTTGTAGTTGTTTATATCTGTGAGGTCATGATTCATCATTGACGGCCAGAATGCATACCACTCGGAACGATCGACGTTTGCCGAAACTCTGCATGTTCTTCGCAGATCGGTATAAGGTGGGTCGATGTGCCGTGTTTTAAGCTACAAATTGCTATGTCGCAGATTTGCATACGACGAATAGAAGCGGAGTTATAGTTGTTTATATCTGTCAGGCCGTGAATCACCATTGACGGCCGGATTGCCTACCACTCGGAACGATCGACGTTTGCCGAAACTATGCAAGTTCTTCGCAGATCGGTATAAGGTGGGTCGATGTGTCGTGTTTTAAGCTACAAATTGCTATGTCGCAGATTTGCATACGACGAATAGAAACGGAGTTATAGTTGTTTATATCTGTGAGGCCATGAATCACAATTGACGGCAGGATTGCCTACCACTCGGAACGATCGACGGTTGACGAAACTATGCAAGTTCTTCGCAGATCGGTATAAGATGGGTCGATGTGTCGTGTTTTAAGCTACAAATTGCTATGTCGCAGATTCACATACGACGAATAGAAGTGGAGTTATAGTTGTTTATATCTGTCAGGCCATGAATCACCATTGACGGCCGGATTGCCTTCCACTCGAAACGATCGATGTTTGACGAAACTATGCAAGTTCTTCGCAGATCGGTATAAGGTGGGTCGATGTGTCGTGTTTGAAGCTACAAATTGCTATGTCGCCGATTTGCATACGACGAATAGAAGCGGAGTTATAGTTGTTTATATCTGTGAGGTCATGAATCATCATTGACGGCCGGAATGCCTACCACTCGAAACGATCGATGTTTGACGAAACTATGCAAGTTCGTCGCAGATCGGTATAAGGTGGGTCGATGTGTCGTGTTTTAAGCTACACATTGCTATGTCGCAGATTCGCATACGACGAATAGAAGTGGAGTTATAGTTGTTTATATCTGTCAGGCCATGAATCACCATTGACGGCCGGATTGCCTTCCACTCGAAACGATCGATGTTTGACGAAACTATGCAAGTTAGTCGCAGATCGGTATAATGTGGCTCGATGTGTCGTGTTTTAGGCTACAAATTGCTATGTCGCAGATTTGCATACGACGAATAGATGCGGAGTTATAGTTGTTTATATCTGTGAGGTCATGAATCATCATTGACGGCCGGAATGCCTACCACTCGAAACGATCGATGTTTGACGAAACTATGCAAGTTCGTCGCAGATCGGTATAAGGTGGGTCGATGTATCGTGCTTTAAGCTACAAATTGCTATGTCGCAGATTTGCATACGACGAATAGAGGCGGAGTTATAGTTGTTTATATCTGTGAGGCCATGAATCACCATTGACGACAGGATTGCCTACCACTCGGAACGATCGACGTTTGACGAAACTATGCAAGTTCTTCGCAGATCGGTATAAGGTGGGTCGATGTGTCGTGTTTTAAGCTACAAATTGCTATGTCGCAGATTTGCATACGACGAATAGAAGCGGAGTTATAGTTGTTTATATCTGTGAGGCCATGAATCACAATTGACGGCAGGATTGCCTACCACTCGGAACGATCGACGGTTGACGAAACTATGCAAGTTCTTCGCAGATCGGTATAAGATGGGTCGATGTGTCGTGTTTTTAGCTTCAAATTGCTATGTCGCAGATTCACATACGACGAATAGAAGTGGAGTTATAGTTGTTTATATCTGTCAGGCCATGAATCACCATTGACGGCCGGATTGCCTTCCACTCGAAACGATCGATGTTTGACGAAACTATGCAAGTTCTTCGCAGATCGGTATAAGCTGGGTCGATGTGTCGTGCTTTAAGCTACAAATGGCTATGTCGCAGATTTGCATACGACGAATAGAAGCGGAGTTATAGTTGTTTATATCTGTCAGGCCGTGAATCACCATTGACGGCCGGATTGGCTACCACTCGGAACGATCGACGTTTGACGAAACTATGCAAGTTCTTCGCAGATCGGTATAAGGTGGGACGATGTGTCGTGTTTTAACCTACAAATTGCTATGTCGCAGATTCGCATACGACGAATAGAAGCGGAGTTATAGTTGTTTATATGTGTCTGGCCATGAATCACCATTGACGCCTGCATTGCTTTCCACTCGAAACGACCGATGTTTGACGAAACTATGCAAGTTCGTCGCAGATCGGTATAAGGTGGCTCGATGTGTCGTGTTTTAGGCTACAAATTGCTATGTCGCAGATTTGCGTACGACGAATAGAAGCGGAGTTATAGTTGTTTATATCTGTCAGGCCATGAATCACCATTGACGGCCGGATTGCCTACCACTCGGAACGATCGACGTTTGCCGAAACTCTGCAAGTTCTTCGCAGATCGGTATAAGCTGGGTCGATGTGTCGTGCTTTAAGCTACAAATTGCTATGTCGCAGATTTGCATACGACGAATAGAAGCGGAGTTATAGTTATTTATATATGTGAGGCCATGAATCAGCATCGACGGCCGGATTGCCTACCACTCGGAACGATCGACGTTTGACGAAACTATGCAAGTTCTTCGCAGATCGGTATAAGGTGGGTCGATGTGTCGTGTTTGAAGCTACAAATTGCTATGTCGCCGATTTGCATACGACGAATAGAAGCGGAGTTATAGTTGTCTATATCTGTGAGGTCATGAATCATCATTGACGGCCGGAATGCCTACCACTCGAAACGATCGATGTTTGACGAAACTATGCAAGTTCGTCGCAGATCGGTATAAGGTGGGTCGATGTGTCGTGTTTTAAGCTACACATTGCTATGTCGCAGATTCGCATACGACGAATAGGAGTGGAGTTATAGTTGTTTATATCTGTCAGGCCATGAATCACCATTGACGGCCGGATTGCCTTCCACTCGAAACGATCGATGTTTGGCGAAACTATGCAAGTTCGTCGCAGATCGGTATAATGTGGCTCGATGTGTCGTGTTTTAGGCTACAAATTGCTATGTCGCAGATTTGCATACGACGAATAGATGCGGAGTTATAGTTGTTCATATCTGTGAGGTCATGAATCATCATTGACGGCCGGAATGCCTACCACTCGAAACGATCGATGTTTGACGAAACTATGCAAGTTCGTCGCAGATCGGTATAAGGTGGCTCGATGTGTCGTGTTCTAGGCTACAAATTGCTATGTCGCAGATTTGCATACGACGAATAGAAGCGGAGTTGTAGTTGTTTATATCTGTGAGGTCATGATTCATCATTGACGGCCAGAATGCATACCACTCGGAACGATCGACGTTTGCCGAAACTCTGCATGTTCTTCGCAGATCGGTATAAGGTGGGTCGATGTGCCGTGTTTTAAGCTACAAATTGCTATGTCGCAGATTTGCATACGACGAATAGAAGCGGAGTTATAGTTGTTTATATCTGTCAGACCGTGAATCACCATTGACGGCCGGATTGCCTACCACTCGGAACGATCGACGTTTGCCGAAACTATGCAAGTTCTTCGCAGATCGGTATAAGGTGGGTCGATGTGTCGTGTTTTAAGCTACAAATTGCTATGTCGCAGATTTGCATACGACGAATAGAAGCGGAGTTATAGTTGTTTATATGTGTCTGGCCATGAATCACCATTGACGCCTGCATTGCTTTCCACTCGAAACGACCGATGTTTGACGAAACTATGCAAGTTCGTCGCAGATCGGTATAAGGTGGCTCGATGTGTCGTGGAATAGGCTACAAATTGCTATGTCGCAGATTTGCGTACGACGAATAGAAGCGGAGTTATAGTTGTTTATATCTGTCAGGCCATGAATCACCATTGACGGCCGGATTGCCTACCACTCGAAACGATCGATGTTTGACGGAACTATGCAAGTTCGTCGCAGATCGGTATAAGGTGGGTCGATGTGTCGTGCTTTAAGCTACAAATTGCTATGCCGCAGATTCGCATACGACGATTAGAAGCGGAGTTATCGATGTTTATATCTGTGAGGCCATGAATCACCATCGACGGCCGGATTGCCTACCACTCGGAACGATCGACGTTTGACGAAACTATGCAAGTTCTTCGCAGATCGGTATAAGGTGGGACGATGTGTCGTGTTTTAACCTACAAATTGCTATGTCGCAGATTCGCATACGACGAATAGAAGCGGAGTTATAGTTGTTTATATGTGTCTGGCCATGAATCACCATTGACGCCTGCATTGCCTACCACTCGGAACGATCGACGTTTGCTGAAACTCTGCATGTTCTTCGCAGATCGGTATAAGGTGGGTCGATGTGCCGTGTTTTAAGCTACAAATTGCTATGTCGCAGATTTGCATACGACGAATAGAAGCGGAGTTATAGTTGTTTATATCTGTCAGGCCATGAATCACCAATGACGGCCGGATTGCCTACCACTCGGAACGATCGACGTTTACCGAAACTCTGCAAGTTCTTCGCAGATCGGTATAAGGTGGGTCGATGTGCCGTGTTTTAAGCTACAAATTGCTATGTCGCAGATTTGCATACGACGAATAGAAGCGGAGTTATAGTTGTTTATATCTGTCAGGCCGTGAATCACCATTGACGGCCGAATTGCCTACCACTCGGAACGATCGACGTTTGCCGAAACTATGCAAGTTCTTCGCAGATCGGTATAAGCTGGGTCGATGTGTCGTGCTTTAAGCTACAAATTGCTATGTCGCAGATTTGCATACGACGAATAGAAGCGGAGTTATAGTTATTTATATCTGTGAGGCCATGAATCACCATTGACGGCCGGATTGCCTTCCACTCGAAACGATCGATGTTTGACGAAACTATGCAAGTTCTTCGCAGATCGGTATAAGCTGGGTCGATGTGTCGTGCTTTAAGCTACAAATGGCTATGTCGCAGATTTGCATACGACGAATAGAAGCGGAGTTATAGTTGTTTATATCTGTCAGGCCGTGAATCACCATTGACGGCCGGATTGGCTACCACTCGGAACGATCGACGTTTGACGAAACTATGCAAGTTCTTCGCAGATCGGTATAAGGTGGGACGATGTGTCGTGTTTTAACCTACAAATTGCTATGTCGCAGATTCGCATACGACGAATAGAAGCGGAGTTATAGTTGTTTATATGTGTCTGGCCATGAATCACCATTGACGCCTGCATTGCTTTCCACTCGAAACGACCGATGTTTGACGAAACTATGCAAGTTCGTCGCAGATCGGTATAAGGTGGCTCGATGTGTCGTGTTTTAGGCTACAAATTGCTATGTCGCAGATTTGCGTACGACGAATAGAAGCGGAGTTATAGTTGTTTATATCTGTCAGGCCATGAATCACCATTGACGGCCGGATTGCCTACCACTCGGAACGATCGACGTTTGCCGAAACTCTGCAAGTTCTTCGCAGATCGGTATAAGCTGGGTCGATGTGTCGTGCTTTAAGCTACAAATTGCTATGTCGCAGATTTGCATACGACGAATAGAAGCGGAGTTATAGTTATTTATATATGTGAGGCCATGAATCAGCATCGACGGCCGGATTGTCTACCACTCGGAACGATCGACGTTTGACGAAACTATGCAAGTTCTTCGCAGATCGGTATAAGGTGGGTCGATGTGTCGTGTTTGAAGCTACAAATTGCTATGTCGCCGATTTGCATACGACGAATAGAAGCGGAGTTATAGTTGTTTATATCTGTGAGGTCATGAATCATCATTGACGGCCGGAATGCCTACCACTCGAAACGATCGATGTTTGACGAAACTATGCAAGTTCGTCGCAGATCGGTATAAGGTGGGTCGATGTGTCGTGTTTTAAGCTACACATTGCTATGTCGCAGATTCGCATACGACGAATAGGAGTGGAGTTATAGTTGTTTATATCTGTCAGGCCATGAATCACCATTGACGGCCGGATTGCCTTCCACTCGAAACGATCGATGTTTGGCGAAACTATGCAAGTTCGTCGCAGATCGGTATAATGTGGCTCGATGTGTCGTGTTTTACGCTACAAATTGCTATGTCGCAGATTTGCATACGACGAATAGATGCGGAGTTATAGTTGTTCATATCTGTGAGGTCATGAATCATCATTGACGGCCGGAATGCCTACCACTCGAAACGATCGATGTTTGACGAAACTATGCAAGTTCGTCGCAGATCGGTATAAGGTGGCTCGATGTGTCGTGTTCTAGGCTACAAATTGCTATGTCGCAGATTTGCATACGACGAATAGAAGCGGAGTTGTAGTTGTTTATATCTGTGAGGTCATGATTCATCATTGACGGCCAGAATGCATACCACTCGGAACGATCGACGTTTGCCGAAACTCTGCATGTTCTTCGCAGATCGGTATAAGGTGGGTCGATGTGCCGTGTTTTAAGCTACAAATTGCTATGTCGCAGATTTGCATACGACGAATAGAAGCGGAGTTATAGTTGTTTATATCTGTCAGACCGTGAATCACCATTGACGGCCGGATTGCCTACCACTCGGAACGATCGACGTTTGCCGAAACTATGCAAGTTCTTCGCAGATCGGTATAAGGTGGGTCGATGTGTCGTGTTTTAAGCTACAAATTGCTATGTCGCAGATTTGCATACGACGAATAGAAGCGGAGTTATAGTTGTTTATATGTGTCTGGCCATGAATCACCATTGACGCCTGCATTGCTTTCCACTCGAAACGACCGATGTTTGACGAAACTATGCAAGTTCGTCGCAGATCGGTATAAGGTGGCTCGATGTGTCGTGGAATAGGCTACAAATTGCTATGTCGCAGATTTGCGTACGACGAATAGAAGCGGAGTTATAGTTGTTTATATCTGTCAGGCCATGAATCACCATTGACGGCCGGATTGCCTACCACTCGAAACGATCGATGTTTGACGGAACTATGCAAGTTCGTCGCAGATCGGTATAAGGTGGGTCGATGTGTCGTGCTTTAAGCTACAAATTGCTATGCCGCAGATTCGCATACGACGATTAGAAGCGGAGTTATCGATGTTTATATCTGTGAGGCCATGAATCACCATCGACGGCCGGATTGCCTACCACTCGGAACGATCGACGTTTGACGAAACTATGCAAGTTCTTCGCAGATCGGTATAAGGTGGGACGATGTGTCGTGTTTTAACCTACAAATTGCTATGTCGCAGATTCGCATACGACGAATAGAAGCGGAGTTATAGTTGTTTATATGTGTCTGGCCATGAATCACCATTGACGCCTGCATTGCCTACCACTCGGAACGATCGACGTTTGCTGAAACTCTGCATGTTCTTCGCAGATCGGTATAAGGTGGGTCGATGTGCCGTGTTTTAAGCTACAAATTGCTATGTCGCAGATTTGCATACGACGAATAGAAGCGGAGTTATAGTTGTTTATATCTGTCAGGCCATGAATCACCATTGACGGCCGGATTGCCTACCACTCGGAACGATCGACGTTTACCGAAACTCTGCAAGTTCTTCGCAGATCGGTATAAGGTGGGTCGATGTGCCGTGTTTTAAGCTACAAATTGCTATGTCGCAGATTTGCATACGACGAATAGAAGCGGAGTTATAGTTATTTATATCTGTGAGGCCATGAATCACCATCGACGGCCGGATTGCCTACCACTCGGAACGATCGACGTTTGACGAAACTATGCAAGTTCTTCGCAGATCGGTATAAGG
Organism: Anoplius nigerrimus; assembly: GCA_914767735.1. Lineage (NCBI taxonomy): Eukaryota > Metazoa > Arthropoda > Insecta > Hymenoptera > Pompilidae > Anoplius > Anoplius nigerrimus. The sequence goes on along the minus strand of CAJZBX010001124.1, from coordinate 286,271 downwards.
TGGTCGATGTGTCGTGTTTTAAGCTACAAATTGCTATGTCGCAGATTTGCATACGACGAATAGAAGCGGAGTTATAGTTGTTTATATTTGTCAGTCCATGAATCACCATTGACGACCGGATTGCCTTCCAATCGAAACGATCGATGTTTGACGAAACTATGCAAGCTCGTCGCAGATCGGTATAAGGTGTGTCGATGTGTCGTGCTTTAAGCTACAAATGGCTATGTCGCAGATTTGCATACGACGAATAGAAGCGGAGTTATAGTTGTTTATATGTGTCAGGCCATGAATCACCATTGACGACCGGATTGCTTTCCACTCGAAACGACCGATGTTTGACGAAACTATGCAAGTTCGTCGCAGATCGGTATAAGGTGGGTCGATGTGTCGTGCTTTAACCTACAAATTGCTATGTCGCAGATTCGCATACGACGAATAGAAGCGGAGTTATAGTTGTTTATATGTGTCTGGCCATGAATCACCATTGACGCCTGCATTGCCTACCACTCGGAACGATCGACGTTTGCTGAAACTCTGCATGTTCTTCGCAGATCGGTATAAGGTGGGTCGATGTGCCGTGTTTTAAGCTACAAATTGCTATGTCGCAGATTTGCATACGACGAATAGAAGCGGAGTTATAGTTGTTTATATCTGTCAGGCCATGAATCACCATTGACGGCCGGATTGCCTACCACTCGGAACGATCGACGTTTACCGAAACTCTGCAAGTTCTTCGCAGATCGGTATAAGGTGGGTCGATGTGCCGTGTTTTAAGCTACAAATTGCTATGTCGCAGATTTGCATACGACGAATAGAAGCGGAGTTATAGTTGTTTATATCTGTCAGGCCGTGAATCACCATTGACGGCCGAATTGCCTACCACTCGGAACGATCGACGTTTGCCGAAACTATGCAAGTTCTTCGCAGATCGGTATAAGCTGGGTCGATGTGTCGTGCTTTAAGCTACAAATTGCTATGTCGCAGATTTGCATACGACGAATAGAAGCGGAGTTATAGTTATTTATATCTGTGAGGCCATGAATCACAATCGACGGCCGGATTGCCTACCACTCGGAACGATCGACGTTTGACGAAACTATGCAAGTTCTTCGCAGATCGGTATAAGGGGGTCGATGTGTCGTGTTTTAAGCTACAAATTGCTATGTCGCAGATTTGCATACGACGAATAGAAGCGGAGTTATAGTTGTTTATATTTGTCAGTCCATGAATCACCATTGACGACCGGATTGCCTTCCAATCGAAACGATCGATGTTTGACGAAACTATGCAAGCTCGTCGCAGATCGGTATAAGGTGTGTCGATGTGTCGTGCTTTAAGCTACAAATGGCTATGTCGCAGATTTGCATACGACGAATAGAAGCGGAGTTATAGTTGTTTATATGTGTCAGGCCATGAATCACCATTGACGACCGGATTGCTTTCCACTCGAAACGACCGATGTTTGACGAAACTATGCAAGTTCGTCGCAGATCGGTATAAGGTGGGACGATGTGTCGTGTTTTAACCTACAAATTGCTATGTCGCAGATTCGCATACCACGAATAGAAGCGGAGTTATAATTGTTTATATGTGTCTGGCCATGAATCACCATTGACGCCTGCATTGCTTTCCACTCGAAACGACCGATGTTTGACGAAACTATGCAAGTTCGTCGCAGATCGGTATAAGGTGGCTCGATGTGTCGTGTTTTAGGCTACAAATTGCTATGTCGCAGATTTGCGTACGACGAATAGAAGCGGAGTTATAGTTGTTTATATCTGTCAGGCCATGAATCACCATTGACGGCCGGATTGCCTACCACTCGGAACGATCGACGTTTGCCGAAACTCTGCAAGTTCTTCGCAGATCGGTATAAGCTGCGTCGATGTGTCGTGCTTTAAGCTACAAATTGCTATGTCGCAGATTTGCATACGACGAATAGAAGCGGAGTTATAGTTATTTATATCTGTGAGGCCATGAATCACCATCGACGGCCGGATTGCCTACCACTCGGAACGATCGACGTTTGACGAAACTATGCAAGTTCTTTGCAGATCGGTATAAGGTGGGTCGATGTGTCGTGTTTTAAGCTACAAATTGCTATGTCGCAGATTTGCATACGACGAATAGAAGCGGAGTTATAGTTGTTTATATCTGTGAGGTCATGAATCATCATTGACGGCCGGAATGCCTACCACTCGAAACGATCGATGTTTGACGAAACTATGCAAGTTCGTCGCAGATCGGTATAAGGTGGGTCGATGTGTCGTGTTTTAAGCTACAAATTGCTATGTCGCAGATTCGCGTACTACGAATAGTAGTGGAGTTATAGTTGTTTATATCTGTGAGGCCATGAATCACCATTGACGGCCGGATTGCCTTCTACTCGAAACGATCGATGTTTGACGAAACTATGCAAGTTCGTCGCAGATTGGTATTAGGTGGGTCGTTGGGCCGTGTTTTAAGCTACAAGTTGCTGTGTCGCAGATTCGCATACGACGAATAGAAGCGGAGTTATCGATGTTTATATCTGTGAGGCCATTAATCACCATTGACGACAGGATTGCCTACCACTCGGAACGATCGACGTTTGACGAAACTATGCAAGTTCTTCGCAGATCGGTATAAGGTGGGTCGATGTGTCGTGTTTTAACCTACAAATTGCTGTGTCGCAGATTCGCATACGACGAATAGAAGCGGAGTTATAGTTGTTTATATGTGTCAGGCCATGAATCACCATTGACGCCTGGATTTCTTTCCACTCGAAACGACCGATGGTTGACAAAACTATGCAAGTTCGTCGCAGATCGGTATAAGGTGGCTCGATGTGTCGTGTTCTAGGCTACAAATTGCTATGTCGCAGATTTGCATACGACGAATAGAAGCGGAGTTGTAGTTGTTTATATCTGTGAGGTCATGATTCATCATTGACGGCCAGAATGCATACCACTCGGAACGATCGACGTTTGCCGAAACTCTGCATGTTCTTCGCAGATCGGTATAAGGTGGGTCGATGTGCCGTGTTTTAAGCTACAAATTGCTATGTCGCAGATTTGCATACGACGAATAGAAGCGGAGTTATAGTTGTTTATATCTGTCAGGCCGTGAATCACCATTGACGGCCGGATTGCCTACCACTCGGAACGATCGACGTTTGCCGAAACTATGCAAGTTCTTCGCAGATCGGTATAAGGTGGGTCGATGTGTCGTGTTTTAAGCTACAAATTGCTATGTCGCAGATTTGCATACGACGAATAGAAACGGAGTTATAGTTGTTTATATCTGTGAGGCCATGAATCACAATTGACGGCAGGATTGCCTACCACTCGGAACGATCGACGGTTGACGAAACTATGCAAGTTCTTCGCAGATCGGTATAAGATGGGTCGATGTGTCGTGTTTTAAGCTACAAATTGCTATGTCGCAGATTCACATACGACGAATAGAAGTGGAGTTATAGTTGTTTATATCTGTCAGGCCATGAATCACCATTGACGGCCGGATTGCCTTCCACTCAAAACGATCGATGTTTGACGAAACTATGCAAGTTCGTCGCAGATCGGTATAAGGTGGGTCGATGTGTCGTGTTTTAACCTACAAATTGCTGTGTCGCAGATTCGCATACGACGAATAGAAGTGGAGTTATAGTTGTTTATATCTGTGAGGCCATTAATCACCATTGACGACAGGATTGCCTACCACTCGGAACGATCGACGGTTGACGAAACTATGCAAGTTCTTCGCAGATCGGTATAAGATGGGTCGATGTGTCGTGTTTTAAGCTACAAATTGCTATGTCGGAGATTCGCATACGACGAATAGAAGTGGAGTTATAGTTGTTTATATCTGTCAGGCCATGAATCACCATTGACGGCCGGATTGCCTTCCACTCGAAACGATCGATGTTTGACGAAACAATGCAAGTTCGTCGCAGATCGGTATAAGGTGGGTCGTTGGGCCGTGTTTTGAGCTACAAGTTGCTGTGTCGCAGATTCGCATACGACGAATAGAAGCGGAGTTATAGTTGTTTATATGTGTCAGGCCATGAATCACCATTGACGACCGGATTGCTTTCCACTCGAAACGACCGATGTTTGACGAAACTATGCAAGTTCGTCGCAGATCGGTATAAGGTGGCTCGATGTGTCGTGTTTTAGGCTACAAATTGCTATGTCGCAGATTTGCATACGACGAATAGAAGCGGAGTTGTAGTTGTTTATATCTGTGAGGTCATGAATCATCATTGACGGCCAGAATGCCTACCACTCGAAACGACCGATGTTTGACGAAACTATGCAAGTTCGTCGCAGATCGGTATAAGGTGGCTCGATGTGTCGTGTTTTAGGCTACAAATTGCTATGTCGCAGATTTGCATACGACGAATAGAAGCGGAGTTGTAGTTGTTTATATCTGTGAGGTCATGAATCATCATTGACAGCCGGAATGCCTACCACTCGAAACGATCGATGTTTGACGAAACTATGCAAGTTCGCCGCATATCGGTATAAGGTGGGTCGATGTGTCGTGCTTTAAGCTACAAATTGCTATGCCGCAGATTCGCATACGACGAATAGAAGCGGAGTTATCGATGTTTATATCTGTGAGGCCATGAATCACCATTGACGACAGGATTGCCTACCACTCGGAACGATCGACGTTCGACGAAACTATGCAAGTTCTTCGCAGATCGGTATAAGGTGGGTCGATGTGTCGTGTTTTAAGCTACAAGTTGCTATGTCGCAGATTCGCATACGACGAATAGAAGTGGAGTTATAGTTGTTTATATCTGTCAGGCCATGAATCACCATTGACGTTTGGATTGCTTTCCACTCGAAACGACCGATGGTTGACGAAACTATGCAAGTTCGTCGCAGATCGGTATAAGGTGGCTCGATGTGTCGTGTTCTAGGCTACAAATTGCTATGTCGCAGATTTGCATACGACGAATAGAAGCGGAGTTGTAGTTGTTTATATCTGTGAGGTCATGAATCATCTTTGACGGCCAGAATGCCTACCACTCGGAACGATCGACGTTTGCCGAAACTCTGCATGTTCTTCGCAGATCGGTATAAGGTGGGTCGATGTGCCGTGTTTTAAGCTACAAATTGCTATGTCGCAGATTTGCATACGACGAATAGAAGCGGAGTTATAGTTGTTTATATCTGTCAGGCCGTGAATCACCATTGACGGCCGGATTGCCTACCACTCGGAACGATCGACGTTTGCCGAAACTATGCAAGTTCTTCGCAGATCGGTATAAGGTGGGTCGATGTGTCGTGTTTTAAGCTACAAATTGCTATGTCGCAGATTTGCATACGACGAATAGAAGCGGAGTTATAGTTGTTTATATCTGTGAGGCCATGAATCACAATTGACGGCAGGATTGCCTACTACTCGGAACGATCGACGGTTGACGAAACTATGCAAGTTCTTCGCAGATCGGTATAAGATGGGTCGATGTGTCGTGTTTTAAGCTACAAGTTGCTATGTCGCAGATTCGCATACGACGAATAGAAGTGGAGTTATAGTTGTTTATATCTGTCAGGCCATGAATCACCATTGACGTTTGGATTGCTTTCCACTCGAAACGACCGATGGTTGACGAAACTATGCAAGTTCGTCGCAGATCGGTATAAGGTGGCTCGATGTGTCGTGTTCTAGGCTACAAATTGCTATGTCGCAGATTTGCATACGACGAATAGAAGCGGAGTTGTAGTTGTTTATATCTGTGAGGTCATGAATCATCTTTGACGGCCAGAATGCCTACCACTCGGAACGATCGACGTTTGCCGAAACTCTGCATGTTCTTCGCAGATCGGTATAAGGTGGGTCGATGTGCCGTGTTTTAAGCTACAAATTGCTATGTCGCAGATTTGCATACGACGAATAGAAGCGGAGTTATAGTTGTTTATATCTGTCAGGCCGTGAATCACCATTGACGGCCGGATTGCCTTCCACTCGAAACGATCGATGTTTGACGAAACTATGCAAGTTCGTCGCAGATCGGTATAAGGTGGGTCGATGTGTCGTGTTTTAACCTACAAATTGCTGTGTCGCAGATTCGCATACGACGAATAGAAGTGGAGTTATAGTTGTTTATATCTGTGAGGCCATTAATCACCATTGACGACAGGATTGCCTACCACTCGGAACGATCGACGGTTGACGAAACTATGCAAGTTCTTCGCAGATCGGTATAAGATGGGTCGATGTGTCGTGTTTTAAGCTACAAATTGCTATGTCGGAGATTCGCATACGACGAATAGAAGTGGAGTTATAGTTGTTTATATCTGTCAGGCCATGAATCACCATTGACGGCCGGATTGCCTTCCACTCGAAACGATCGATGTTTGACGAAACTATGCAAGTTCGTCGCAGATCGGTATAAGGTGGGTCGTTGGGCCGTGCTTTAAGCTACAAGTTGCTGTGTCGCAGATTCGCATACGACGAATAGAAGCGGAGTTATAGTTGTTTATATCTGTGAGGCCATTAACCACCATTGACGACCGGATTGCCTAACACTCGGAACGATCGACGCTTGACGAAACTATGCAAGTTCTTCGCAGATCGGTATAAGGTGGGTCGATGTGTCGTGCTTTAAGCTACAAATTGCTATGTCGCAGATTTGCATACGACGAATAGAAGCGGAGTTATAGTTGTTTATATTTGTCAGTCCATGAATCACCATTGACGACCGGATTGCCTTCCAATCGAAACGATCGATGTTTGACGAAACTATGCAAGCTCGATGCAGATCGGTATAAGGCGTGTCGATGTGTCGTGCTTTAAGCTACAAATGGCTATGTCGCAGATTTGCATACGACGAATAGAAGCGGAGTTATAGTTGTTTATATCTGTCAGGCCGTGAATCACCATTGACGGCCGGATTGGCTACCACTCGGAACGATCGACGCTTGACGAAACTATGCAAGTTCGTCGCAGATCGGTATAAGGTGGCTCGATGTGTCGTGTTTTAGGCTACAAACTGCTATGTCGCAGATTTGCGTACGACGAATAGAAGTGGAGTTATAGTTGTTTATATCTGTGAGGCCATTAATCACCATTGACGGCCGGATTGCCTACCACTCGGAACGATCGACGTTTGCCGAAACTATGCAAGTTCTTCGCAGATCGGTATAAGCTGGGTCGATGTGTCGTGCTTTAAGCTACAAATTGCTATGTCGCAGATTTGCATACGACGAATAGAAGCGGAGTTATAGTTATTTATATCTGTGAGGCCATGAATCACCATCGACGGCCGGATTGCCTACCACTCGGAACGATCGACGTTTGCCGAAACTATGCAAGTTCTTCGCAGATCGGTATAAGGTGGGTCGATGTGTCGTGTTTTAAGCTACAAATTGCTATGTCGCAGAATTGCATACGACGAATAGAGGCGGAGTTATAGTTGTTTGTATCTGTGAGGCCATGAATCACAATTGACGGCAGGATTGCCTACCACTCGGAACGATCGACGGTTGACGAAACTATGCATGTTCTTCGCAGATCGGTATAAGATGGGTCGATGTGTCGTGTTTTAAGCTACAAATTGCTATGTCGCAGATTCGGATACGACGAATAGAAGTGGAGTTATAGTTGTTTATATCTGTCAGGCCATGAATCACCATTGACGACCGGATTGCTTTCCACTCGAAACGACCGATGTTTGACGAAACTATGCAAGTTCGTCGCAGATCGGTATAAGGTGGGTCGATGTGTCGTGTTTTAAGCTACAAGTTGCTATGTCGCAGATTCGCATACGACGAATAGAAGTGGAGTTATAGTTGTTTATATCTGTCAGGCCATGAATCACCATTGACGTTTGGATTGCTTTCCACTCGAAACGACCGATGGTTGACGAAACTATGCAAGTTCGTCGCAGATCGGTATAAGGTGGCTCGATGTGTCGTGTTCTAGGCTACAAATTGCTATGTCGCAGATTTGCATACGACGAATAGAAGCGGAGTTGTAGTTGTTTATATCTGTGAGGTCATGAATCATCTTTGACGGCCAGAATGCCTACCACTCGGAACGATCGACGTTTGCCGAAACTCTGCATGTTCTTCGCAGATCGGTATAAGGTGGGTCGATGTGCCGTGTTTTAAGCTACAAATTGCTATGTCGCAGATTTGCATACGACGAATAGAAGCGGAGTTATAGTTGTTTATATCTGTCAGGCCGTGAATCACCATTGACGGCCGGATTGCCTACCACTCGGAACGATCGACGTTTGCCGAAACTATGCAAGTTCTTCGCAGATCGGTATAAGGTGGGTCGATGTGTCGTGTTTTAAGCTACAAATTGCTATGTCGCAGATTTGCATACGACGAATAGAAGCGGAGTTATAGTTGTTTATATCTGTGAGGCCATGAATCACAATTGACGGCAGGATTGCCTACTACTCGGAACGATCGACGGTTGACGAAACTATGCAAGTTCGTCGCAGATCGGTATAAGGTGGGTCGTTGGGCCGTGTTTTAAGCTACAACTTGCTATGTCGCAGATTCGCATACGACGAATAGAAGCGGAGTTATCGATGTTTATATCTGTGAGGCCATTAACCACCATTGACGACCGGATTGCCTAACACTCGGAACGATCGACGCTTGACGAAACTATGCAAGTTCGTCGCAGATCGGTATAAGGTGGCTCGATGTGTCGTGTTTTAGGCTACAAACTGCTATGTCGCAGATTTGCGTACGACGAATAGAAGCGGAGTTATAGTTGTTTATATCTGTCAGGCCATGAATCACCATTGACGGCCGGATTGCCTACCACTCGAAACGATCGATGTTTGACGAAACTATGCAAGTTCGTCGCAGATCGGTATAAGGTGGGTCGTTGGGCCGTGTTTTAAGCTACAAGTTGCTGTGTCGCAGATTCGCATACGACGAATAGAAGTGGAGTTATAGTTGTTTATATCTGTGAGGCCATTAATCACCATTGACGACAGGATTGCCTACCACTCGGAACGATCGACGTTTGACGAAACTATGCAAGTTCTTCGCAGATCGGTATAAGGTGGGACGATGTGTCGTGTTTTAACCTACAAATTGCTATGTCGCAGATTTGCATACGACGAATAGAAGCGGAGTTATAGTTGTTTATATTTGTCAGTCCATGAATCACCATTGACGACCGGATTGCCTTCCAATCGAAACGATCGATGTTTGACGAAACTATGCAAGCTCGATGCAGATCGGTATAAGGTGTGTCGATGTGTCGTGCTTTAAGCTACAAATGGCTATGTCGCAGATTTGCATACGACGAATAGAAGCGGAGTTATAGTTGTTTATATCTGTCAGGCCGTGAATCACCATTGACGGCCGGATTGGCTACCACTCGGAACGATCGACGTTTGACGAAACTATGCAAGTTCTTCGCAGATCGGTATAAGGTGGGACGATGTGTCGTGTTTTAACCTACAAATTGCTATGTCGCAGATTCGCATACGACGAATAGAAGCGGAGTTATAGTTTTTTATATGTGTCTGGCCATGAATCACCATTGACGCCTGCATTGCTTTCCACTCGAAACGACCGATGTTTGACGAAACTATGCAAGTTCGTCGCAGATCGGTATAAGGTGGCTCGATGTGTCGTGGAATAGGCTACAAATTGCTATGTCGCAGATTTGCGTACGACGAATAGAAGCGGAGTTATAGTTGTTTATATCTGTCAGGCCATGAATCACCATTGACGGCCGGATTGCCTACCACTCGAAACGATCGATGTTTGACGGAACTATGCAAGTTCGTCGCAGATCGGTATAAGGTGGGTCGATGTGTCGTGCTTTAAGCTACAAATTGCTATGCCGCAGATTCGCATACGACGATTAGAAGCGGAGTTATCGATGTTTATATCTGTGAGGCCATGAATCACCATCGACGGCCGGATTGCCTACCACTCGGAACGATCGACGTTTGACGAAACTATGCAAGTTCTTCGCAGATCGGTATAAGGTGGGACGATGTGTCGTGTTTTAACCTACAAATTGCTATGTCGCAGATTCGCATACGACGAATAGAAGCGGAGTTATAGTTGTTTATATGTGTCTGGCCATGAATCACCATTGACGCCTGCATTGCTTTCCACTCGAAACGACCGATGTTTGACGAAACTATGCAAGTTCGTCGCAGATCGGTATAAGGTGGCTCGATGTGTCGTGTTTTAGGCTACAAATTGCTATGTCGCAGATTTGCGTACGACGAATAGAAGCGGAGTTATAGTTGTTTATATCTGTGAGGTCATGATTCATCATTGACGGCCAGAATGCATACCACTCGGAACGATCGACGTTTGCCGAAACTCTGCATGTTCTTCGCAGATCGGTATAAGGTGGGTCGATGTGCCGTGTTTTAAGCTACAAATTGCTATGTCGCAGATTTGCATACGACGAATAGAAGCGGAGTTATAGTTGTTTATATCTGTCAGGCCGTGAATCACCATTGACGGCCGGATTGCCTACCACTCGGAACGATCGACGTTTGCCGAAACTATGCAAGTTCTTCGCAGATCGGTATAAGGTGGGTCGATGTGTCGTGTTTTAAGCTACAAATTGCTATGTCGCAGATTTGCATACGACGAATAGAAGCGGAGTTATAGTTGTTTATATCTGTGAGGCCATGAATCACAATTGACGGCAGGATTGCCTACCACTCGGAACGATCGACGGTTGACGAAACTATGCAAGTTCTTCGCAGATCGGTATAAGATGGGTCGATGTGTCGTGTTTTATGCTACAAATTGCTATGTCGCAGATTCACATACGACGAATAGAAGTGGAGTTATAGTTGTTTATATCTGTCAGGCCATGAATCACCATTGACGGCCGGATTGCCTTCCACTCGAAACGATCGATGTTTGACGAAACTATGCAAGTTCGTCGCAGATCGGTATAAGGTGAGGCGATGTGTCGTGTTTTAACCTCCAAATTGCTGTGTCGCAGATTCGCATACGACGAATAGAAGTGGAGTTATAGTTGTTTATATCTGTGAGGCCATTAATCACCATTGACGACAGGATTGCCTACCACTCGGAACGATCGACGGTTGACGAAACTATGCAAGTTCTTCGCAGATCGGTATAAGATGGGTCGCTGTGTCGTGTTTTAAGCTACAAATTGCTATGTCGGAGATTCGCATACGACGAATAGAAGTGGAGTTATAGTTGTTTATATCTGTCAGGCCATGAATCACCATTGACGGCCGGATTGCCTTCCACTCGAAACGATCGATGTTTGACGAAACTATGCAAGTTCGTCGCAGATCGGTATAAGGTGGGTCGTTGGGCCGTGTTTTGAGCTACAAGTTGCTGTGTCGCAGATTCGCATACGACGAATAGAAGCGGAGTTATAGTTGTTTATATGTGTCAGGCCATGAATCACCATTGACGACCGGATTGCTTTCCACTCGAAACGACCGATGTTTGACGAAACTATGCAAGTTCGTCGCAGATCGGTATAAGGTGGCTCGATGTGTCGTGTTTTAGGCTACAAATTGCTATGTCGCAGATTTTCATACGACGAATACAAGCGGAGTTGTAGTTGTTTATATCTGTGAGGTCATGAATCATCATTGACGGCCAGAATGCCTACCACTCGAAACGATCGATGTTTGACGAAACTATGCAAGTTCGTCGCAGATCGGTATAAGGTGGGTCGATGTGTCGTGCTTTAAGCTACAAATTGCTATGTCGCAGATTTGCATACGACGAATAGAAGCGGAGTTATCGATGTTTATATCTGTGAGGCCATGAATCACCATTGACGACAGGATTGCCTACCACTCGGAACGATCGACGTTTGACGAAATTATGCAAGTTCTTCGCAGATCGGTATAAGGTGGGTCGATGTGTCGTGTTTTAACCTACGAATTGCTATGTCATAGATTCGCATACGACGAATAGAAGCGGAGTTATAGTTGTTTATATGTGTCAGGCCATGAATCACCATTGACGATCGGATTGCTTTCCACTCGAAACGACCGATGCTTGACGAAACTATGCAAGTTCGTCGCAGATCGGTATAAGGTGGGTCGTTGGGCCGTGTTTTAAGCTACAACTTGCTATGTCGCAGATTCGCATACGACGAATAGAAGCGGAGTTATCGATGTTTATATCTGTGAGGCCATTAACCACCATTGACGACCGGATTGCCTACCACTCGGAACGATCGACGCTTGACGAAACTATGCAAGTTCGTCGCAGATCGGTATAAGGTGGCTCGATGTGTCGTGTTTTAGGCTACAAATTGCTGTGTCGCAGATTCGCATACGACGAATAGAAGTGGAGTTATAGTTGTTTATATCTGTCAGGCTATGAATCACCATTGACGGCCGGATTGCCTTCCACTCGAAACGATCGATGTTTGACGAAACTATGCAAGTTTGTCGCAGATCGGTATAAGGTGGGTCGATGTGTCGTGTTTTAACCTACAAATTGCTGTGTCGCAGATTCGCATACGACGAATAGAAGTGGAGTTATAGTTGTTTATATCTGTGAGGCCATTAATCACCATTGACGACAGGATTGCCTACCACTCGGAACGATCGACGGTTGACGAAACTATGCAAGTTCTTCGCAGATCGGTATAAGATGGGTCGATGTGTCGTGTTTTTAGCTACAAATTGCTATGTCGGAGATTCGCATACGACGAATTGAAGTGGAGTTATCGATGTTTATATCTGTGAGGCCATTAATCACCATTGACGACAGGATTGCCTACCACTCGGAACGATCGACGTTTGACGAAACTATGCAAGTTCTTCGCAGATCGGTATAAGGTGGGTCGATGTGTCGTGTTTTAACCTACAAATTGCTGTGTCGCAGATTCGCATACGACGAATAGAAGCGGAGTTATAGTTGTTTATATGGGTCAGGCCATTAATCACCATTGACGCCTGGATTTCTTTCCACTCGAAACGACCGATGGTTCACGAAACTATGCAAGTTCGTCGCAGATCGGTATAAGGTGGCTCGATGTGTCGTGTTCTAGGCTACAAATTGCTATGTCGCAGATTTGCATACGACGAATAGAAGCGGAGTTATAGTTGTTTATATCTGTCAGGCCGTGAATCACCATTGACGGCCGGATTGCCTACCACTCGGAACGATCGACGTTTGCCGAAACTATGCAAGTTCTTCGCAGATCGGTATAAGGTGGGTCGATGTGTCGTGTTTTAAGCTACAAATTGCTATGTCGCAGATTTGCATACGACGAATAGAAGCGGAGTTGTAGTTGTTTATATCTGTGAGGTCATGAATCATCATTGACGGCCAGAATGCCTACCACTCGAAACGACCGATGTTTGACGAAACTATGCAAGTTCGTCGCAGATCGGTATAAGGTGGCTCGATGTGTCGTGTTTTAGGCTACAAATTGCTATGTCGCAGATTTGCATACGACGAATAGAAGCGGAGTTGAAGTTGTTTATATCTGTGAGGTCATGAATCATCATTGACAGCCGGAATGCCTACCACTCGAAACGATCGATGTTTGACGAAACTATGCAAGTTCGTCGCATATTGGTATAAGGTGGGTCGATGTGTCGTGCTTTAAGCTACAAATTGCTATGCCGCAGATTCGCATACGACGAATAGAAGCGGAGTTATCGATGTTTATATCTGTGAGGCCATGAATCACCATTGACGACAGGATTGCCTACCACTCGGAACGATCGACGTTCGACGAAACTATGCAAGTTCTTCGCAGATCGGTATAAGGTGGGTCGATGTGTCGTGTTTTAACCTACAAATTGCTATGTCGCAGATTCGCATACGACGAATAGAAGCGGAGTTATAGTTGTTTATATGTGTCAGGCCATGAATCACCATTGACGACCGGATTGCTTTCCACTCGAAACGACCGATGTTTGACGAAACTATGCAAGTTCGTCGCAGATCGGTATAAGGTGGCTCGATGTGTCGTGTTTTAGGCTACAAATTGCTATGTCGCAGATTTGCATACGACGAATAGAAGCGGAGTTGTAGTTGTTTATATCTGTGAGGTCATGAATCATCATTGACGGCCAGAATGCCTACCACTCGAAACGACCGATGTTTGACGAAACTATGCAAGTTCGTCGCAGATCGGTATAAGGTGGCTCGATGTGTCGTGTTTTAGGCTACAAATTGCTATGTCGCAGATTTGCATACGACGAATAGAAGCGGAGTTGTAGTTGTTTATATCTGTGTGGTCATGAATCATCATTGACGGCCAGAATGCCTACCACTCGAAACGATCGATGTTTGACGAAACTATGCAAGTTCGTCGCAGATCGGTATAAGGTGGGTCGATGTGTCGTGCTTTAAGCTACAAATTGCTATGCCGCAGATTCGCATACGACGAATAGAAGCGGAGTTATCGATGTTTATATCTGTGAGGCCATGAATCATCATTGACGACAGGATTGCCTACCACTCGGAACGATCGACGTTTGACGAAACTATGCAAGTTCTTCGCAGATCGGTATAAGTTGGCTCGATGTGTCGTGTTTTAGGATACAAATTGCTATGTCGCAGATTTGCATACGACGAATTGAAGCGGAGTTATCGATGTTTATATCTGTGAGGCCATGAATCATCAATGACGACAGGATTGCCTACCACTCGGAACGATCGACGTTTGACGAAACTATGCAAGTTCTTCGCAGATCGGTATAAGTTGGCTCGATGTGTCGTGTTTTAGGATACAAATTGCTATGTCGCAGATTTGCATACGACGAATAGAAGCGGAGTTATAGTTATTTATATCTGTGAGGCCATGAATCACCATCGACGGCCGGATTGCCTACCACTCGGAACGATCGACGTTTGACGAAACTATGCAAGTTCTTCGCAGATCGGTATAAGGTGTGTCGATGTGTCGTGCTTTAAGCTACAAATGGCTATGTCGCAGATTTGCATACGACGAATAGAAGCGGAGTTATAGTTGTTTATATCTGTCAGGCCGTGAATCACCATTGACGGCCGGATTGGCTACCACTCGGAACGATCGACGTTTGACGAAACTATGCAAGTTCTTCGCAGATCGGTATAAGGTGGGACGATGTGTCGTGTTTTAACCTACAAATTGCTATGTCGCAGATTCGCATACGACGAATAGAAGCGGAGTTATAGTTGTTTATATGTGTCTGGCCATGAATCACCATTGACGCCTGCATTGCTTTCCACTCGAAACGACCGATGTTTGACGAAACTATGCAAGTTCGTCGCAGATCGGTATAAGGTGGCTCGATGTGTCGTGGAATAGGCTACAAATTGCTATGTCGCAGATTTGCGTACGACGAATAGAAGCGGAGTTATAGTTGTTTATATCTGTCAGGCCATGAATCACCATTGACGGCCGGATTGCCTACCACTCGAAACGATCGATGTTTGACGGAACTATGCAAGTTCGTCGCAGATCGGTATAAGGTGGGTCGATGTGTCGTGCTTTAAGCTACAAATTGCTATGCCGCAGATTCGCATACGACGATTAGAAGCGGAGTTATCGATGTTTATATCTGTGAGGCCATGAATCACCATCGACGGCCAGAATGCCTACCACTCGAAACGATCGATGTTTGACGAAACTATGCAAGTTCGTCGCAGATCGGTATAAGGTGGGTCGATGTGTCGTGCTTTAAGCTACAAATTGCTATGCCGCAGATTCGCATACGACGAATAGAAGCGGAGTTATCGATGTTTATATCTGTGAGGCCATGAATCATCATTGACGACAGGATTGCCTACCACTCGGAACGATCGAGGTTTGACGAAACTATGCAAGTTCTTCGCAGATCGGTATAAGTTGGCTCGATGTGTCGTGTTTTAGGATACAAATTGCTATGTCGCAGATTTGCATACGACGAATTGAAGCGGAGTTATCGATGTTTATATCTGTGAGGCCATGAATCATCATTGACGACAGGATTGCCTACCACTCGGAACGATCGACGTTTGACGAAACTATGCAAGTTCTTCGCAGATCGGTATAAGTTGGCTCGATGTGTCGTGTTTTAGGATACAAATTGCTATGTCGCAGATTTGCATACGACGAATAGAAGCGGAGTTATAGTTATTTATATCTGTGAGGCCATGAATCACCATCGACGGCCGGATTGCCTACCACTCGGAACGATCGACGTTTGACGAAACTATGCAAGTTCTTCGCAGATCGGTATAAGGTGTGTCGATGTGTCGTGCTTTAAGCTACAAATGGCTATGTCGCAGATTTGCATACGACGAATAAAAGCGGAGTTATAGTTGTTTATATCTGTCAGGCCGTGAATCACCATTGACGGCCGGATTGGCTACCACTCGGAACGATCGACGTTTGACGAAACTATGCAAGTTCTTCGCAGATCGGTATAAGGTGGGACGATGTGTCGTGTTTTAGGATACAAATTGCTATGTCACAGATTTGCATACGACGAATTGAAGCGGAGTTATCGATGTTTATATCTGTGAGGCCATGAATCATCATTGACGACAGGATTGCCTACCACTCGGAACGATCGACGTTTGACGAAACTATGCAAGTTCTTCGCAGATCGGTATAAGTTGGCTCGATGTGTCGTGTTTTAGGATACAAATTGCTATGTCGCAGATTTGCATACGACGAATAGAAGCGGAGTTATAGTTATTTATATCTGTGAGGCCATGAATCACCATCGACGGCCGGATTGCCTACCACTCGGAACGATCGACGTTTGACGAAACTATGCAAGTTCTTCGCAGATCGGTATAAGGTGTGTCGATGTGTCGTGCTTTAAGCTACAAATGGCTATGTCGCAGATTTGCATACGACGAATAAAAGCGGAGTTATAGTTGTTTATATCTGTCAGGCCGTGAATCACCATTGACGGCCGGATTGGCTACCACTCGGAACGATCGACGTTTGACGAAACTATGCAAGTTCTTCGCAGATCGGTATAAGGTGGGACGATGTGTCGTGTTTTAACCTACAAATTGCTATGTCGCAGATTCGCATACGACGAATAGAAGCGGAGTTATAGTTGTTTATATGTGTCTGGCCATGAATCACCATTGACGCCTGCATTACTTTCCACTCGAAACGACCGATGTTTGACGAAACTATGCAAGTTCGTCGCAGATCGGTATAAGGTGGCTCGATGTGTCGTGTTTTAGGCTACAAATTGCTATGTCGCAGATTTGCGTACGACGAATAGAAGCGGAGTTATAGTTGTTTATATCTGTCAGGCCATGAATCACCATTGACGGCCGGATTGCCTACCACTCGGAACGATCGACGTTTGCCGAAACTCTGCAAGTTCTTCGCAGATCGGTATAAGCTGGGTCGATGTGTCGTGCTTTAAGCTACAAATTGCTATGTCGCAGATTTGCATACGACGAATAGAAGCGGAGTTATAGTTATTTATATCTGTGAGGCCATGAATCAGCATCGACGGCCGGATTGCCTACCACTCGGAACGATCGACGTTTGACGAAACTATGCAAGTTCTTCGCAGATCGGTATAAGGTGGGTCGATGTGTCGTGTTTGAAGCTACAAATTGCTATGTCGCCGATTTGCATACGACGAATAGAAGCGGAGTTATAGTTGTTTATATCTGTGAGGTCATGAATCATCATTGACGGCCGGAATGCCTACCACTCGAAACGATCGATGTTTGACGAAACTATGCAAGTTCGTCGCAGATCGGTATAAGGTGGGTCGATGTGTCGTGTTTTAAGCTACACATTGCTATGTCGCAGATTCGCATACGACGAATAGAAGTGGAGTTATAGTTGTTTATATCTGTCAGGCCATGAATCACCATTGACGGCCGGATTGCCTTCCACTCGAAACGATCGATGTTTGACGAAACTATGCAAGTTAGTCGCAGATCGGTATAATGTGGCTCGATGTGTCGTGTTTTAGGCTACAAATTGCTATGTCGCAGATTTGCATACGACGAATAGATGCGGAGTTATAGTTGTTTATATCTGTGAGGTCATGAATCATCATTGACGGCCGGAATGCCTACCACTCGAAACGATCGATGTTTGACGAAACTATGCAAGTTCGTCGCAGATCGGTATAAGGTGGGTCGATGTATCGTGCTTTAAGCTACAAATTGCTATGTCGCAGATTTGCATACGACGAATAGAAGCGGAGTTATAGTTGTTTATATCTGTGAGGCCATGAATCACAATTGACGGCAGGATTGCCTACCACTCGGAACGATCGACGGTTGACGAAACTATGCAAGTTCTTCGCAGATCGGTATAAGATGGGTCGATGTGTCGTGTTTTAAGCTTCAAATTGCTATGTCGCAGATTCACATACGACGAATAGAAGTGGAGTTATAGTTGTTTATATCTGTCAGGCCATGAATCACCATTGACGGCCGGATTGCCTTCCACTCGAAACGATCGATGTTTGACGAAACTATGCAAGTTCTTCGCAGATCGGTATAAGCTGGGTCGATGTGTCGTGCTTTAAGCTACAAATGGCTATGTCGCAGATTTGCATACGACGAATAGAAGCGGAGTTATAGTTGTTTATATCTGTGAGGCCATGAATCACAATTGACGGCAGGATTGCCTACCACTCGGAACGATCGACGGTTGACGAAACTATGCAAGTTCTTCGCAGATCGGTATAAGATGGGTCGATGTGTCGTGTTTTAAGCTTCAAATTGCTATGTCGCAGATTCACATACGACGAATAGAAGTGGAGTTATAGTTGTTTATATCTGTCAGGCCATGAATCACCATTGACGGCCGGATTGCCTTCCACTCGAAACGATCGATGTTTGACGAAACTATGCAAGTTCTTCGCAGATCGGTATAAGCTGGGTCGATGTGTCGTGCTTTAAGCTACAAATGGCTCTGTCGCAGATTTGCATACGACGAATAGAAGCGGAGTTATAGTTGTTTATATCTGTCAGGCCGTGAATCACCATTGACGGCCGGATTGGCTACCACTCGGAACGATCGACGTTTGACGAAACTATGCAAGTTCTTCGCAGATCGGTATAAGGTGGGACGATGTGTCGTGTTTTAACCTACAAATTGCTATGTCGCAGATTCGCATACGACGAATAGAAGCGGAGTTATAGTTGTTTATATGTGTCTGGCCATGAATCACCATTGACGCCTGCATTGCTTTCCACTCGAAACGACCGATGTTTGACGAAACTATGCAAGTTCGTCGCAGATCGGTATAAGGTGGCTCGATGTGTCGTGTTTTAGGCTACAAATTGCTATGTCGCAGATTTGCATACGACGAATAGAAGCGGAGTTGTAGTTGTTTATATCTGTGAGGTCATGAATCATCATTGACGGCCAGAATGCCTACCACTCGAAACGACCGATGTTTGACGAAACTATGCAAGTTCGTCGCAGATCGGTATAAGGTGGCTCGATGTGTCGTGTTTTAGGCTACAAATTGCTATGTCGCAGATTTGCATACGACGAATAGAAGCGGAGTTGTAGTTGTTTATATCTGTGTGGTCATGAATCATCATTGACGGCCAGAATGCCTACCACTCGAAACGATCGATGTTTGACGAAACTATGCAAGTTCGTCGCAGATCGGTATAAGGTGGGTCGATGTGTCGTGCTTTAAGCTACAAATTGCTATGCCGCAGATTCGCATACGACGAATAGAAGCGGAGTTATCGATGTTTATATCTGTGAGGCCATGAATCATCATTGACGACAGGATTGCCTACCACTCGGAACGATCGACGTTTGACGAAACTATGTAAGTTCTTCGCAGATCGGTATAAGTTGGCTCGATGTGTCGTGTTTTAGGATACAAATTGCTATGTCGCAGATTTGCATACGACGAATTGAAGCGGAGTTATCGATGTTTATATCTGTGAGGCCATGAATCATCAATGACGACAGGATTGCCTACCACTCGGAACGATCGACGTTTGACGAAACTATGCAAGTTCTTCGCAGATCGGTATAAGTTGGCTCGATGTGTCGTGTTTTAGGATACAAATTGCTATGTCGCAGATTTGCATACGACGAATAGAAGCGGAGTTATAGTTATTTATATCTGTGAGGCCATGAATCACCATCGACGGCCGGATTGCCTACCACTCGGAACGATCGACGTTTGACGAAACTATGCAAGTTCTTCGCAGATCGGTATAAGGTGTGTCGATGTGTCGTGCTTTAAGCTACAAATGGCTATGTCGCAGATTTCCATACGACGAATAGAAGCGGAGTTATAGTTGTTTATATCTGTCAGGCCGTGAATCACCATTGACGGCCGGATTGGCTACCACTCGGAACGATCGACGTTTGACGAAACTATGCAAGTTCTTCGCAGATCGGTATAAGGTGGGACGATGTGTCGTGTTTTAACCTACAAATTGCTATGTCGCAGATTCGCATACGACGAATAGAAGCGGAGTTATAGTTGTTTATATGTGTCTGGCCATGAATCACCATTGACGCCTGCATTGCTTTCCACTCGAAACGACCGATGTTTGACGAAACTATGCAAGTTCGTCGCAGATCGGTATAAGGTGGCTCGATGTGTCGTGTTTTAGGCTACAAATTGCTATGTCGCAGATTTGCGTACGACGAATAGAAGCGGAGTTATAGTTGTTTATATCTGTCAGGCCATGAATCACCATTGACGGCCGGATTGCCTACCACTCGGAACGATCGACGTTTGCCGAAACTCTGCAAGTTCTTCGCAGATCGGTATAAGCTGGGTCGATGTGTCGTGCTTTAAGCTACAAATTGCTATGTCGCAGATTTGCATACGACGAATAGAAGCGGAGTTATAGTTATTTATATCTGTGAGGCCATGAATCAGCATCGACGGCCGGATTGCCTACCACTCGGAACGATCGACGTTTGACGAAACTATGCAAGTTCTTCGCAGATCGGTATAAGGTGGGTCGATGTGTCGTGTTTGAAGCTACAAATTGCTATGTCGCCGATTTGCATACGACGAATAGAAGCGGAGTTATAGTTGTTTATATCTGTGAGGTCATGAATCATCATTGACGGCCGGAATGCCTACCACTCGAAACGATCGATGTTTGACGAAACTATGCAAGTTCGTCGCAGATCGGTATAAGGTGGGTCGATGTGTCGTGTTTTAAGCTACACATTGCTATGTCGCAGATTCGCATACGACGAATAGAAGTGGAGTTATAGTTGTTTATATCTGTCAGGCCATGAATCACCATTGACGGCCGGATTGCCTTCCACTCGAAACGATCGATGTTTGACGAAACTATGCAAGTTCGTCGCAGATCGGTATAATGTGGCTCGATGTGTCGTGTTTTAGGCTACAAATTGCTATGTCGCAGATTTGCATACGACGAATAGATGCGGAGTTATAGTTGTTCATATCTGTGAGGTCATGAATCATCATTGACGGCCGGAATGCCTACCACTCGAAACGATCGATGTTTGACGAAACTATGCAAGTTCGTCGCAGATCGGTATAAGGTGGGTCGATGTATCGTGCTTTAAGCTACAAATTGCTATGTCGCAGATTTGCATACGACGAATAGAGGCGGAGTTATAGTTGTTTATATCTGTGAGGCCATGAATCACCATTGACGACAGGATTGCCTACCACTCGGAACGATCGACGTTTGACGAAACTATGCAAGTTCTTCGCAGATCGGTATAAGGTGGGTCGATGTGTCGTGTTTTAAGCTACAAATTGCTATGTCGCAGATTTGCATACGACGAATAGAAGCGGAGTTATAGTTGTTTATATCTGTGAGGCCATGAATCACAATTGACGGCAGGATTGCCCACCACTCGGAACGATCGACGGTTGACGAAACTATGCAAGTTCTTCGCAGATCGGTATAAGATGGGTCGATGTGTCGTGTTTTAAGCTACAAATTGCTATGTCGCAGATTCACATACGACGAATAGAAGTGGAGTTATAGTTGTTTATATCTGTCAGGCCATGAATCACCATTGACGGCCGGATTGCCTTCCACTCGAAACGATCGATGTTTGACGAAACTATGCAATTTCGTCGCAGATCGGTATAAGGTGGGTCGATGTGTCGTGTTTTAACCTACAAATTGCTGTGTCGCAGATTCGCATACGACGAATAGAAGTGGAGTTATAGTTGTTTATATCTGTGAGGCCATTAATCACCATTGACGACAGGATTGCCTACCACTCGGAACGATCGACGGTTGACGAAACTATGCAAGTTCTTCGCAGATCGGTATAAGATGGGTCGATGTGTCGTGTTTTAAGCTACAAATTGCTATGTCGGAGATTCGCATACGACGAATAGAAGTGGAGTTATAGTTGTTTATATCTGTCAGGCCATGAATCACCATTGACGGCCGGATTGCCTTCCACTCGAAACGATCGATGTTTGACGAAACTATGCAAGTTCGTCGCAGATCGGTATAAGGTGGGTCGATGTATCGTGCTTTAAGCTACAAATTGCTATGTCGCAGATTTGCATACGACGAATAGAAGCGGAGTTATAGTTGTTTATATCTGTCAGGCCATGAATCACCATCGACGGCCGGATTGCCTACCACTCGGAACGATCGACGTTTGACGAAACTATGCAAGTTCTTTGCAGATCGGTATAAGGTGGGTCGATGTGTCGTGTTTTAAGCTACAAATTGCTATGTCGCAGATTTGCATACGACGAATAGAAGCGGAGTTATAGTTGTTTATATCTGTGAGGTCATGAATCATCATTGACGGCCGGAATGCCTACCACTCGAAACGATCGATATTTGACGAAACTATGCAAGTTCGTCGCAGATCGGTATAAGCTGGGTCGATGTGTCGTGCTTTAAGCTACAAATTGCTATGTCGCAGATTTGCATACGACGAATAGAAGCGGAGTTATAGTTGTTTATATCTGTGAGGCCATGAATCACCTTTGACGGCCGGATTGCCTTCTACTCGGAACGATCGACGTTTGACGAAACTATGCAAGTTCTTCGCAGATCGGTATAAGGTGGGTCGATGTGTCGTGTTTTAACCTAGAAATTGCTGTGTCGCAGATTCGCATACGACGAATAGAAGCGGAGTTATAGTTGTTTATATGTGTCAGGCCATGAATCACCATTGACGCCTGGATTGCTTTCCACTCGAAACGACCGATGGTTGACGAAACTATGCAAGTTCGTCGCAGATCGGTATAAGGTGGCTCGATGTGTCGTGTTCTAGGCTACAAATTGCTATGTCGCAGATTTGCATACGACGAATAGAAGCGGAGTTGTAGTTGTTTATATCTGTGAGGTCATGATTCATCATTGACGGCCAGAATGCATACCACTCGGAACGATCGACGTTTGCCGAAACTCTGCATGTTCTTCGCAGATCGGTATAAGGTGGGTCGATGTGCCGTGTTTTAAGCTACAAATTGCTATGTCGCAGATTTGCATACGACGAATAGAAGCGGAGTTATAGTTGTTTATATCTGTCAGGCCGTGAATCACCATTGACGGCCGGATTGCCTACCACTCGGAATGATCGACGTTTGCCGAAACTATGCAAGTTCTTCGCAGATCGGTATAAGGTGGGTCGATGTGTCGTGTTTTAAGCTACAAATTGCTATGTCGCAGATTTGCATACGACGAATAGAAGCGGAGTTATAGTTGTTTATATCTGTGAGGCCATGAATCACAATTGACGGCAGGATTGCCTACCACTCGGAACGATCGACGGTTGACGAAACTATGCAAGTTCTTCGCAGATCGGTATAAGATGGGTCGATGTGTCGTGTTTTAAGCTACAAATTGCTATGTCGGAGATTCGCATACGACGAATAGAAGTGGAGTTATAGTTGTTTATATCTGTCAGGCCATGAATCACCATTGACGGCCGGATTGCCTTCCACTCGAAACGATCGATGTTTGACGAAACTATGCAAGTTCGTCGCAGATCGGTATAAGGTGGGTCGTTGGGCCGTGTTTTGAGCTACAAGTTGCTGTGTCGCAGATTCGCATACGACGAATAGAAGCGGAGTTATAGTTGTTTATATGTGTCAGGCCATGAATCACCATTGACGACCGGATTGCTTACCACTCGAAACGACCGATGTTTGACGAAACTATGCAAGTTCGTCGCAGATCGGTATAAGGTGGCTCGATGTGTCGTGTTTTAGGCTACAAATTGCTATGTCGCAGATTTGCATACGACGAATAGAAGCGGAGTTGTAGTTGTTTATATCTGTGAGGTCATGAATCATCATTGACGGCCAGAATGCCTACCACTCGAAACGACCGATGTTTGACGAAACTATGCAAGTTCGTCGCAGATCGGTATAAGGTGGCTCGATGTGTCGTGTTTTAGGCTACAAATTGCTATGTCGCAGATTTGCATACGACGAATAGAAGCGGAGTTATAGTTGTTTATATCTGTGAGGTCATGAATCATCATTGACAGCCGGAATGCCTACCACTCGAAACGATCGATGTTTGACGAAACTATGCAAGTTCGTCGCATATCGGTATAAGGTGGGTCGATGTGTCGTGCTTTAAGCTACAAATTGCTATGCCGCAGATTCGCATACGACGAATAGAAGCGGAGTTATCGATGTTTATATCTGTGAGGCCATGAATCACCATTGACGACAGGATTGCCTACCACTCGGAACGATCGACGTTTGACGAAACTATGCAAGTTCTTCGCAGATCGGTATAAGGTGGGTCGATGTGTCGTGTTTTAACCTACGAATTGCTATGTCATAGATTCGCATACGACGAATAGAAGCGGAGTTATAGTTGTTTATATGTGTCAGGCCATGAATCACCATTGACGACCGGATTGCTTTCCACTCGAAACGACCGATGCTTGACGAAACTATGCAAGTTCGTCGCAGATCGGTATAAGGTGGGTCGTTGGGCCGTGTTTTAAGCTACAACTTGCTATGTCGCAGATTCGCATACGACGAATAGAAGCGGAGTTATCGATGTTTATATCTGTGAGGCCATTAACCACCATTGACGACCGGATTGCCTACCACTCGGAACGATCGACGCTTGACGAAACTATGCAAGTTCGTCGCAGATCGGTATAAGGTGGCTCGATGTGTCGTGTTTTAGGCTACAAATTGCTGTGTCGCAGATTCGCATACGACGAATAGAAGTGGAGTTATAGTTGTTTATATCTGTCAGGCCATGAATCACCATTGACGGCCGGATTGCCTTCCACTCGAAACGATCGATGTTTGACGAAACTATGCAAGTTCGTCGCAGATCGGTATAAGGTGGGTCGATGTGTCGTGTTTTAACCTACAAATTGCTGTGTCGCAGATTCGCATACGACGAATAGAAGTGGAGTTATAGTTGTTTATATCTGTGAGGCCATTAATCACCATTGACGACAGGATTGCCTACCACTCGGAACGATCGACGGTTGACGAAACTATGCAAGTTCTTCGCAGATCGGTATAAGATGGGTCGATGTGTCGTGTTTTTAGCTACAAATTGCTATGTCGGAGATTCGCATACGACGAATAGAAGTGGAGTTATAGTTGTTTATATCTGTCAGGCCATGAATCACCATTGACGGCCGGATTGCCTTCCACTCGAAACGATCGATGTTTGACGAAACTATGCAAGTTCGTCGCAGATCGGTATAAGGTGGGTCGTTGGGCCGTGTTTTGAGCTACAAGTTGCTGTGTCGCAGATTCGCATACGACGAATAGAAGCGGAGTTATAGTTGTTTATATGTGTCAGGCCATGAATCACCATTGACGACCGGATTGCTTTCCACTCGAAACGACCGATGTTTGACGAAACTATGCAAGTTCGTCGCAGATCGGTATAAGGTGGCTCGATGTGTCGTGTTTTAGGCTACAAATTGCTATGTCGCAGATTTGCATACGACGAATAGAAGCGGAGTTGTAGTTGTTTATATCTGTGAGGTCATGAATCATCATTGACGGCCAGAATGCCTACCACTCGAAACGACCGATGTTTGACGAAACTATGCAAGTTCGTCGCAGATCGGTATAAGGTGGGTCGATGTGTCGTGCTTTAAGCTACAAATTGCTATGCCGCAGATTCGCATACGACGAATAGAAGCGGAGTTATCGATGTTTATATCTGTGAGGCCATGAATCACCATTGACGACAGGATTGCCTACCACTCGGAACGATCGACGTTTGACGAAACTATGCAAGTTCTTCGCAGATCGGTATAAGGTGGGTCGATGTGTCGTGTTTTAACCTACGAATTGCTATGTCATAGATTCGCATACGACGAATAGAAGCGGAGTTATAGTTGTTTATATGTGTCAGGCCATGAATCACCATTGACGACCGGATTGCTTTCCACTCGAAACGACCGATGCTTGACGAAACTATGCAAGTTCGTCGCAGATCGGTATAAGGTGGGTCGTTGGGCCGTGTTTTAAGCTACAACTTGCTATGTCGCAGATTCGCATACGACGAATAGAAGCGGAGTTATCGATGTTTATATCTGTGAGGCCATTAACCACCATTGACGACCGGATTGCCTACCACTCGGAACGATCGACGGTTGACGAAACTATGCAAGTTCTTCGCAGATCGGTATAAGATGGGTCGATGTGTCGTGTTTTAAGCTACAAATTGCTATGTCGCAGATTCACATACGACGAATAGAAGTGGAGTTATAGTTGTTTATATCTGTCAGGCCATGAATCACCATTGACGGCCGGATTGCCTTCCACTCGAAACGATCGATGTTTGACGAAACTATGCAAGTTCGTCGCAGATCGGTATAAGGTGGGTCGATGTGTCGTGTTTTAACCTACAAATTGCTGTGTCGCAGATTCGCATACGACGAATAGAAGTGGAGTTATAGTTGTTTATATCTGTGAGGCCATTAATCACCATTGACGACAGGATTGCCTACCACTCGGAACGATCGACGGTTGACGAAACTATGCAAGTTCTTCGCAGATCGGTATAAGATGGGTCGATGTGTCGTGTTTTTAGCTACAAATTGCTATGTCGGAGATTCGCATACGACGAATAGAAGTGGAGTTATAGTTGTTTATATCTGTCAGGCCATGAATCACCATTGACGGCCGGATTGCCTTCCACTCGAAACGATCGATGTTTGACGAAACTATGCAAGTTCGTCGCAGATCGGTATAAGGTGGGTCGTTGGGCCGTGTTTTGAGCTACAAGTTGCTGTGTCGCAGATTCGCATACGACGAATAGAAGCGGAGTTATAGTTGTTTATATGTGTCAGGCCATGAATCACCATTGACGACCGGATTGCTTTCCACTCGAAACGACCGATGTTTGACGAAACTATGCAAGTTCGTCGCAGATCGGTATAAGGTGGCTCGATGTGTCGTGTTTTAGGCTACAAACTGCTATGTCGCAGATTTGCATACGACGAATAGAAGCGGAGTTGTAGTTGTTTATATCTGTGAGGTCATGAATCATCATTGACGGCCAGAATGCCTACCACTCGAAACGACCGATGTTTGACGAAACTATGCAAGTTCGTCGCAGATCGGTATAAGGTGGCTCGATGTGTCGTGTTTTAGGCTACAAATTGCTATGTCGCAGATTTGCATACGACGAATAGAAGCGGAGTTATAGTTGTTTATATCTGTGAGGTCATGAATCATCATTGACAGCCGGAATGCCTACCACTCGAAACGATCGATGTTTGACGAAACTATGCAAGTTCGTCGCATATCGGTATAAGGTGGGTCGATGTGTCGTGCTTTAAGCTACAAATTGCTATGCCGCAGATTCGCATACGACGAATAGAAGCGGAGTTATCGATGTTTATATCTGTGAGGCCATGAATTACCATTGACGACAGGATTGCCTACCACTCGGAACGATCGACGTTTGACGAAACTATGCAAGTTCTTCGCAGATCGGTATAAGGTGGGTCGATGTGTCGTGTTTTAACCTACGAATTGCTATGTCATAGATTCGCATACGACGAATAGAAGCGGAGTTATAGTTGTTTATATGTGTCAGGCCATCAATCACCATTGACGACCGGATTGCTTTCCACTCGAAACGACCGATGCTTGACGAAACTATGCAAGTTCGTCGCAGATCGGTATAAGGTGGGTCGTTGGGCCGTGTTTTAAGCTACAACTTGCTATGTCGCAGATTCGCATACGACGAATAGAAGCGGAGTTATCGATGTTTATATCTGTGAGGCCATTAACCACCATTGACGACCGGATTGCCTACCACTCGGAACGATCGACGCTTGACGAAACTATGCAAGTTCGTCGCAGATCGGTATAAGGTGGCTCGATGTGTCGTGTTTTAGGCTACAAATTGCTGTGTCGCAGATTCGCATACGACGAATAGAAGTGGAGTTATAGTTGTTTATATCTGTCAGGCCATGAATCACCATTGACGGCCGGATTGCCTTCCACTCGAAACGATCGATGTTTGACGAAACTATGCAAGTTCGTCGCAGATCGGTATAAGGTGGGTCGATGTGTCGTGTTTTAACCTACAAATTGCTGTGTCGCAGATTCGCATACGACGAATAGAAGTGGAGTTATAGTTGTTTATATCTGTGAGGCCATTAATCACCATTGACGACAGGATTGCCTACCACTCGGAACGATCGACGGTTGACGAAACTATGCAAGTTCTTCGCAGATCGGTATAAGATGGGTCGATGTGTCGTGTTTTAGCTACAAATTGCTATGTCGGAGATTCGCATACGACGAATAGAAGTGGAGTTATAGTTGTTTATATCTGTCAGGCCATGAATCACCATTGACGGCCGGATTGCCTTCCACTCGAAACGATCGATGTTTGACGAAACTATGCAAGTTCGTCGCAGATCGGTATAAGGTGGGTCGATGTGTCGTGTTTTAACCTACAAATTGCTGTGTCGCAGATTCGCATACGACGAATAGAAGTGGAGTTATAGTTGTTTATATCTGTGAGGCCATTAATCACCATTGACGACAGGATTGCCTACCACTCGGAACGATCGACGGTTGACGAAACTATGCAAGTTCTTCGCAGATCGGTATAAGATGGGTCGATGTGTCGTGTTTTTAGCTACAAATTGCTATGTCGGAGATTCGCATACGACGAATAGAAGTGGAGTTATAGTTGTTTATATCTGTCAGGCCATGAATCACCATTGACGGCCGGATTGCCTTCCACTCGAAACGATCGATGTTTGACGAAACTATGCAAGTTCGTCGCAGATCGGTATAAGGTGGGTCGTTGGGCCGTGTTTTGAGCTACAAGTTGCTGTGTCGCAGATTCGCATACGACGAATAGAAGCGGAGTTATAGTTGTTTATATGTGTCAGGCCATGAATCACCATTGACGACCGGATTGCTTTCCACTCGAAACGACCGATGTTTGACGAAACTATGCAAGTTCGTCGCAGATCGGTATAAGGTGGGACGATGTGTCGTGTTTTAACCTACAAATTGCTATGTCGCAGATTCGCATACCACGAATAGAAGCGGAGTTATAGTTGTTTATATGTGTCTGGCCATGAATCACCATTGACGCCTGCATTGCTTTCCACTCGAAACGACCGATGTTTGACGAAACTATGCAAGTTCGTCGCAGATCGGTATAAGGTGGCTCGATGTGTCGTGTTTTAGGCTACAAATTGCTATGTCGCAGATTTGCGTACGACGAATAGAAGCGGAGTTATATTTGTTTATATCTGTCAGGCCATGAATCACCATTGACGGCCGGATTGCCTACCACTCGGAACGATCGACGTTTGCCGAAACTCTGCAAGTTCTTCGCAGATCAGTATAAGCTGGGTCGATGTGTCGTGCTTTAAGCTACAAATTGCTATGTCGCAGATTTGCATACGACGAATAGAAGCGGAGTTATAGTTATTTACATCTGTGAGGCCAAGAATCACCATCGACGGCCGGATTGCCTACCACTCGGAACGATCGACGTTTGACGAAACTATGCAAGTTCTTTGCAGATCGGTATAAGGTGGGTCGATGTGTCGTGTTTTAAGCTACAAATTGCTATGTCGCAGATTTGCATACGACGAATAGAAGCGGAGTTATAGTTGTTTATATCTGTGAGGTCATGAATCATCATTGACGGCCGGAATGCCTACCACTCGAAACGATCGATGTTTGACGAAACTATGCAAGTTCGTCGCAGATCGGTATAAGGTGGGTCGATGTGTCGTGTTTTAAGCTACAAATTGCTATGTCGCAGATTCGCGTACTACGAATAGTAGTGGAGTTATAGTTGTTTATATCTGTGAGGCCATGAATCACCATTGACGGCCGGATTGCCTTCTACTCGAAACGATCGATGTTTGACGAAACTATGCAAGTTCGTCGCAGATTGGTATTAGGTGGGTCGTTGGGCCGTGTTTTAAGCTACAAGTTGCTGTGTCGCAGATTCGCATACGACGAATAGAAGCGGAGTTATCGATGTTTATATCTGTGAGGCCATTAATCACCATTGACGACAGGATTGCCTACCACTCGGAACGATCGACGTTTGACGAAACTATGCAAGTCCTTCGCAGATCGGTATAAGGTGGGTCGATGTGTCGTGTTTTAACCTACAAATTGCTGTGTCGCAGATTCGCATACGACGAATAGAAGCGGAGTTATAGTTGTTTATATGTGTCAGGCCATGAATCACCATTGACGCCTGGATTGCTTTCCACTCGAAACGACCGATGGTTGACGAAACTATGCAAGTTCGTCGCAGATCGGTATAAGGTGGCTCGATGTGTCGTGTTCTAGGCTACAAATTGCTATGTCGCAGATTTGCATACGACGAATAGAAGCGGAGTTGTAGTTGTTTATATCTGTGAGGCCATTAATCACCATTGACGGCCAGAATGCATACCACTCGGAACGATCGACGGTTGACGAAACTATGCAAGTTCTTCGCAGATCGGTATAAGATGGGTCGATGTGTCGTGTTTTAAGCTACAAATTGCTATGTCGGAGATTCGCATACGACGAATAGAAGTGGAGTTATAGTTGTTTATATCTGTCAGGCCATGAATCACCATTGACGGCCGGATTGCCTTCCACTCGAAACGATCGATGTTTGACGAAACTATGCAAGTTAGTCGCAGATCGGTATAAGGTGGGTCGTTGGGCCGTGTTTTGAGCTACAAGTTGCTGTGTCGCAGATTCGCATACGACGAATAGAAGCGGAGTTGTAGTTGTTTATATCTGTGAGGTCATGAATCATCATTGACGGCCAGAATGCCTACCACTCGAAACGACCGATGTTTGACGAAACTATGCAAGTTCGTCGCAGATCGGTATAAGGTGGCTCGATGTGTCGTGTTTTAGGCTACAAATTGCTATGTCGCAGATTTGCATACGACGAATAGAAGCGGAGTTATAGTTGTTTATATCTGTGAGGTCATGAATCATCATTGGCAGCCGGAATGCCTACCACTCGAAACGATCGATGTTTGACGAAACTATGCAAGTTCGTCGCATATCGGTATAAGGTGGGTCGATGTGTCGTGCTTTAAGCTACAAATTGCTATGCCGCAGATTCGCATACGACGAATAGAAGCGGAGTTATCGATGTTTATATCTGTGAGGCCATGAATCACCATTGACGACAGGATTGCCTACCACTCGGAACGATCGACGTTTGACGAAACTATGCAAGTTCTTCGCAGATCGGTATAAGGTGGGTCGATGTGTCGTGTTTTAACCTACGAATTGCTATGTCATAGATTCGCATACGACGAATAGAAGCGGAGTTATAGTTGTTTATATGTGTCAGGCCATGAATCACCATTGACGACCGGATTGCTTTCCACTCGAAACGACCGATGCTTGACGAAACTATGCAAGTTCGTCGCAGATCGGTATAAGGTGGGTCGTTGGGCCGTGTTTTAAGCTACAACTTGCTATGTCGCAGATTCGCATACGACGAATAGAAGCGGAGTTATCGATGTTTATATCTGTGAGGCCATTAACCACCATTGACGACCGGATTGCCTACCACTCGGAACGATCGACGCTTGACGAAACTATGCAAGTTCGTCGCAGATCGGTATAAGGTGGCTCGATGTGTCGTGTTTTAGGCTACAAATTGCTGTGTCGCAGATTCGCATACGACGAATAGAAGTGGAGTTATAGTTGTTTATATCTGTCAGGCCATGAATCACCATTGACGGCCGGATTGCCTTCCACTCGAAACGATCGATGTTTGACGAAACTATGCAAGTTCGTCGCAGATCGGTATAAGGTGGGTCGATGTGTCGTGTTTTAACCTACAAATTGCTGTGTCGCAGATTCGCATACGACGAATAGAAGTGGAGTTATAGTTGTTTATATCTGTGAGGCCATTAATCACCATTGACGACAGGATTGCCTACCACTCGGAACGATCGACGGTTGACGAAACTATGCAAGTTCTTCGCAGATCGGTATAAGATGGGTCGATGTGTCGTGTTTTTAGCTACAAATTGCTATGTCGGAGATTCGCATACGACGAATAGAAGTGGAGTTATAGTTGTTTATATCTGTCAGGCCATGAATCACCATTGACGGCCGGATTGCCTTCCACTCGAAACGATCGATGTTTGACGAAACTATGCAAGTTCGTCGCAGATCGGTATAAGGTGGGTCGATGTGTCGTGTTTTAACCTACAAATTGCTGTGTCGCAGATTCGCATACGACGAATAGAAGTGGAGTTATAGTTGTTTATATCTGTGAGGCCATTAATCACCATTGACGACAGGATTGCCTACCACTCGGAACGATCGACGGTTGACGAAACTATGCAAGTTCTTCGCAGATCGGTATAAGATGGGTCGATGTGTCGTGTTTTTAGCTACAAATTGCTATGTCGGAGATTCGCATACGACGAATAGAAGTGGAGTTATAGTTGTTTATATCTGTCAGGCCATGAATCACCATTGACGGCCGGATTGCCTTCCACTCGAAACGATCGATGTTTGACGAAACTATGCAAGTTCGTCGCAGATCGGTATAAGGTGGGTCGTTGGGCCGTGTTTTGAGCTACAAGTTGCTGTGTCGCAGATTCGCATACGACGAATAGAAGCGGAGTTATAGTTGTTTATATGTGTCAGGCCATGAATCACCATTGACGACCGGATTGCTTTCCACTCGAAACGACCGATGTTTGACGAAACTATGCAAGTTCGTCGCAGATCGGTATAAGGTGGGACGATGTGTCGTGTTTTAACCTACAAATTGCTATGTCGCAGATTCGCATACCACGAATAGAAGCGGAGTTATAGTTGTTTATATGTGTCTGGCCATGAATCACCATTGACGCCTGCATTGCTTTCCACTCGAAACGACCGATGTTTGACGAAACTATGCAAGTTCGTCGCAGATCGGTATAAGGTGGCTCGATGTGTCGTGTTTTAGGCTACAAATTGCTATGTCGCAGATTTGCGTACGACGAATAGAAGCGGAGTTATATTTGTTTATATCTGTCAGGCCATGAATCACCATTGACGGCCGGATTGCCTACCACTCGGAACGATCGACGTTTGCCGAAACTCTGCAAGTTCTTCGCAGATCAGTATAAGCTGGGTCGATGTGTCGTGCTTTAAGCTACAAATTGCTATGTCGCAGATTTGCATACGACGAATAGAAGCGGAGTTATAGTTATTTATATCTGTGAGGCCAAGAATCACCATCGACGGCCGGATTGCCTACCACTCGGAACGATCGACGTTTGACGAAACTATGCAAGTTCTTTGCAGATCGGTATAAGGTGGGTCGATGTGTCGTGTTTTAAGCTACAAATTGCTATGTCGCAGATTTGCATACGACGAATAGAAGCGGAGTTATAGTTGTTTATATCTGTGAGGTCATGAATCATCATTGACGGCCGGAATGCCTACCACTCGAAACGATCGATGTTTGACGAAACTATGCAAGTTCGTCGCAGATCGGTATAAGGTGGGTCGATGTGTCGTGTTTTAAGCTACAAATTGCTATGTCGCAGATTCGCGTACTACGAATAGTAGTGGAGTTATAGTTGTTTATATCTGTGAGGCCATGAATCACCATTGACGGCCGGATTTCCTTCTACTCGAAACGATCGATGTTTGACGAAACTATGCAAGTTCGTCGCAGATTGGTATTAGGTGGGTCGTTGGGCCGTGTTTTAAGCTACAAGTTGCTGTGTCGCAGATTCGCATACGACGAATAGAAGCGGAGTTATCGATGTTTATATCTGTGAGGCCATTAATCACCATTGACGACAGGATTGCCTACCACTCGGAACGATCGACGTTTGACGAAACTATGCAAGTCCTTCGCAGATCGGTATAAGGTGGGTCGATGTGTCGTGTTTTAACCTACAAATTGCTGTGTCGCAGATTCGCATACGACGAATAGAAGCGGAGTTATAGTTGTTTATATGTGTCAGGCCATGAATCACCATTGACGCCTGGATTGCTTTCCACTCGAAACGACCGATGGTTGACGAAACTATGCAAGTTCGTCGCAGATCGGTATAAGGTGGCTCGATGTGTCGTGTTCTAGGCTACAAATTGCTATGTCGCAGATTTGCATACGACGAATAGAAGCGGAGTTGTAGTTGTTTATATCTGTGAGGCCATTAATCACCATTGACGGCCAGAATGCATACCACTCGGAACGATCGACGGTTGACGAAACTATGCAAGTTCTTCGCAGATCGGTATAAGATGGGTCGATGTGTCGTGTTTTAAGCTACAAATTGCTATGTCGGAGATTCGCATACGACGAATAGAAGTGGAGTTATAGTTGTTTATATCTGTCAGGCCATGAATCACCATTGACGGCCGGATTGCCTTCCACTCGAAACGATCGATGTTTGACGAAACTATGCAAGTTCGTCGCAGATCGGTATAAGGTGGGTCGTTGGGCCGTGTTTTGAGCTACAAGTTGCTGTGTCGCAGATTCGCATACGACGAATAGAAGCGGAGTTATAGTTGTTTATATGTGTCAGGCCATGAATCACCATTGACGACCGGATTGCTTTCCACTCGAAACGACCGATGTTTGACGAAACTATGCAAGTTCGTCGCAGATCGGTATAAGGTGGCTCGATGTGTCGTGTTTTAGGCTACAAATTGCTATGTCGCAGATTTGCATACGACGAATAGAAGCGGAGTTGTAGTTGTTTATATCTGTGAGGTCATGAATCATCATTGACGGCCAGAATGCCTACCACTCGAAACGACCGATGTTTGACGAAACTATGCAAGTTCGTCGCAGATCGGTATAAGGTGGCTCGATGTGTCGTGTTTTAGGCTACAAATTGCTATGTCGCAGATTTGCATACGACGAATAGAAGCGGAGTTGTAGTTGTTTATATCTGTGAGGTCATGAATCATCATTGACGGCCAGAATGCCTACCACTCGAAACGATCGATGTTTGACGAAACTATGCAAGTTCGTCGCAGATCGGTATAAGGTGGGTCGATGTGTCGTGCTTTAAGCTACAAATTGCTATGTCGCAGATTTGCATACGACGAATAGAAGCGGAGTTATAGTTGTTTATATCTGTGAGGTCATGAATCATCATTGACAGCCGGAATGCCTACCACTCGAAACGATCGATGTTTGACGAAACTATGCAAGTTCGTCGCATATCGGTATAAGGTGGGTCGATGTGTCGTGCTTTAAGCTACAAATTGCTATGCCGCAGATTCGCATACGACGAATAGAAGCGGAGTTATCGATGTTTATATCTGTGAGGCCATGAATCACCATTGACGACAGGATTGCCTACCACTCGGAACGATCGACGTTTGACGAAACTATGCAAGTTCTTCGCAGATCGGTATAAGGTGGGTCGATGTGTCGTGTTTTAACCTACAAATTGCTATGTCGCAGATTTGCGTACGACGAATAGAAGCGGAGTTATAGTTGTTTATATCTGTCAGGCCATGAATCACCATTGACGGCCGGATTGCCTACCACTCGGAACGATCGACGTTTGCCGAAACTCTGCAAGTTCTTCGCAGATCGGTATAAGCTGGGTCGATGTGTCGTGCTTTAAGCTACAAATTGCTATGTCGCAGATTTGCATACGACGAATAGAAGCGGAGTTATAGTTATTTATATCTGTGAGGCCATGAATCACCATCGACGGCCGGATTGCCTACCACTCGGAACGATCGACGTTTGACGAAACTATGCAAGTTCTTTGCAGATCGGTATAAGGTGGGTCGATGTGTCGTGTTTTAAGCTACAAATTGCTATGTCGCAGATTTGCATACGACGAATAGAAGCGGAGTTATAGTTGTTTATATCTGTGAGGTCATGAATCATCATTGACGGCCGGAATGCCTACCACTCGAAACGATCGATGTTTGACGAAACTATGCAAGTTCGTCGCAGATCGGTATAAGGTGGATCGATGTGTCGTGTTTTAAGCTACAAATTGCTATGTCGCAGATTCGCGTACTACGAATAGTAGTGGAGTTATAGTTGTTTATATCTGTGAGGCCATGAATCACCATTGACGGCCGGATTGCCTTCTACTCGAAACGATCGATGTTTGACGAAACTATGCAAGTTCGTCGCAGATTGGTATTAGGTGGGTCGTTGGGCCGTGTTTTAAGCTACAAGTTGCTGTGTCGCAGATTCGCATACGACGAATAGAAGCGGAGTTATCGATGTTTATATCTGTGAGGCCATTAATCACCATTGACGACAGGATTGCCTACCACTCGGAACGATCGACGTTTGACGAAACTATGCAAGTTCTTCGCAGATCGGTATAAGGTGGGTCGATGTGTCGTGTTTTAAGCTACAAATTGCTATGTCGCAGATTTGCACACGACGAATAGAAACGGAGTTATAGTTGTTTATATCTGTGAGGCCATGAATCACAATTGACGGCAGGATTGCCTACCACTCGGAACGATCGACGGTTGACGAAACTATGCAAGTTCTTCGCAGATCGGTATAAGATGGGTCGATGTGTCGTGTTTTAAGCTACAAATTGCTATGTCGCAGATTCACATACGACGAATAGAAGTGGAGTTATAGTTGTTTATATCTGTCAGGCCATGAATCACCATTGACGGCCGGATTGCCTTCCACTCGAAACGATCGATGTTTGACGAAACTATGCAAGTTCGTCGCAGATCGGTATAAGGTGGGTCGATGTGTCGTGTTTTAACCTACAAATTGCTGTGTCGCAGATTCGCATACGACGAATAGAAGTGGAGTTATAGTTGTTTATATCTGTGAGGCCATTAATCACCATTGACGACAGGATTGCCTACCACTCGGAACGATCGACGGTTGACGAAACTATGCAAGTTCATCGCAGATCGGTATAAGATGGGTCGATGTGTCGTGTTTTAAGCTACAAATTGCTATGTCGGAGATTCGCATACGACGAATAGAAGTGGAGTTATAGTTGTTTATATCTGTCAGGCCATGAATCACCATTGACGGCCGGATTGCCTTCCACTCGAAACGATCGATGTTTGACGAAACAATGCAAGTTCGTCGCAGATCGGTATAAGGTGGGTCGTTGGGCCGTGTTTTGAGCTACAAGTTGCTGTGTCGCAGATTCGCATACGACGAATAGAAGCGGAGTTATAGTTGTTTATATGTGTCAGGCCATGAATCACCATTGACGACCGGATTGCTTTCCACTCGAAACGACCGATGTTTGACGAAACTATGCAAGTTCGTCGCAGATCGGTATAAGGTGGCTCGATGTGTCGTGTTTTAGGCTACAAATTGCTATGTCGCAGATTTGCATACGACGAATAGAAGCGGAGTTGTAGTTGTTTATATCTGTGAGGTCATGAATCATCATTGACGGCCTGAATGCCTACCACTCGAAACGACCGATGTTTGACGAAACTATGCAAGTTCGTCGCAGATCGGTATAAGGTGGCTCGATGTGTCGTGTTTTAGGCTACAAATTGCTATGTCGCAGATTTGCATACGACGAATAGAAGCGGAGTTGTAGTTGTTTATATCTGTGAGGTCATGAATCATCATTGACAGCCGGAATGCCTACCACTCGATACGATCGATGTTTGACGAAACTATGCAAGTTCGCCGCATATCGGTATAAGGTGGGTCGATGTGTCGTGCTTTAAGCTACAAATTGCTATGCCGCAGATTCGCATACGACGAATAGAAGCGGAGTTATCGATGTTTATATCTGTGAGGCCATGAATCACCATTGACGACAGGATTGCCTACCACTCGGAACGATCGACGTTCGACGAAACTATGCAAGTTCTTCGCAGATCGGTATAAGGTGGGTCGATGTGTCGTGTTTTAACCTACAAATTGCTATGCCGCAGATTCGCATACGACGAATAGAAGCGGAGTTATCGATGTTTATATCTGTGAGGCCATGAATCACCATTGACGACAGGATTGCCTACCACTCGGAACGATCGACGTTCGACGAAACTATGCAAGTTCTTCGCAGATCGGTATAAGGTGGGTCGATGTGTCGTGTTTTAACCTACAAATTGCTATGTCGCAGATTCGCATACGACGAATAGAAGCGGAGTTATAGTTGTTTATATGTGTCAGGCCATGAATCACCATTGACGACCGGGTTGCTTTCCACTCGAAACGACCGATGTTTGACGAAACTATGCAAGTTCGTCGCAGATCGGTATAAGGTGGCTCGATGTGTCGTGTTTTAGGCTACAAATTGCTATGTCGCAGATTTGCATACGACGAATAGAAGCGGAGTTGTAGTTGTTTATATCTGTGAGGTCATGAATCATCATTGACGGCCAGAATGCCTACCACTCAAAACGACCGATGTTTGACGAAACTATGCAAGTTCGTCGCAGATCGGTATAAGGTGGCTCGATGTGTCGTGTTTTAGGCTACAAATTGCTATGTCGCAGATTTGCATACGACGAATAGAAGCGGAGTTGTAGTTGTTTATATCTGTGAGGTCATGAATCATCATTGACAGCCGGAATGCCTACCACTCGAAACGATCGATGTTTGACGAAACTATGCAAGTTCGTCGCATATCGGTATAAGGTGGGTCGATGTGTCGTGCTTTAAGCTACAAATTGCTATGCCGCAGATTCGCATACGACGAATAGAAGCGGAGTTATCGATGTTTATATCTGTGAGGCCATGAATCACCATTGACGACAGGATTGCCTACCACTCGGAACGATCGACGTTCGACGAAACTATGCAAGTTCTTCGCAGATCGGTATAAGGTGGGTCGATGTGTCGTGTTTTAACCTACAAATTGCTATGTCGCAGATTCGCATACGACGAATAGAAGCGGAGTTATAGTTGTTTATATGTGTCAGGCCATGAATCACCATTGACGACCGGATTGCTTTCCACTCGAAACGACCGATGTTTGACGAAACTATGCAAGTTCGTCGCAGATCGGTATAAGGTGGCTCGATGTGTCGTGTTTTAGGCTACAAATTGCTATGTCGCAGATTTGCATACGACGAATAGAAGCGGAGTTGTAGTTGTTTATATCTGTGAGGTCATGAATCATCATTGACGGCCAGAATGCCTACCACTCGAAACGACCGATGTTTGACGAAACTATGCAAGTTCGTCGCAGATCGGTATAAGGTGGCTCGATGTGTCGTGTTTTAGGCTACAAATTGCTATGTCGCAGATTTGCATACGACGAATAGAAGCGGAGTTGTAGTTGTTTATATCTGTGAGGTCATGAATCATCATTGACGGCCAGAATGCCTACCACTCAAAACGACCGATGTTTGACGAAACTATGCAAGTTCGTCGCAGATCGGTATAAGGTGGCTCGATGTGTCGTGTTTTAGGCTACAAATTGCTATGTCGCAGATTTGCATACGACGAATAGAAGCGGAGTTGTAGTTGTTTATATCTGTGAGGTCATGAATCATCATTGACAGCCGGAATGCCTACCACTCGAAACGATCGATGTTTGACGAAACTATGCAAGTTCGTCGCATATCGGTATAAGGTGGGTCGATGTGTCGTGCTTTAAGCTACAAATTGCTATGCCGCAGATTCGCATACGACGAATAGAAGCGGAGTTATCGATGTTTATATCTGTGAGGCCATGAATCACCATTGACGACAGGATTGCCTACCACTCGGAACGATCGACGTTCGACGAAACTATGCAAGTTCTTCGCAGATCGGTATAAGGTGGGTCGATGTGTCGTGTTTTAACCTACAAATTGCTATGTCGCAGATTCGCATACGACGAATAGAAGCGGAGTTATAGTTGTTTATATGTGTCAGGCCATGAATCACCATTGACGACCGGATTGCTTTCCACTCGAAACGACCGATGTTTGACGAAACTATGCAAGTTCGTCGCAGATCGGTATAAGGTGGCTCGATGTGTCGTGTTTTAGGCTACAAATTGCTATGTCGCAGATTTGCATACGACGAATAGAAGCGGAGTTGTAGTTGTTTATATCTGTGAGGTCATGAATCATCATTGACGGCCAGAATGCCTACCACTCGAAACGACCGATGTTTGACGAAACTATGCAAGTTCGTCGCAGATCGGTATAAGGTGGCTCGATGTGTCGTGTTTTAGGCTACAAATTGCTATGTCGCAGATTTGCATACGACGAATAGAAGCGGAGTTGTAGTTGTTTATATCTGTGAGGTCATGAATCATCATTGACAGCCGGAATGCCTACCACTCGAAACGATCGATGTTTGACGAAACTATGCAAGTTCGTCGCATATCGGTATAAGGTGGGTCGATGTGTCGTGCTTTAAGCTACAAATTGCTATGCCGCAGATTCGCATACGACGAATAGAAGCGGAGTTATCGATGTTTATATCTGTGAGGCCATGAATCACCATTGACGACAGGATTGCCTACCACTCGGAACGATCGACGTTCGACGAAACTATGCAAGTTCTTCGCAGATCGGTATAAGGTGGGTCGATGTGTCGTGTTTTAACCTACAAATTGCTATGTCGCAGATTCGCATACGACGAATAGAAGCGGAGTTATAGTTGTTTATATGTGTCAGGCCATGAATCACCATTGACGACCGGATTGCTTTCCACTCGAAACGACCGATGTTTGACGAAACTATGCAAGTTCGTCGCAGATCGGTATAAGGTGGCTCGATGTGTCGTGTTTTAGGCTACAAATTGCTATGTCGCAGATTTGCATACGACGAATAGAAGCGGAGTTGTAGTTGTTTATATCTGTGAGGTCATGAATCATCATTGACGGCCAGAATGCCTACCACTCGAAACGACCGATGTTTGATGAAACTATGCAAGTTCGTCGCAGATCGGTATAAGGTGGCTCGATGTGTCGTGTTTTAGGCTACAAATTGCTATGTCGCAGATTTGCATACGACGAATAGAAGCGGAGTTGTAGTTGTTTATATCTGTGAGGTCATGAATCATCATTGACAGCCGGAATGCCTACCACTCGAAACGATCGATGTTTGACGAAACTATGCAAGTTCGTCGCATATCGGTATAAGGTGGGTCGATGTGTCGTGCTTTAAGCTACAAATTGCTATGCCGCAGATTCGCATACGACGAATAGAAGCGGAGTTATCGATGTTTATATCTGTGAGGCCATGAATCACCATTGACGACAGGATTGCCTACCACTCGGACCGATCGACGTTCGACGAAACTATGCAAGTTCTTCGCAGATCGGTATAAGGTGGGTCGATGTGTCGTGTTTTAACCTACAAATTGCTATGTCGCAGATTCGCATACGACGAATAGAAGCGGAGTTATAGTTGTTTATATGTGTCAGGACATGAATCACCATTGACGACCGGATTGCTTTCCACTCGAAACGACCGATGTTTGACGAAACTATGCAAGTTCGTTGCAGATCGGTATAAGGTGTGTCGTTGGGCTGTGTTTTAAGCTACAACTTGCTATGTCGCAGATTCGCATACGACGAATAGAAGCGGAGTTATCGATGTTTATATCTGTGACGCCATTAACCACCATTGACGACCGGATTGCCTACCACTCGGAACGATCGACGCTTGACGAAACTATGCAAGTTCGTCGCAGATCGGTGTAAGGTGGCTCGATGTGTCGTGTTTTAGGCTACAAACTGCTATGTCGCAGATTTGCGTACGACGAATAGAAGCGGAGTTATAGTTGTTTATATCTGTCAGGCCATGAATCACCATTGACGGCCGGATTGCCTACCACTCGAAACGATCGATGTTTGACGAAACTATGCAAGTTCGTCGCAGATCGGTATAAGGTGGGTCGTTGGGCCGTGTTTTAAGCTACAAGTTGCTGTGTCGCAGATTCGCATACGACGAATAGAAGCGGAGTTATCGATGTTTATATCTGTGAGGCCATTAACCACCATTGACGACCGGATTGCCTAACACTCGGAACGATCGACGCTTGACGAAACTATGCAAGTTCGTCGCAGATCGGTATAAGGTGGCTCGATGTGTCGTGTTTTAGGCTACAAACTGCTATGTCGCAGATTTGCGTACGACGAATAGAAGCGGAGTTATAGTTGTTTATATCTGTCAGGCCATGAATCACCATTGACGACCGGATTGCCTACCACTCGGAACGATCGACGTTTGACGAAACTATGCAAGTTCTTCGCAGATCGGTATAAGTTGGCTCGATGTGTCGTGTTTTAGGATACAAATTGCTATGTCGCAGATTTGCATACGACGAATAGAAGCGGAGTTGTAGTTGTTTATATCTGTGAGGTCATGAATCATCATTGACGGCCAGAATGCCTACCACTCGAAACGACCGAAGTTTGACGAAACTATGCAAGTTCGTCGCAGATCGGTATAAGGTTGCTCGATGTGTCGTGTTTTAGGCTACAAATTGCTATGTCGCAGATTTGCATACGACGAATAGAAGCGGAGTTGTAGTTGTTTATATCTGTGAGGTCATGAATCATCATTGACAGCCGGAATGCCTACCACTCGAAACGATCGATGTTTGACGAAACTATGCAAGTTCGTCGCATATCGGTATAAGGTGGGTCGATGTGTCGTGCTTTAAGCTACAAATTGCTATGCCGCAGATTCGCATACGACGAATAGAAGCGGAGTTATCGATGTTTATATCTGTGAGGCCATGAATCACCATTGACGACAGGATTGCCTACCACTCGGAACGATCGACGTTCGACGAAACTATGCAAGTTCTTCGCAGATCGGTATAAGGTGGGTCGATGTGTCGTGTTTTAACCTACAAATTGCTATGTCGCAGATTCGCATACGACGAATAGAAGCGGAGTTATAGTTGTTTATATGTGTCAGGCCATGAATCACCATTGACGACCGGATTGCTTTCCACTCG
Organism: Anoplius nigerrimus; assembly: GCA_914767735.1. NCBI lineage: Eukaryota > Metazoa > Arthropoda > Insecta > Hymenoptera > Pompilidae > Anoplius > Anoplius nigerrimus. Next base: position 243,087 of record CAJZBX010001124.1, on the reverse strand, counting down.
AAACGACCGATGTTTGACGAAACTATGCAAGTTCGTCGCAGATCGGTATAAGGTGGCTCGATGTGTCGTGTTTTAGGCTACAAATTGCTATGTCGCAGATTTGCATACGACGAATAGAAGCGGAGTTGTAGTTGTTTATATCTGTGAGGTCATGAATCATCATTGACGGCCAGAATGCCTACCACTCGAAACGACCGATGTTTGACGAAACTATGCAAGTTCGTCGCAGATCGGTATAAGGTGGCTCGATGTGTCGTGTTTTAGGCTACAAATTGCTATGTCGCAGATTTGCATACGACGAATAGAAGCGGAGTTGTAGTTGTTTATATCTGTGAGGTCATGAATCATCATTGACAGCCGGAATGCCTACCACTCGAAACGATCGATGTTTGACGAAACTATGCAAGTTCGTCGCATATCGGTATAAGGTGGGTCGATGTGTCGTGCTTTAAGCTACAAATTGCTATGCCGCAGATTCGCATACGACGAATAGAAGCGGAGTTATCGATGTTTATATCTGTGAGGCCATGAATCACCATTGACGACAGGATTGCCTACCACTCGGAACGATCGACGTTCGACGAAACTATGCAAGTTCTTCGCAGATCGGTATAAGGTGGGTCGATGTGTCGTGTTTTAACCTACAAATTGCTATGTCGCAGATTCGCATACGACGAATAGAAGCGGAGTTATAGTTGTTTATATGTGTCAGGCCATGAATCACCATTGACGACCGGATTGCTTTCCACTCGAAACGACCGATGTTTGACGAAACTATGCAAGTTCGTCGCAGATCGGTATAAGGTGGCTCGATGTGTCGTGTTTTAGGCTACAAATTGCTATGTCGCAGATTTGCATACGACGAATAGAAGCGGAGTTGTAGTTGTTTATATCTGTGAGGTCATGAATCATCATTGACGGCCAGAATGCCTACCACTCGAAACGACCGATGTTTGACGAAACTATGGAAGTTCGTCGCAGATCGGTATAAGGTGGCTCGATGTGTCGTGTTTTAGGCTACAAATTGCTATGTCGCAGATTTGCATACGACGAATAGAAGCGGAGTTGTAGTTGTTTATATCTGTGAGGTCATGAATCATCATTGACAGCCGGAATGCCTACCACTCGAAACGATCGATGTTTGACGAAACTATGCAAGTTCGTCGCATATCGGTATAAGGTGGGTCGATGTGTCGTGCTTTAAGCTACAAATTGCTATGCCGCAGATTCGCATACGACGAATAGAAGCGGAGTTATCGATGTTTATATCTGTGAGGCCATGAATCACCATTGACGACAGGATTGCCTACCACTCGGAACGATCGACGTTCGACGAAACTATGCAAGTTCTTCGCAGATCGGTATAAGGTGGGTCGATGTGTCGTGTTTTAACCTACAAATTGCTATGTCGCAGATTCGCATACGACGAATAGAAGCGGAGTTATAGTTGTTTATATGTGTCAGGACATGAATCACCATTGACGACCGGATTGCTTTCCACTCGAAACGACCGATGTTTGACGAAACTATGCAAGTTCGTTGCAGATCGGTATAAGGTGGGTCGTTGGGCTGTGTTTTAAGCTACAACTTGCTATGTCGCAGATTCGCATACGACGAATAGAAGCGGAGTTATCGATGTTTATATCTGTGACGCCATTAACCACCATTGACGACCGGATTGCCTACCACTCGGAACGATCGACGCTTGACGAAACTATGCAAGTTCGTCGCAGATCGGTGTAAGGTGGCTCGATGTGTCGTGTTTTAGGCTACAAACTGCTATGTCGCAGATTTGCGTACGACGAATAGAAGCGGAGTTATAGTTGTTTATATCTGTCAGGCCATGAATCACCATTGACGGCCGGATTGCCTACCACTCGAAACGATCGATGTTTGACGAAACTATGCAAGTTCGTCGCAGATCGGTATAAGGTGGGTCGTTGGGCCGTGTTTTAAGCTACAAGTTGCTGTGTCGCAGATTCGCATACGACGAATAGAAGCGGAGTTATCGATGTTTATATCTGTGAGGCCATTAACCACCATTGACGACCGGATTGCCTAACACTCGGAACGATCGACGCTTGACGAAACTATGCAAGTTCGTCGCAGATCGGTATAAGGTGGCTCGATGTGTCGTGTTTTAGGCTACAAACTGCTATGTCGCAGATTTGCGTACGACGAATAGAAGCGGAGTTATAGTTGTTTATATCTGTCAGGCCATGAATCACCATTGACGACCGGATTGCCTACCACTCGGAACGATCGACGTTTGACGAAACTATGCAAGTTCTTCGCAGATCGGTATAAGTTGGCTCGATGTGTCGTGTTTTAGGATACAAATTGCTATGTCGCAGATTTGCATACGACGAATAGAAGCGGAGTTGTAGTTGTTTATATCTGTGAGGCCATGAATCACCATCGACGGCCGGATTGCCTACCACTCGGAACGATCGACGTTTGACGAAACTATGCAAGTTCTTCGCAGATCGGTATAAGGTGGTCGATGTGTCCTGTTTTAAGCTACAAATGGCTATGTCGCAGATTTGCATACGACGAATAGAAGCGGAGTTATAGTTGTTTATATCTGTCAGGCCGTGAATCACCATTGACGGCCGGATTGGCTACCACTCGGAACGATCGACGCTTGACGAAACTATGCAAGTTCGTCGCAGATCGGTATAAGGTGGCTCGATGTGTCGTGTTTTAGGCTACAAACTGCTATGTCGCAGATTTGCGTACGACGAATAGAAGTGGAGTTATAGTTGTTTATATCTGTGAGGCCATTAATCACCATTGACGGCCGGATTGCCTACCACTCGGAACGATCGACGTTTGCCGAAACTATGCAAGTTCTTCGCAGATCGGTATAAGCTGGGTCGATGTGTCGTGCTTTAAGCTACAAATTGCTATGTCGCAAATTTGCATACGACGAATAGAAGCGGAGTTATAGTTATTTATATCTGTGAGGCCATGAATCACCATCGACGGCCGGATTGCCTACCACTCGGAACGATCGACGTTTGACGAAACTATGCAAGTTCTTCGCAGATCGGTATAAGGTGGGTCGATGTGTCGTGTTTTAAGCTACAAATTGCTATGTCGCAGATTTGCATACGACGAATAGAAGCGGAGTTATAGTTGTTTATATTTGTCAGTCCATGAATCACCATTGACGACCGGATTGCCTTCCAATCGAAACGATCGATGTTTGACGAAACTATGCAAGCTCGATGCAGATCGGTATAAGGTGTGTCGATGTGTCGTGCTTTAAGCTACAAATGGCTATGTCGCAGATTTGCATACGACGAATAGAAGCGGAGTTATAGTTGTTTATATCTGTCAGGCCGTGAATCACCATTGACGGCCGGATTGGCTACCACTCGGAACGATCGACGTTTGACGAAACTATGCAAGTTCTTCGCAGATCGGTATAAGGTGGGACGATGTGTCGTGTTTTAACCTACAAATTGCTATGTCGCAGATTCGCATACGACGAATAGAAGCGGAGTTGTAGTTGTTTATATCTGTGAGGTCATGAATCATCATTGACGGCCAGAATGCCTACCACTCGAAACGACCGATGTTTGACGAAACTATGCAAGTTCGTCGCAGATCGGTATAAGGTTGCTCGATGTGTCGTGTTTTAGGCTACAAATTGCTATGTCGCAGATTTGCATACGACGAATAGAAGCGGAGTTGTAGTTGTTTATATCTGTGAGGTCATGAATCATCATTGACAGCCGGAATGCCTACCACTCGAAACGATCGATGTTTGACGAAACTATGCAAGTTCGTCGCATATCGGTATAAGGTGGGTCGATGTGTCGTGCTTTAAGCTACAAATTGCTATGCCGCAGATTCGCATACGACGAATAGAAGCGGAGTTATCGATGTTTATATCTGTGAGGCCATGAATCACCATTGACGACAGGATTGCCTACCACTCGGAACGATCGACGTTCGACGAAACTATGCAAGTTCTTCGCAGATCGGTATAAGGTGGGTCGATGTGTCGTGTTTTAACCTACAAATTGCTATGTCGCAGATTCGCATACGACGAATAGAAGCGGAGTTATAGTTGTTTATATGTGTCAGGCCATGAATCACCATTGACGACCGGATTGCTTTCCACTCGAAACGACCGATGTTTGACGAAACTATGCAAGTTCGTCGCAGATCGGTATAAGGTGGCTCGATGTGTCGTGTTTTAGGCTACAAATTGCTATGTCGCAGATTTGCATACGACGAATAGAAGCGGAGTTGTAGTTGTTTATATCTGTGAGGTCATGAATCATCATTGACGGCCAGAATGCCTACCACTCGAAACGACCGATGTTTGACGAAACTATGCAAGTTCGTCGCAGATCGGTATAAGGTGGCTCGATGTGTCGTGTTTTAGGCTACAAATTGCTATGTCGCAGATTTGCATACGACGAATAGAAGCGGAGTTGTAGTTGTTTATATCTGTGAGGTCATGAATCATCATTGACAGCCGGAATGCCTACCACTCGAAACGATCGATGTTTGACGAAACTATGCAAGTTCGTCGCATATCGGTATAAGGTGGGTCGATGTGTCGTGCTTTAAGCTACAAATTGCTATGCCGCAGATTCGCATACGACGAATAGAAGCGGAGTTATCGATGTTTATATCTGTGAGGCCATGAATCACCATTGACGACAGGATTGCCTACCACTCGGAACGATCGACGTTCGACGAAACTATGCAAGTTCTTCGCAGATCGGTATAAGGTGGGTCGATGTGTCGTGTTTTAACCTACAAATTGCTATGTCGCAGATTCGCATACGACGAATAGAAGCGGAGTTATAGTTGTTTATATGTGTCAGGCCATGAATCACCATTGACGACCGGATTGCTTTCCACTCGAAACGACCGATGTTTGACGAAACTATGCAAGTTCGTCGCAGATCGGTATAAGGTGGCTCGATGTGTCGTGTTTTAGGCTACAAATTGCTATGTCGCAGATTTGCATACGACGAATAGAAGCGGAGTTGTAGTTGTTTATATCTGTGAGGTCATGAATCATCATTGACGGCCAGAATGCCTACCACTCGAAACGACCGATGTTTGACGAAACTATGCAAGTTCGTCGCAGATCGGTATAAGGTGGCTCGATGTGTCGTGTTTTAGGCTACAAATTGCTATGTCGCAGATTTGCATACGACGAATAGAAGCGGAGTTGTAGTTGTTTATATCTGTGAGGTCATGAATCATCATTGACAGCCGGAATGCCTACCACTCGAAACGATCGATGTTTGACGAAACTATGCAAGTTCGTCGCATATCGGTATAAGGTGGGTCGATGTGTCGTGCTTTAAGCTACAAATTGCTATGCCGCAGATTCGCATACGACGAATAGAAGCGGAGTTATCGATGTTTATATCTGTGAGGCCATGAATCACCATTGACGACAGGATTGCCTACCACTCGGAACGATCGACGTTCGACGAAACTATGCAAGTTCTTCGCAGATCGGTATAAGGTGGGTCGATGTGTCGTGTTTTAACCTACAAATTGCTATGTCGCAGATTCGCATACGACGAATAGAAGCGGAGTTATAGTTGTTTATATGTGTCAGGACATGAATCACCATTGACGACCGGATTGCTTTCCACTCGAAACGACCGATGTTTGACGAAACTATGCAAGTTCGTTGCAGATCGGTATAAGGTGGGTCGTTGGGCTGCGTTTTAAGCTACAACTTGCTATGTCGCAGATTCGCATACGACGAATAGAAGCGGAGTTATCGATGTTTATATCTGTGACGCCATTAACCACCATTGACGACCGGATTGCCTACCACTCGGAACGATCGACGCTTGACGAAACTATGCAAGTTCGTCGCAGATCGGTGTAAGGTGGCTCGATGTGTCGTGTTTTAGGCTACAAACTGCTATGTCGCAGATTTGCGTACGACGAATAGAAGCGGAGTTATAGTTGTTTATATCTGTCAGGCCATGAATCACCATTGACGGCCGGATTGCCTACCACTCGAAACGATCGATGTTTGACGAAACTATGCAAGTTCGTCGCAGATCGGTATAAGGTGGGTCGTTGGGCCGTGTTTTAAGCTACAAGTTGCTGTGTCGCAGATTCGCATACGACGAATAGAAGCGGAGTTATCGATGTTTATATCTGTGAGGCCATTAACCACCATTGACGACCGGATTGCCTAACACTCGGAACGATCGACGCTTGACGAAACTATGCAAGTTCGTCGCAGATCGGTATAAGGTGGCTCGATGTGTCGTGTTTTAGGCTACAAACTGCTATGTCGCAGATTTGCGTACGACGAATAGAAGCGGAGTTATAGTTGTTTATATCTGTCAGGCCATGAATCACCATTGACGACCGGATTGCCTACCACTCGGAACGATCGACGTTTGACGAAACTATGCAAGTTCTTCGCAGATCGGTATAAGTTGGCTCGATGTGTCGTGTTTTAGGATACAAATTGCTATGTCGCAGATTTGCATACGACGAATAGAAGCGGAGTTGTAGTTGTTTATATCTGTGAGGTCATGAATCATCATTGACGGCCAGAATGCCTACCACTCGAAACGATCGATGTTTGACGAAACTATGCAAGTTCGTCGCAGATCGGTATAAGGTAGGTCGATGTGTCGTGCTTTAAGCTACAAATTGCTATGTCGCAGATTTGCATACGACGAATAGAAACGGAGTTATAGTTGTTTATATCTGTCAGGCCGTGAATCACCATTGACGACCGGATTGCCTACCACTCGGAACGATCGACGTTTGCCGAAACTATGCAAGTTCGTCGCATATCGGTATAAGGTGGGTCGATGTGTCGTGCTTTAAGCTACAAATTGCTATGCCGCAGATTCGCATACGACGAATAGAAGCGGAGTTATCGATGTTTATATCTGTGAGGCCATGAATCACCATTGACGACAGGATTGCCTACCACTCGGAACGATCGACGTTTGACGAAACTATGCAAGTTCTTCGCAGATCGGTATAAGGTGGGTCGATGTGTCGTGTTTTAACCTACAAATTGCTATGTCGCAGATTCGCATACGACGAATAGAAGCGGAGTTATAGTTGTTTATATGTGTCAGGCCATGAATCACCATTGACGACCGGATTGCTTTCCACTCGAATCGACCGATGTTTGACGAAACTATGCAAGTTCGTCGCAGATCGGTATAAGGTGGGTCGTTGGGCCGTGTTTTAAGCTACAACTTGCTATGTCGCAGATTCGCATACGACGAATAGAAGCGGAGTTATCGATGTTTATATCTGTGAGGCCATTAACCACCATTGACGGCCGGATTGCCTACCACTCGAAACGATCGATGTTTGACGAAACTATGCAAGTTCGTCGCAGATCGGTATAAGGTGGGTCGTTGGGCCGTGTTTTAAGCTACAAGTTGCTGTGTCGCAGATTCGCATACGACGAATAGAAGCGGAGTTATCGATGTTTATATCTGTGAGGCCATTAACCACCATTGACGACCGGATTGCCTAACACTCGGAACGATCGACGCTTGACGAAACTATGCAAGTTCGTCGCAGATCGGTATAAGGTGGCTCGATGTGTCGTGTTTTAGGCTACAAACTGCTATGTCGCAGATTTGCGTACGACGAATAGAAGCGGAGTTATAGTTGTTTATATCTGTCAGGCCATGAATCACCATTGACGACCGGATTGCTTTCCACTCGAAACGACCGATGTTTGACGAAACTATGCAAGTTCGTCGCAGATCGGTATAAGGTGGGTCGTTGGGCCGTGTTATAAGCTACAACTTGCTATGTCGCAGATTCGCATACGACGAATAGAAGCGGAGTTATCGATGTTTATATCTGTGAGGCCATTAACCACCATTGACGACCGGATTGCCTAACACTCGGAACGATCGACGCTTGACGAAACTATGCAAGTTCGTCGCAGATCGGTATAAGGTGGCTCGATGTGTCGTGTTTTAGGCTACAAACTGCTATGTCGCAGATTTGCGTACGACGAATAGAAGCGGAGTTATAGTTGTTTATATCTGTCAGGCCATGAATCACCATTAACGGCCGGATTGCCTACCACTCGAAACGATCGATGTTTGACGAAACTATGCAAGTTCGTCGCAGATCGGTATAAGGTGGGTCGTTGGGCCGTGTTTTAAGCTACAAGTTGCTGTGTCGCAGATTCGCATACGACGAATAGAAGTGGAGTTATAGTTGTTTATATCTGTGAGGCCATTAATCACCATTGACGACAGGATTGCCTACCACTCGGAACGATCGACGTTTGACGAAACTATGCAAGTTCTTCGCAGATCGGTATAAGGTGGGACGATGTGTCGTGTTTTAACCTACAAATTGCTATGTCGCAGATTCGCATACGACGAATAGAAGCGGAGTTATAGTTGTTTATATGTGTCAGGCCATGAATCACCATTGACGACCGGATTGCTTTCCACTCGAAACGACCGATGTTTGACGAAACTATGCAAGTTCGTCGCAGATCGGTATAAGGTGGGTCGTTGGGCCGTGTTTTAAGCTACAACTTGCTATGTCGCAGATTCGCATACGACGAATAGAAGCGGAGTTATCGATGTTTATATCTGTGAGGCCATTAACCACCATTGACGACCGGATTGCCTAACACTCGGAACGATCGACGTTTGCCGAAACTATGCAAGTTCTTCGCAGATCGGTATAAGCTGGGTCGATGTGTCGTGCTTTAAGCTACAAATTGCTTTGTCGCAAATTTGCATAGGACGAATAGAAGCGGAGTTATAGTTATTTATATCTGTGAGGCCATGAATCACCATCGACGGCCGGATTGCCTACCACTCGGAACGATCGACGTTTGACGAAACTATGCAAGTTCTTCGCAGATCGGTATAAGGTGGTCGATGTGTCGTGTTTTAAGCTACAAATGGCTATGTCGCAGATTTGCATACGACGAATAGAAGCGGAGTTATAGTTGTTTATATCTGTCAGGCCGTGAATCACCATTGACGGCCGGATTGGCTACCACTCGGAACGATCGACGCTTGACGAAACTATGCAAGTTCGTCGCAGATCGGTATAAGGTGGCTCGATGTGTCGTGTTTTAGGCTACAAACTGCTATGTCGCAGATTTGCGTACGACGAATAGAAGTGGAGTTATAGTTGTTTATATCTGTGAGGCCATTAATCACCATTGACGGCCGGATTGCCTACCACTCGGAACGATCGACGTTTGCCGAAACTATGCAAGTTCTTCGCAGATCGGTATAAGCTGGGTCGATGTGTCGTGCTTTAAGCTACAAATTGCTATGTCGCAAATTTGCATACGACGAATAGAAGCGGAGTTATAGTTATTTATATCTGTGAGGCCATGAATCACCATCGACGGCCGGATTGCCTACCACTCGGAACGATCGACGTTTGACGAAACTATGCAAGTTCTTCGCAGATCGGTATAAGGTGGGTCGATGTGTCGTGTTTTAACCTACAAATTGCTATGTCGCAGATTCGCATACGACGAATAGAAGCGGAGTTATAGTTGTTTATATGTGTCAGGACATGAATCACCATTGACGACCGGATTGCTTTCCACTCGAAACGACCGATGTTTGACGAAACTATGCAAGTTCGTTGCAGATCGGTATAAGGTGGGTCGTTGGGCCGTGTTTTAAGCTACAACTTGCTATGTCGCAGATTCGCATACGACGAATAGAAGCGGAGTTATCGATGTTTATATCTGTGACGCCATTAACCACCATTGACGACCGGATTGCCTACCACTCGGAACGATCGACGCTTGACGAAACTATGCAAGTTCGTCGCAGATCGGTATAAGGTGGCTCGATGTGTCGTGTTTTAGGCTACAAACTGCTATGTCGCAGATTTGCGTACGACGAATAGAAGCGGAGTTATAGTTGTTTATATCTGTCAGGCCATGAATCACCATTGACGGCCGGATTGCCTACCACTCGAAACGATCGATGTTTGACGAAACTATGCAAGTTCGTCGCAGATCGGTATAAGGTGGGTCGTTGGGCCGTGTTTTAAGCTACAAGTTGCTGTGTCGCAGATTCGCATACGACAAATAGAAGTGGAGTTATAGATGTTTATATCTGTGAGGCCATTAATCACCATTGACGACAGGATTGCCTACCACTCGGAACGATCGATGTTTGACGAAACTATGCAAGTTCTTCGCAGATCGGTATAAGGTGGGACGATGTGTCGTGTTTTAACCTACAAATTGCTATGTCGCAGATTCGCATACGACGAATAGAAGCGGAGTTATAGTTGTTTATATGTGTCTGGCCATGAATCACCATTGACGCCTGCATTGCCTACCACTCGGAACGATCGACGTTTGCTGAAACTCTGCATGTTCTTCGCAGATCGGTATAAGGTGGGTCGATGTGCCGTGTTTTAAGCTACAAATTGCTATGTCGCAGATTTGCATACGACGAATAGAAGCGGAGTTATAGTTGTTTATATCTGTCAGGCCATGAATCACCATTGACGGCCGGATTGCCTACCACTCGGAACGATCGACGTTTGCCGAAACTCTGCAAGTTCTTCGCAGATCGGTATAAGGTGGGTCGATGTGCCGTGTTTTAAGCTACAAATTGCTATGTCGCAGATTTGCATACGACGAATAGAAGCGGAGTTATAGTTGTTTATATGTGTCTGGCCATGAATCACCATTGACGCCTGCATTGCTTTCCACTCGAAACGACCGATGTTTGACGAAACTATGCAAGTTCGTCGCAGATCGGTATAAGGTGGCTCGATGTGTCGTGTTTTAGGCTACAAATTGCTATGTCGCAGATTTGCGTACGACGAATAGAAGCGGAGTTATAGTTGTTTATATCTGTCAGGCCATGAATCACCATTGACGGCCGGATTGCCTACCACTCGGAACGATCGACGTTTGCCGAAACTCTGCAAGTTCTTCGCAGATCGGTATAAGCTGGGTCGATGTGTCGTGCTTTAAGCTACAAATTGCTATGTCGCAGATTTGCATACGACGAATAGAAGTGGAGTTATAGTTGTTTATATCTGTCAGGCCATGAATCACCATTGACGGCCGGATTGCCTTCCACTCGAAACGATCGATGTTTGACGAAACTATGCAAGTTCGTCGCAGATCGGTATAAGGTGGGGCGATGTGTCGTGTTTTAACCTCCAAATTGCTGTGTCGCAGATTCGCATACGACGAATAGAAGTGGAGTTATAGTTGTTTATATCTGTGAGGCCATTAATCACCATTGACGACAGGATTGCCTACCACTCGGAACGATCGACGGTTGACGAAACTATGCAAGTTCTTCGCAGATCGGTATAAGATGGGTCGATGTGTCGTGTTTTAAGCTACAAATTGCTATGTCGGAGATTCGCATACGACGAATAGAAGTGGAGTTATAGTTGTTTATATCTGTCAGGCCATGAATCACCATTGACGGCCGGATTGCCTTCCACTCGAAACGATCGATGTTTGACGAAACTATGCAAGTTCGTCGCAGATCGGTATAAGGTGGGTCGTTGGGCCGTGTTTTGAGCTACAAGTTGCTGTGTCGCAGATTCGCATACGACGAATAGAAGCGGAGTTATAGTTGTTTATATGTGTCAGGCCATGAATCACCATTGACGACCGGATTGCTTTCCACTCGAAACGACCGATGTTTGACGAAACTATGCAAGTTCGTCGCAGATCGGTATAAGGTGGCTCGATGTGTCGTGTTTTAGGATACAAATTGCTATGTCGCAGATCTGCATACGACGAATAGAAGCGGAGTTGTAGTTGTTAATATCTGTGAAGTCATGAATCATCATTGACGGCCAGAATGCCTACCACTCGAAACGACCGATGTTTGACGAAACTATGCAAGTTCGTCGCAGATCGGTATAAGGTGGCTCGATGTGTCGTGTTTTAGGCTACAAATTGCTATGTCGCAGATTTGCATACGACGAATAGAAGCGGAGTTGTAGTTGTTTATATCTGTGAGGTCATGAATCATCATTGACGGCCAGAATGCCTACCACTCGAAACGATCGATGTTTGACGAAACTATGCAAGTTCGTCACAGATCGGTATAAGGTGGGTCGATGTGTCGTGCTTTAAGCTACAAATTGCTATGTCGCAGATTTGCATACGACGAATAGAAGCGGAGTTATAGTTGTTTATATCTGTGAGGTCATGAATCATCATTGACAGCCGGAATGCCTACCACTCGAATCGATCGATGTTTGACGAAACTATGCAAGTTCGTCGCATATCGGTATAAGGTGGGTCGATGTGTCGTGCTTTAAGCTACAAATTGCTATGCCGCAGATTCGCATACGACGAATAGAAGCGGAGTTATCGATGTTTATATCTGTGAGGCCATGAATCACCATTGACGACAGGATTGCCTACCACTCGGAACGATCGACGTTTGACGAAACTATGCAAGTTCTTCGCAGATCGGTATAAGGTGGGTCGATGTGTCGTGTTTTAACCTACAAATTGCTATGTCGCAGATTCGCATACGACGAATAGAAGCGGAGTTATAGTTGTTTATATGTGTCAGGCCATGAATCACCATTGACGTCCGGATTGCTTTCCACTCGAATCGACCGATGTTTGACGAAACTATGCAAGTTCGTCGCAGATCGGTATAAGGTGGGTCGTTGGGCCGTGTTTTAAGCTACAACTTGCTATGTCGCAGATTCGCATACGACGAATAGAAGCGGAGTTATCGATGTTTATATCTGTGAGGCCATTAACCACCATTGACGGCCGGATTGCCTACCACTCGAAACGATCGATGTTTGACGAAACTATGCAAGTTCGTCGCAGATCGGTATAAGGTGGGTCGTTGGGCCGTGTTTTAAGCTACAAGTTGCTGTGTCGCAGATTCGCATACGACGAATAGAAGCGGAGTTATCGATGTTTATATCTGTGAGGCCATTAACCACCATTGACGACCGGATTGCCTAACACTCGGAACGATCGACGCTTGACGAAACTATGCAAGTTCGTCGCAGATCGGTATAAGGTGGCTCGATGTGTCGTGTTTTAGGCTACAAACTGCTATGTCGCAGATTTGCGTACGACGAATAGAAGCGGAGTTATAGTTGTTTATATCTGTCAGGCCATGAATCACCGTTGACGACCGGATTGCTTTCCACTCGAAACGACCGATGTTTGACGAAACTATGCAAGTTCGTCGCAGATCGGTATAAGGTGGGTCGTTGGGCCGTGTTATAAGCTACAACTTGCTATGTCGCAGATTCGCATACGACGAATAGAAGCGGAGTTATCGATGTTTATATCTGTGAGGCCATTAACCACCATTGACGACCGGATTGCCTAACACTCGGAACGATCGACGCTTGACGAAACTATGCAAGTTCGTCGCAGATCGGTATAAGGTGGCTCGATGTGTCGTGTTTTAGGCTACAAACTGCTATGTCGCAGATTTGCGTACGACGAATAGAAGCGGAGTTATAGTTGTTTATATCTGTCAGGCCATGAATCACCATTAACGGCCGGATTGCCTACCACTCGAAACGATCGATGTTTGACGAAACTATGCAAGTTCGTCGCAGATCGGTATAAGGTGGGTCGTTGGGCCGTGTTTTAAGCTACAAGTTGCTGTGTCGCAGATTCGCATACGACGAATAGAAGTGGAGTTATAGTTGTTTATATCTGTGAGGCCATTAATCACCATTGACGACAGGATTGCCTACCACTCGGAACGATCGACGTTTGACGAAACTATGCAAGTTCTTCGCAGATCGGTATAAGGTGGGACGATGTGTCGTGTTTTAACCTACAAATTGCTATGTCGCAGATTCGCATACGACGAATAGAAGCGGAGTTATAGTTGTTTATATGTGTCAGGCCATGAATCACCATTGACGACCGGATTGCTTTCCACTCGAAACGACCGATGTTTGACGAAACTATGCAAGTTCGTCGCAGATCGGTATAAGGTGGGTCGTTGGGCCGTGTTTTAAGCTACAACTTGCTATGTCGCAGATTCGCATACGACGAATAGAAGCGGAGTTATCGATGTTTATATCTGTGAGGCCATTAACCACCATTGACGACCGGATTGCCTAACACTCGGAACGATCGACGTTTGCCGAAACTATGCAAGTTCTTCGCAGATCGGTATAAGCTGGGTCGATGTGTCGTGCTTTAAGCTACAAATTGCTTTGTCGCAAATTTGCATAGGACGAATAGAAGCGGAGTTATAGTTATTTATATCTGTGAGGCCATGAATCACCATCGACGGCCGGATTGCCTACCACTCGGAACGATCGACGTTTGACGAAACTATGCAAGTTCTTCGCAGATCGGTATAAGGTGGTCGATGTGTCGTGTTTTAAGCTACAAATGGCTATGTCGCAGATTTGCATACGACGAATAGAAGCGGAGTTATAGTTGTTTATATCTGTCAGGCCGTGAATCACCATTGACGGCCGGATTGGCTACCACTCGGAACGATCGACGCTTGACGAAACTATGCAAGTTCGTCGCAGATCGGTATAAGGTGGCTCGATGTGTCGTGTTTTAGGCTACAAACTGCTATGTCGCAGATTTGCGTACGACGAATAGAAGTGGAGTTATAGTTGTTTATATCTGTGAGGCCATTAATCACCATTGACGGCCGGATTGCCTACCACTCGGAACGATCGACGTTTGCCGAAACTATGCAAGTTCTTCGCAGATCGGTATAAGCTGGGTCGATGTGTCGTGCTTTAAGCTACAAATTGCTATGTCGCAAATTTGCATACGACGAATAGAAGCGGAGTTATAGTTATTTATATCTGTGAGGCCATGAATCACCATCGACGGCCGGATTGCCTACCACTCGGAACGATCGACGTTTGACGAAACTATGCAAGTTCTTCGCAGATCGGTATAAGGTGGGTCGATGTGTCGTGTTTTAACCTACAAATTGCTATGTCGCAGATTCGCATACGACGAATAGAAGCGGAGTTATAGTTGTTTATATGTGTCAGGACATGAATCACCATTGACGACCGGATTGCTTTCCACTCGAAACGACCGATGTTTGACGAAACTATGCAAGTTCGTTGCAGATCGGTATAAGGTGGGTCGTTGGGCCGTGTTTTAAGCTACAACTTGCTATGTCGCAGATTCGCATACGACGAATAGAAGCGGAGTTATCGATGTTTATATCTGTGACGCCATTAACCACCATTGACGACCGGATTGCCTACCACTCGGAACGATCGACGCTTGACGAAACTATGCAAGTTCGTCGCAGATCGGTATAAGGTGGCTCGATGTGTCGTGTTTTAGGCTACAAACTGCTATGTCGCAGATTTGCGTACGACGAATAGAAGCGGAGTTATAGTTGTTTATATCTGTCAGGCCATGAATCACCATTGACGGCCGGATTGCCTACCACTCGAAACGATCGATGTTTGACGAAACTATGCAAGTTCGTCGCAGATCGGTATAAGGTGGGTCGTTGGGCCGTGTTTTAAGCTACAAGTTGCTGTGTCGCAGATTCGCATACGACAAATAGAAGTGGAGTTATAGTTGTTTATATCTGTGAGGCCATTAATCACCATTGACGACAGGATTGCCTACCACTCGGAACGATCGATGTTTGACGAAACTATGCAAGTTCTTCGCAGATCGGTATAAGGTGGGACGATGTGTCGTGTTTTAACCTACAAATTGCTATGTCGCAGATTCGCATACGACGAATAGAAGCGGAGTTATAGTTGTTTATATGTGTCTGGCCATGAATCACCATTGACGCCTGCATTGCCTACCACTCGGAACGATCGACGTTTGCTGAAACTCTGCATGTTCTTCGCAGATCGGTATAAGGTGGGTCGATGTGCCGTGTTTTAAGCTACAAATTGCTATGTCGCAGATTTGCATACGACGAATAGAAGCGGAGTTATAGTTGTTTATATCTGTCAGGCCATGAATCACCATTGACGGCCGGATTGCCTACCACTCGGAACGATCGACGTTTACCGAAACTCTGCAAGTTCTTCGCAGATCGGTATAAGGTGGGTCGATGTGCCGTGTTTTAAGCTACAAATTGCTATGTCGCAGATTTGCATACGACGAATAGAAGCGGAGTTATAGTTGTTTATATGTGTCTGGCCATGAATCACCATTGACGCCTGCATTGCTTTCCACTCGAAACGACCGATGTTTGACGAAACTATGCAAGTTCGTCGCAGATCGGTATAAGGTGGCTCGATGTGTCGTGTTTTAGGCTACAAATTGCTATGTCGCAGATTTGCGTACGACGAATAGAAGCGGAGTTATAGTTGTTTATATCTGTCAGGCCATGAATCACCATTGACGGCCGGATTGCCTACCACTCGGAACGATCGACGTTTGCCGAAACTCTGCAAGTTCTTCGCAGATCGGTATAAGCTGGGTCGATGTGTCGTGCTTTAAGCTACAAATTGCTATGTCGCAGATTTGCATACGACGAATAGAAGTGGAGTTATAGTTGTTTATATCTGTCAGGCCATGAATCACCATTGACGGCCGGATTGCCTTCCACTCGAAACGATCGATGTTTGACGAAACTATGCAAGTTCGTCGCAGAACGGTATAAGGTGGGGCGATGTGTCGTGTTTTAACCTCCAAATTGCTGTGTCGCAGATTCGCATACGACGAATAGAAGTGGAGTTATAGTTGTTTATATCTGTGAGGCCATTAATCACCATTGACGACAGGATTGCCTACCACTCGGAACGATCGACGGTTGACGAAACTATGCAAGTTCTTCGCAGATCGGTATAAGATGGGTCGATGTGTCGTGTTTTAAGCTACAAATTGCTATGTCGGAGATTCGCATACGACGAATAGAAGTGGAGTTATAGTTGTTTATATCTGTCAGGCCATGAATCACCATTGACGGCCGGATTGCCTTCCACTCGAAACTATCGATGTTTGACGAAACTATGCAAGTTCGTCGCAGATCGGTATAAGGTGGGTCGTTGGGCCGTGTTTTGAGCTACAAGTTGCTGTGTCGCAGATTCGCATACGACGAATAGAAGCGGAGTTATAGTTGTTTATATGTGTCAGGCCATGAATCACCATTGACGACCGGATTGCTTTCCACTCGAAACGACCGATGTTTGACGAAACTATGCAAGTTCGTCGCAGATCGGTATAAGGTGGCTCGATGTGTCGTGTTTTAGGATACAAATTGCTATGTCGCAGATTTGCATACGACGAATAGAAGCGGAGTTGTAGTTGTTTATATCTGTGAAGTCATGAATCATCATTGACGGCCAGAATGCCTACCACTCGAAACGACCGATGTTTGACGAAACTATGCAAGTTCGTCGCAGATCGGTATAAGGTGGCTCGATGTGTCGTGTTTTAGGCTACAAATTGCTATGTCGCAGATTTGCATACGACGAATAGAAGCGGAGTTGTAGTTGTTTATATCTGTGAGGTCATGAATCATCATTGACGGCCAGAATGCCTACCACTCGAAACGATCGATGTTTGACGAAACTATGCAAGTTCGTCGCAGATCGGTATAAGGTGGGTCGATGTGTCGTGCTTTAAGCTACAAATTGCTATGTCGCAGATTTGCATACGACCAATAGAAGCGGAGTTATAGTTGTTTATATCTGTGAGGTCATGAATCATCATTGACAGCCGGAATGCCTACCACTCGAATCGATCGATGTTTGACGAAACTATGCAAGTTCGTCGCATATCGGTATAAGGTGGGTCGATGTGTCGTGCTTTAAGCTACAAATTGCTATGCCGCAGATTCGCATACGACGAATAGAAGCGGAGTTATCGATGTTTATATCTGTGAGGCCATGAATCACCATTGACGACAGGATTGCCTACCACTCGGAACGATCGACGTTTGACGAAACTATGCAAGTTCTTCGCAGATCGGTATAAGGTGGGCCGATGTGTCGTGTTTTAACCTACGAATTGCTATGTCATAGATTCGCATACGACGAATAGAAGCGGAGTTATAGTTGTTTATATGTGTCAGGCCATGAATCACCATTGACGACCGGATTGCTTTCCACTCGAAACGACCGATGCTTGACGAAACTATGCAAGTTCGTCGCAGATCGGTATAAGGTGGGTCGTTGGGCCGTGTTTTAAACTACAACTTGCTATGTCGCAGATTCGCATACGACGAATAGAAGCGGAGTTATCGATGTTTATATCTGTGAGGCCATTAACCACCATTGACGACCGGATTGCCTACCACTCGGAACGATCGACGCTTGACGAAACTATGCAAGTTCGTCGCAGATCGGTATAAGGTGGCTCGATGTGTCGTGTTTTAGGCTACAAATTGCTGTGTCGCAGATTCGCATACGACGAATAGAAGTGGAGTTATAGTTGTTTATATCTGTCAGGCCATGAATCACCATTGACGGCCGGATTGCCTTCCACTCGAAACGATCGATGTTTGACGAAACTATGCAAGTTCGTCGCAGATCGGTATAAGGTGGGTCGATGTGTCGTGTTTTAACCTACAAATTGCTGTGTCGCAGATTCGCATACGACGAATAGAAGTGGAGTTATAGTTGTTTATATCTGTGAGGCCATTAATCACCGTTGACGACAGGATTGCTTTCCACTCGAAACGACCGATGTTTGACGAAACTATGCAAGTTCGTCGCAGATCGGTATAAGGTGGGACGATGTGTCGTGTTTTAACCTACAAATTGCTATGTCGCAGATTCGCATACCACGAATAGAAGCGGAGTTATAGTTGTTTATATGTGTCTGGCCATGAATCACCATTGACGCCTGCATTGCTTTCCACTCGAAACGACCGATGTTTGACGAAACTATGCAAGTTCGTCGCAGATCGGTATAAGGTGGCTCGATGTGTCGTGTTTTAGGCTACAAATTGCTATGTCGCAGATTTGCGTACGACGAATAGAAGCGGAGTTATAGTTGTTTATATCTGTCAGGCCATGAATCACCATTGACGCCTGCATTGCTTTCCACTCGGAACGATCGACGTTTGCCGAAACTCTGCAAGTTCTTCGCAGATCGGTATAAGCTGGGTCGATGTGTCGTGCTTTAAGCTACAAATTGCTATGTCGCAGATTTGCATACGACGAATAGAAGCGGAGTTATAGTTATTTATATCTGTGAGGCCATGAATCACCATCGACGGCCGGATTGCCTACCACTCGGAACGATCGACGTTTGACGAAACTATGCAAGTTCTTCGCAGATCGGTATAAGATGGGTCGATGTGTCGTGTTTTAAGCTACAAATTGCTATGTCGGAGATTCGCATACGACGAATAGAAGTGGAGTTATAGTTGTTTATATCTGTCAGGCCATGAATCACCATTGACGGCCGGATTGCCTTCCACTCGAAACGATCGATGTTTGACGAAACTATGCAAGTTCGTCGCAGATCGGTATAAGGTGGGTCGTTGGGCCGTGTTTTGAGCTACAAGTTGCTGTGTCGCAGATTCGCATACGACGAATAGAAGCGGAGTTATAGTTGTTTATATGTGTCAGGCCATGAATCACCATTGACGACCGGATTGCTTTCCACTCGAAACGACCGATGTTTGACGAAACTATGCAAGTTCGTCGCAGATCGGTATAAGGTGGCTCGATGTGTCGTGTTTTAGGCTACAAATTGCTATGTCGCAGATTTGCATACGACGAATAGAAGCGGAGTTGTAGTTGTTTATATCTGTGAAGTCATGAATCATCATTGACGGCCAGAATGCCTACCACTCGAAACGACCGATGTTTGACGAAACTATGCAAGTTCGTCGCAGATCGGTATAAGGTGGCTCGATGTGTCGTGTTTTAGGCTACAAATTGCTATGTCGCAGATTTGCATACGACGAATAGAAGCGGAGTTGTAGTTGTTTATATCTGTGAGGTCATGAATCATCATTGACGGCCAGAATGCCTACCACTCGAAACGATCGATGTTTGACGAAACTATGCAAGTTCGTCGCAGATCGGTATAAGGTGGGTCGATGTGTCGTGCTTTAAGCTACAAATTGCTATGTCGCAGATTTGCATACGACGAATAGAAGCGGAGTTATAGTTGTTTATATCTGTGAGGTCATGAATCATCATTGACAGCCGGAATGCCTACCACTCGAAACGATCGATGTTTGACGAAACTATGCAAGTTCGTCGCATATCGGTATAAGGTGGGTCGATGTGTCGTGCTTTAAGCTACAAATTGCTATGCCGCAGATTCGCATACGACGAATAGAAGCGGAGTTATCGATGTTTATATCTGTGAGGCCATGAATCACCATTGACGACAGGATTGCCTACCACTCGGAACGATCGACGTTTGACGAAACTATGCAAGTTCTTCGCAGATCGGTATAAGGTGGGCCGATGTGTCGTGTTTTAACCTACGAATTGCTATGTCATAGATTCGCATACGACGAATAGAAGCGGAGTTATAGTTGTTTATATGTGTCAGGCCATGAATCACCATTGACGACCGGATTGCTTTCCACTCGAAACGACCGATGCTTGACGAAACTATGCTAGTTCGTCGCAGATCGGTATAAGGTGGGTCGTTGGGCCGTGTTTTAAGCTACAACTTGCTATGTCGCAGATTCGCATACGACGAATAGAAGCGGAGTTATCGATGTTTATATCTGTGAGGCCATTAACCACCATTGACGACCGGATTGCCTACCACTCGGAACGATCGACGCTTGACGAAACTATGCAAGTTCGTCGCAGATCGGTATAAGGTGGCTCGATGTGTCGTGTTTTAGGCTACAAATTGCTGTGTCGCAGATTCGCATACGACGAATAGAAGTGGAGTTATAGTTGTTTATATCTGGCAGGCCATGAATCACCATTGACGGCCGGATTGCCTTCCACTCGAAACGATCGATGTTTGACGAAACTATGCAAGTTCGTCGCAGATCGGTATAAGGTGGGTCGATGTGTCGTGTTTTAACCTACAAATTGCTGTGTCGCAGATTCGCATACGACGAATAGAAGTGGAGTTATAGTTGTTTATATCTGTGAGGCCATTAATCACCATTGACGACAGGATTGCCTACCACTCGGAACGATCGACGGTTGACGAAACTATGCAAGTTCTTCGCAGATCGGTATAAGATGGGTCGATGTGTCGTGTTTTAAGCTACAAATTGCTATGTCGGAGATTCGCATACGACGAATAGAAGTGGAGTTATAGTTGTTTATATCTGTCAGGCCATGAATCACCATTGACGGCCGGATTGCCTTCCACTCGAAACGATCGATGTTTGACGAAACTATGCAAGTTCGTCGTAGATCGGTATAAGGTGGGTCGTTGGGCCGTGTTTTGAGCTACAAGTTGCTGTGTCGCAGATTCGCATACGACGAATAGAAGCGGAGTTATAGTCGTTTATATGTGTCAGGCCATGAATCACCATTGACGACCGGATTGCTTTCCACTCGAAACGACCGATGTTTGACGAAACTATGCAAGTTCGTCGCAGATCGGTATAAGGTGGGACGATGTGTCGTGTTTTAACCTACAAATTGCTATGTCGCAGATTCGCATACCACGAATAGAAGCGGAGTTATAGTTGTTTATATGTGTCTGGCCATGAATCACCATTGACGCCTGCATTGCTTTCCACTCGAAACGACCGATGTTTGACGAAACTATGCAAGTTCGTCGCAGATCGGTATAAGGTGGCTCGATGTGTCGTGTTTTAGGCTACAAATTGCTATGTCGCAGATTTGCGTACGACGAATAGAAGCGGAGTTATAGTTGTTTATATCTGTCAGGCCATGAATCACCATTGACGGCCGGATTGCCTACCACTCGGAACGATCGACGTTTGCCGAAACTCTGCAAGTTCTTCGCAGATCGGTATAAGCTGGGTCGATGTGTCGTGCTTTAAGCTACAAATTGCTATGTCGCAGATTTGCATACGACGAATAGAAGCGGAGTTATAGTTATTTATATCTGTGAGGCCATGAATCACCATCGACGGCCGGATTGCCTACCACTCGGAACGATCGACGTTTGACGAAACTATGCAAGTTCTTTGCAGATCGGTATAAGGTGGGTCGATGTGTCGTGTTTTAAGCTACAAATTGCTATGTCGCAGATTTGCATACGACGAATAGAAGCGGAGTTATAGTTGTTTATATCTGTGAGGTCATGAATCATCATTGACGGCCGGAATGCCTACCACTCGAAACGATCGATGTTTGACGAAACTATGCAAGTTCGTCGCAGATCGGTATAAGGTGGGTCGATGTGTCGTGTTTTAAGCTACAAATTGCTATGTCGCAGATTCGCGTACTACGAATAGTAGTGGAGTTATAGTTGTTTATATCTGTGAGGCCATGAATCACCATTGACGGCCGGATTGCCTTCTACTCGAAACGATCGATGTTTGACGAAACTATGCAAGTTCGTCGCAGATTGGTATTAGGTGGGTCGTTGGGCCGTGTTTTAAGCTACAAGTTGCTGTGTCGCAGATTCGCATACGACGAATAGAAGCGGAGTTATCGATGTTTATATCTGTGAGGCCATTAATCACCATTGACGACAGGATTGCCTACCACTCGGAACGATCGACGTTTGACGAAACTATGCAAGTTCTTCGCAGATCGGTATAAGGTGGGTCGATGTGTCGTGTTTTAACCTACAAATTGCTGTGTCGCAGATTCGCATACGACGAATAGAAGCGGAGTTATAGTTGTTTATATGTGTCAGGCCATGAATCACCATTGACGCCTGGATTTCTTTCCACTCGAAACGACCGATGGTTGACGAAACTATGCAAGTTCGTCGCAGATCGGTATAAGGTGGCTCGATGTGTCGTGTTTTAGGCTACAAATTGCTATGTCGCAGATTTGCATACGACGAATAGAAGCGGAGTTGTAGTTGTTTATATCTGTGAGGTCATGAATCATCATTGACGGCCAGAATGCCTACCACTCGAAACGACCGATGTTTGACGAAACTATGCAAGTTCGTCGCAGATCGGTATAAGGTGGGTCGATGTGTCGTGTTTTAGGCTACAAATTGCTATGTCGCAGATTTGCATACGACGAATAGAAGCGGAGTTGTAGTTGTTTATATCTGTGAGGTCATGAATCATCATTGACAGCCGGAATGCCTACCACTCGAAACGATCGATGTTTGACGAAACTATGCAAGTTCGCCGCATATCGGTATAAGGTGGGTCGATGTGTCGTGCTTTAAGCTACAAATTGCTATGCCGCAGATTCGCATACGACGAATAGAAGCGGAGTTATCGATGTTTATATCTGTGAGGCCATGAATCACCATTGACGACAGGATTGCCTACCACTCGGAACGATCGACGTTCGACGAAACTATGCAAGTTCTTCGCAGATCGGTATAAGGTGGGTCGATGTGTCGTGTTTTAACCTACAAATTGCTATGTCGCAGATTCGCATACGACGAATAGAAGCGGAGTTATAGTTGTTTATATGTGTCAGGCCATGAATCACCATTGACGACCGGATTGCTTTCCACTCGAAACGACCGATGTTTGACGAAACTATGCAAGTTCGTCGCAGATCGGTATAAGGTGGCTCGATGTGTCGTGTTTTAGGCTACAAATTGCTATGTCGCAGATTTGCATACGACGAATAGAAGCGGAGTTGTAGTTGTTTATATCTGTGAGGTCATGAATCATCATTGACAGCCGGAATGCCTACCACTCGAAACGATCGATGTTTGACGAAACTATGCAAGTTCGTCGCATATCGGTATAAGGTGGGTCGATGTGTCGTGCTTTAAGCTACAAATTGCTATGCCGCAGATTCGCATACGACGAATAGAAGCGGAGTTATCGATGTTTATATCTGTGAGGCCATGAATCACCATTGACGACAGGATTGCCTACCACTCGGAACGATCGACGTTCGACGAAACTATGCAAGTTCTTCGCAGATCGGTATAAGGTGGGTCGATGTGTCGTGTTTTAACCTACAAATTGCTATGTCGCAGATTCGCATACGACGAATAGAAGCGGAGTTATAGTTGTTTATATGTGTCAGGCCATGAATCACCATTGACGACCGGATTGCTTTCCACTCGAAACGACCGATGTTTGACGAAACTATGCAAGTTCGTCGCAGATCGGTATAAGGTGGCTCGATGTGTCGTGTTTTAGGCTACAAATTGCTATGTCGCAGATTTGCATACGACGAATAGAAGCGGAGTTGTAGTTGTTTATATCTGTGAGGTCATGAATCATCATTGACGGCCAGAATGCCTACCACTCGAAACGACCGATGTTTGACGAAACTATGCAAGTTCGTCGCAGATCGGTATAAGGTGGCTCGATGTGTCGTGTTTTAGGCTACAAATTGCTATGTCGCAGATTTGCATACGACGAATAGAAGCGGAGTTGTAGTTGTTTATATCTGTGAGGTCATGAATCAACATTGACAGCCGGAATGCCTACCACTCGAAACGATCGATGTTTGACGAAACTATGCAAGTTCGTCGCATATCGGTATAAGGTGGGTCGATGTGTCGTGCTTTAAGCTACAAATTGCTATGCCGCAGATTCGCATACGACGAATAGAAGCGGAGTTATAGTTGTTTATATGTGTCAGGACATGAATCACCATTGACGACCGGATTGCTTTCCACTCGAAACGACCGATGTTTGACGAAACTATGCAAGTTCGTTGCAGATCCGTATAAGGTGGGTCGTTGGGCTGTGTTTTAAGCTACAACTTGCTATGTCGCAGATTCGCATACGACGAATAGAAGCGGAGTTATCGATGTTTATATCTGTGACGCCATTAACCACCATTGACGACCGGATTGCCTACCACTCGGAACGATCGACGCTTGACGAAACTATGCAAGTTCGTCGCAGATCGGTGTAAGGTGGCTCGATGTGTCGTGTTTTAGGCTACAAACTGCTATGTCGCAGATTTGCGTACGACGAATAGAAGCGGAGTTATAGTTGTTTATATCTGTCAGGCCATGAATCACCATTGACGGCCGGATTGCCTACCACTCGAAACGATCGATGTTTGACGAAACTATGCAAGTTCGTCGCAGATCGGTATAAGGTGGGTCGTTGGGCCGTGTTTTAAGCTACAAGTTGCTGTGTCGCAGATTCGCATACGACGAATAGAAGCGGAGTTATCGATGTTTATATCTGTGAGGCCATTAACCACCATTGACGACCGGATTGCCTAACACTCGGAACGATCGACGCTTGACGAAACTATGCAAGTTCGTCGCAGATCGGTATAAGGTGGCTCGATGTGTCGTGTTTTAGGCTACAAACTGCTATGTCGCAGATTTGCGTACGACGAATAGAAGCGGAGTTATAGTTGTTTATATCTGTCAGGCCATGAATCACCATTGACGACCGGATTGCCTACCACTCGGAACGATCGACGTTTGACGAAACTATGCAAGTTCTTCGCAGATCGGTATAAGTTGGCTCGATGTGTCGTGTTTTAGGATACAAATTGCTATGTCGCAGATTTGCATACGACGAATAGAAGCGGAGTTGTAGTTGTTTATATCTGTGAGGTCATGAATCATCATTGACGGCCAGAATGCCTACCACTCGAAACGATCGATGTTTGACGAAACTATGCAAGTTCGTCGCAGATCGGTATAAGGTAGGTCGATGTGTCGTGCTTTAAGCTACAAATTGCTATGTCGCAGATTTGCATACGACGAATAGAAGCGGAGTTATAGTTGTTTATATCTGTCAGGCCGTGAATCACCATTGACGACCGGATTGCCTACCACTCGGAACGATCGACGTTTGCCGAAACTATGCAAGTTCGTCGCATATCGGTATAAGGTGGGTCGATGTGTCGTGCTTTAAGCTACAAATTGCTATGCCGCAGATTCGCATACGACGAATAGAAGCGGAGTTATCGATGTTTATATCTGTGAGGCCATGAATCACCATTGACGACAGGATTGCCTACCACTCGGAACGATCGACGTTTGACGAAACTATGCAAGTTCTTCGCAGATCGGTATAAGGTGGGTCGATGTGTCGTGTTTTAACCTACAAATTGCTATGTCGCAGATTCGCATACGACGAATAGAAGCGGAGTTATAGTTGTTTATATGTGTCAGGCCATGAATCACCATTGACGACCGGATTGCTTTCCACTCGAATCGACCGATGTTTGACGAAACTATGCAAGTTCGTCGCAGATCGGTATAAGGTGGGTCGTTGGGCCGTGTTTTAAGCTACAACTTGCTATGTCGCAGATTCGCATACGACGAATAGAAGCGGAGTTATCGATGTTTATATCTGTGAGGCCATTAACCACCATTGACGGCCGGATTGCCTACCACTCGAAACGATCGATGTTTGACGAAACTATGCAAGTTCGTCGCAGATCGGTATAAGGTGGGTCGTTGGGCCGTGTTTTAAGCTACAAGTTGCTGTGTCGCAGATTCGCATACGACGAATAGAAGCGGAGTTATCGATGTTTATATCTGTGAGGCCATTAACCACCATTGACGACCGGATTGCCTAACACTCGGAACGATCGACGCTTGACGAAACTATGCAAGTTCGTCGCAGATCGGTATAAGGTGGCTCGATGTGTCGTGTTTTAGGCTACAAACTGCTATGTCGCAGATTTGCGTACGACGAATAGAAGCGGAGTTATAGTTGTTTATATCTGTCAGGCCATGAATCACCATTGACGACCGGATTGCTTTCCACTCGAAACGACCGATGTTTGACGAAACTATGCAAGTTCGTCGCAGATCGGTATAAGGTGGGTCGTTGGGCCGTGTTATAAGCTACAACTTGCTATGTCGCAGATTCGCATACGACGAATAGAAGCGGAGTTATCGATGTTTATATCTGTGAGGCCATTAACCACCATTGACGACCGGATTGCCTAACACTCGGAACGATCGACGCTTGACGAAACTATGCAAGTTCGTCGCAGATCGGTATAAGGTGGCTCGATGTGTCGTGTTTTAGGCTACAAACTGCTATGTCGCAGATTTGCGTACGACGAATAGAAGCGGAGTTATAGTTGTTTATATCTGTCAGGCCATGAATCACCATTAACGGCCGGATTGCCTACCACTCGAAACGATCGATGTTTGACGAAACTATGCAAGTTCGTCGCAGATCGGTATAAGGTGGGTCGTTGGGCCGTGTTTTAAGCTACAAGTTGCTGTGTCGCAGATTCGCATACGACGAATAGAAGTGGAGTTATAGTTGTTTATATCTGTGAGGCCATTAATCACCATTGACGACAGGATTGCCTACCACTCGGAACGATCGACGTTTGACGAAACTATGCAAGTTCTTCGCAGATCGGTATAAGGTGGGACGATGTGTCGTGTTTTAACCTACAAATTGCTATGTCGCAGATTCGCATACGACGAATAGAAGCGGAGTTATAGTTGTTTATATGTGTCAGGCCATGAATCACCATTGACGACCGGATTGCTTTCCACTCGAAACGACCGATGTTTGACGAAACTATGCAAGTTCGTCGCAGATCGGTATAAGGTGGGTCGTTGGGCCGTGTTTTAAGCTACAACTTGCTATGTCGCAGATTCGCATACGACGAATAGAAGCGGAGTTATCGATGTTTATATCTGTGAGGCCATTAACCACCATTGACGACCGGATTGCCTAACACTCGGAACGATCGACGTTTGCCGAAACTATGCAAGTTCTTCGCAGATCGGTATAAGCTGGGTCGATGTGTCGTGCTTTAAGCTACAAATTGCTTTGTCGCAAATTTGCATAGGACGAATAGAAGCGGAGTTATAGTTATTTATATCTGTGAGGCCATGAATCACCATCGACGGCCGGATTGCCTACCACTCGGAACGATCGACGTTTGACGAAACTATGCAAGTTCTTCGCAGATCGGTATAAGGTGGTCGATGTGTCGTGTTTTAAGCTACAAATGGCTATGTCGCAGATTTGCATACGACGAATAGAAGCGGAGTTATAGTTGTTTATATCTGTCAGGCCGTGAATCACCATTGACGGCCGGATTGGCTACCACTCGGAACGATCGACGCTTGACGAAACTATGCAAGTTCGTCGCAGATCGGTATAAGGTGGCTCGATGTGTCGTGTTTTAGGCTACAAACTGCTATGTCGCAGATTTGCGTACGACGAATAGAAGTGGAGTTATAGTTGTTTATATCTGTGAGGCCATGAATCACCATTGACGGCCGGATTGCCTTCCACTCGAAACGATCGATGTTTGACGAAACTATGCAAGTTCGTCGCAGATCGGTATAAGGTGGGTCGTTGGGCCGTGTTTTGAGCTACAAGTTGCTGTGTCGCAGATTCGCATACGACGAATAGAAGCGGAGTTATAGTTGTTTATATGTGTCAGGCCATGAATCACCATTGACGACCGGATTGCTTTCCACTCGAAACGACCGATGTTTGACGAAACTATGCAAGTTCGTCGCAGATCGGTATAAGGTGGCTCGATGTGTCGTGTTTTAGGATACAAATTGCTATGTCGCAGATTTGCATACGACGAATAGAAGCGGAGTTGTAGTTGTTTATATCTGTGAAGTAATGAATCATCATTGACGGCCAGAATGCCTACCACTCGAAACGACCGATGTTTGACGAAACTATGCAAGTTCGTCGCAGATCGGTATAAGGTGGCTCGATGTGTCGTGTTTTAAACTACAACTTGCTATGTCGCAGATTCGCATACGACGAATAGAAGCGGAGTTATCGATGTTTATATCTGTGAGGCCATTAACCACCATTGACGACCGGATTGCCTACCACTCGGAACGATCGACGCTTGCCGAAACTCTGCATGTTCTTCGCAGATCGGTATAAGGTGGGTCGATGTGCCGTGTTTTAAGCTACAAATTGCTATGTCGCAGATTTGCATACGACGAATAGAAGCGGAGTTATAGTTGTTTATATCTGTCAGGCCGTGAATCACCATTGACGGCCGGACTGCCTACCACTCGGAACGATCGACGTTTGCCGAAACTCTGCAAGTTCTTCGCAGATCGGTATAAGCTGGGTCGATGTGTCGTGCTTTAAGCTACAAATTGCTATGTCGCAGATTTGCATACGACGAATAGAAGTGGAGTTATAGTTGTTTATATCTGTCAGGCCATGAATCACCATTGACGGCCGGATTGCCTTCCACTCGAAACGATCGATGTTTGACGAAACTATGCAAGTTCGTCGCAGATCGGTATAAGGTGGGGCGATGTGTCGTGTTTTAACCTCCAAATTGCTGTGTCGCAGATTCGCATACGACGAATAGAAGTGGAGTTATAGTTGTTTATATCTGTGAGGCCATTAATCACCATTGACGACAGGATTGCCTACCACTCGGAACGATCGACGGTTGACGAAACTATGCAAGTTCTTCGCAGATCGGTATAAGATGGGTCGATGTGTCGTGTTTTAAGCTACAAATTGCTATGTCGGAGATTCGCATACGACGAATAGAAGTGGAGTTATAGTTGTTTATATCTGTCAGGCCATGAATCACCATTGACGGCCGGATTGCCTTCCACTCGAAACGATCGATGTTTGACGAAACTATGCAAGTTCGTCGCAGATCGGTATAAGGTGGGTCGTTGGGCCGTGTTTTGAGCTACAAGTTGCTGTGTCGCAGATTCGCATACGACGAATAGAAGCGGAGTTATAGTTGTTTATATGTGTCAGGCCATGAATCACCATTGACGACCGGATTGCTTTCCACTCGAAACGACCGATGTTTGACGAAACTATGCAAGTTCGTCGCAGATCGGTATAAGGTGGCTCGATGTGTCGTGTTTTAGGCTACAAATTGCTATGTCGCAGATTTGCATACGACGAATAGAAGCGGAGTTGTAGTTGTTTATATCTGTGAGGTCATGAATCATCATTGACGGCCAGAATGCCTACAACTCGAAACGACCGATGTTTGACGAAACTATGCAAGTTCGTCGCAGATCGGTATAAGGTTGCTCGATGTGTCGTGTTTTAGGCTACAAATTGCTATGTCGCAGATTTGCATACGACGAATAGAAGCGGAGTTGTAGTTGTTTATATCTGTGAGGTCATGAATCATCATTGACAGCCGGAATGCCTACCACTCGAAACGATCGATGTTTGACGAAACTATGCAAGTTCGTCGCATATCGGTATAAGGTGGGTCGATGTGTCGTGCTTTAAGCTACAAATTGCTATGCCGCAGATTCGCATACGACGAATAGAAGCGGAGTTATAGTTGTTTATATGTGTCAGGACATGAATCACCATTGACGACCGGATTGCTTTCCACTCGAAACGACCGATGTTTGACGAAACTATGCAAGTTCGTTGCAGATCGGTATAAGGTGGGTCGTTGGGCTGTGTTTTAAGCTACAACTTGCTATGTCGCAGATTCGCATACGACGAATAGAAGCGGAGTTATCGATGTTTATATCTGTGACGCCATTAACCACCATTGACGACCGGATTGCCTACCACTCGGAACGATCGACGCTTGACGAAACTATGCAAGTTCGTCGCAGATCGGTGTAAGGTGGCTCGATGTGTCGTGTTTTAGGCTACAAACTGCTATGTCGCAGATTTGCGTACGACGAATAGAAGCGGAGTTATAGTTGTTTATATCTGTCAGGCCATGAATCACCATTGACGGCCGGATTGCCTACCACTCGAAACGATCGATGTTTGACGAAACTATGCAAGTTCGTCGCAGATCGGTATAAGGTGGGTCGTTGGGCCGTGTTTTAAGCTACAAGTTGCTGTGTCGCAGATTCGCATACGACGAATAGAAGCGGAGTTATCGATGTTTATATCTGTGAGGCCATTAACCACCATTGACGACCGGATTGCCTAACACTCGGAACGATCGACGCTTGACGAAACTATGCAAGTTCGTCGCAGATCGGTATAAGGTGGCTCGATGTGTCGTGTTTTAGGCTACAAACTGCTATGTCGCAGATTTGCGTACGACGAATAGAAGCGGAGTTATAGTTGTTTATATCTGTCAGGCCATGAATCACCATTGACGACCGGATTGCCTACCACTCGGAACGATCGACGTTTGACGAAACTATGCAAGTTCTTCGCAGATCGGTATAAGTTGGCTCGATGTGTCGTGTTTTAGGATACAAATTGCTATGTCGCAGATTTGCATACGACGAATAGAAGCGGAGTTGTAGTTGTTTATATCTGTGAGGTCATGAATCATCATTGACGGCCAGAATGCCTACCACTCGAAACGATCGATGTTTGACGAAACTATGCAAGTTCGTCGCAGATCGGTATAAGGTAGGTCGATGTGTCGTGCTTTAAGCTACAAATTGCTATGTCGCAGATTTGCATACGACGAATAGAAACGGAGTTATAGTTGTTTATATCTGTCAGGCCGTGAATCACCATTGACGACCGGATTGCCTACCACTCGGAACGATCGACGTTTGCCGAAACTATGCAAGTTCGTCGCATATCGGTATAAGGTGGGTCGATGTGTCGTGCTTTAAGCTACAAATTGCTATGCCGCAGATTCGCATACGACGAATAGAAGCGGAGTTATCGATGTTTATATCTGTGAGGCCATGAATCACCATTGACGACAGGATTGCCTACCACTCGGAACGATCGACGTTTGACGAAACTATGCAAGTTCTTCGCAGATCGGTATAAGGTGGGTCGATGTGTCGTGTTTTAACCTACAAATTGCTATGTCGCAGATTCGCATACGACGAATAGAAGCGGAGTTATAGTTGTTTATATGTGTCAGGCCATGAATCACCATTGACGACCGGATTGCTTTCCACTCGAATCGACCGATGTTTGACGAAACTATGCAAGTTCGTCGCAGATCGGTATAAGGTGGGTCGTTGGGCCGTGTTTTAAGCTACAACTTGCTATGTCGCAGATTCGCATACGACGAATAGAAGCGGAGTTATCGATGTTTATATCTGTGAGGCCATTAACCACCATTGACGGCCGGATTGCCTACCACTCGAAACGATCGATGTTTGACGAAACTATGCAAGTTCGTCGCAGATCGGTATAAGGTGGGTCGTTGGGCCGTGTTTTAAGCTACAAGTTGCTGTGTCGCAGATTCGCATACGACGAATAGAAGCGGAGTTATCGATGTTTATATCTGTGAGGCCATTAACCACCATTGACGACCGGATTGCCTAACACTCGGAACGATCGACGCTTGACGAAACTATGCAAGTTCGTCGCAGATCGGTATAAGGTGGCTCGATGTGTCGTGTTTTAGGCTACAAACTGCTATGTCGCAGATTTGCGTACGACGAATAGAAGCGGAGTTATAGTTGTTTATATCTGTCAGGCCATGAATCACCATTGACGACCGGATTGCTTTCCACTCGAAACGACCGATGTTTGACGAAACTATGCAAGTTCGTCGCAGATCGGTATAAGGTGGGTCGTTGGGCCGTGTTATAAGCTACAACTTGCTATGTCGCAGATTCGCATACGACGAATAGAAGCGGAGTTATCGATGTTTATATCTGTGAGGCCATTAACCACCATTGACGACCGGATTGCCTAACACTCGGAACGATCGACGCTTGACGAAACTATGCAAGTTCGTCGCAGATCGGTATAAGGTGGCTCGATGTGTCGTGTTTTAGGCTACAAACTGCTATGTCGCAGATTTGCGTACGACGAATAGAAGCGGAGTTATAGTTGTTTATATCTGTCAGGCCATGAATCACCATTAACGGCCGGATTGCCTACCACTCGAAACGATCGATGTTTGACGAAACTATGCAAGTTCGTCGCAGATCGGTATAAGGTGGGTCGTTGGGCCGTGTTTTAAGCTACAAGTTGCTGTGTCGCAGATTCGCATACGACGAATAGAAGTGGAGTTATAGTTGTTTATATCTGTGAGGCCATTAATCACCATTGACGACAGGATTGCCTACCACTCGGAACGATCGACGTTTGACGAAACTATGCAAGTTCTTCGCAGATCGGTATAAGGTGGGACGATGTGTCGTGTTTTAACCTACAAATTGCTATGTCGCAGATTCGCATACGACGAATAGAAGCGGAGTTATAGTTGTTTATATGTGTCAGGCCATGAATCACCATTGACGACCGGATTGCTTTCCACTCGAAACGACCGATGTTTGACGAAACTATGCAAGTTCGTCGCAGATCGGTATAAGGTGGGTCGTTGGGCCGTGTTTTAAGCTACAACTTGCTATGTCGCAGATTCGCATACGACGAATAGAAGCGGAGTTATCGATGTTTATATCTGTGAGGCCATTAACCACCATTGACGACCGGATTGCCTAACACTCGGAACGATCGACGTTTGCCGAAACTATGCAAGTTCTTCGCAGATCGGTATAAGCTGGGTCGATGTGTCGTGCTTTAAGCTACAAATTGCTTTGTCGCAAATTTGCATAGGACGAATAGAAGCGGAGTTATAGTTATTTATATCT
Organism: Anoplius nigerrimus; assembly: GCA_914767735.1. Taxonomy (NCBI): domain Eukaryota; kingdom Metazoa; phylum Arthropoda; class Insecta; order Hymenoptera; family Pompilidae; genus Anoplius; species Anoplius nigerrimus. Next base: position 209,672 of record CAJZBX010001124.1, on the reverse strand, counting down.
GTGAGGCCATGAATCACCATCGACGGCCGGATTGCCTACCACTCGGAACGATCGACGTTTGACGAAACTATGCAAGTTCTTCGCAGATCGGTATAAGGTGGTCGATGTGTCGTGTTTTAAGCTACAAATGGCTATGTCGCAGATTTGCATACGACGAATAGAAGCGGAGTTATAGTTGTTTATATCTGTCAGGCCGTGAATCACCATTGACGGCCGGATTGGCTACCACTCGGAACGATCGACGCTTGACGAAACTATGCAAGTTCGTCGCAGATCGGTATAAGGTGGCTCGATGTGTCGTGTTTTAGGCTACAAACTGCTATGTCGCAGATTTGCGTACGACGAATAGAAGTGGAGTTATAGTTGTTTATATCTGTGAGGCCATGAATCACCATTGACGGCCGGATTGCCTTCCACTCGAAACGATCGATGTTTGACGAAACTATGCAAGTTCGTCGCAGATCGGTATAAGGTGGGTCGTTGGGCCGTGTTTTGAGCTACAAGTTGCTGTGTCGCAGATTCGCATACGACGAATAGAAGCGGAGTTATAGTTGTTTATATGTGTCAGGCCATGAATCACCATTGACGACCGGATTGCTTTCCACTCGAAACGACCGATGTTTGACGAAACTATGCAAGTTCGTCGCAGATCGGTATAAGGTGGCTCGATGTGTCGTGTTTTAGGATACAAATTGCTATGTCGCAGATTTGCATACGACGAATAGAAGCGGAGTTGTAGTTGTTTATATCTGTGAAGTAATGAATCATCATTGACGGCCAGAATGCCTACCACTCGAAACGACCGATGTTTGACGAAACTATGCAAGTTCGTCGCAGATCGGTATAAGGTGGCTCGATGTGTCGTGTTTTAAACTACAACTTGCTATGTCGCAGATTCGCATACGACGAATAGAAGCGGAGGTATCGATGTTTATATCTGTGAGGCCATTAACCACCATTGACGACCGGATTGCCTACCACTCGGAACGATCGACGCTTGCCGAAACTCTGCATGTTCTTCGCAGATCGGTATAAGGTGGGTCGATGTGCCGTGTTTTAAGCTACAAATTGCTATGTCGCAGATTTGCATACGACGAATAGAAGCGGAGTTATAGTTGTTTATATCTGTCAGGCCGTGAATCACCATTGACGGCCGGACTGCCTACCACTCGGAACGATCGACGTTTGCCGAAACTCTGCAAGTTCTTCGCAGATCGGTATAAGCTGGGTCGATGTGTCGTGCTTTAAGCTACAAATTGCTATGTCGCAGATTTGCATACGACGAATAGAAGTGGAGTTATAGTTGTTTATATCTGTCAGGCCATGAATCACCATTGACGGCCGAATTGCCTTCCACTCGAAACGATCGATGTTTGACGAAACTATGCAAGTTCGTCGCAGATCGGTATAAGGTGGGGCGATGTGTCGTGTTTTAACCTCCAAATTGCTGTGTCGCAGATTCGCATACGACGAATAGAAGTGGAGTTATAGTTGTTTATATCTGTGAGGCCATTAATCACCATTGACGACAGGATTGCCTACCACTCGGAACGATCGACGGTTGACGAAACTATGCAAGTTCTTCGCAGATCGGTATAAGATGGGTCGATGTGTCGTGTTTTAAGCTACAAATTGCTATGTCGGAGATTCGCATACGACGAATAGAAGTGGAGTTATAGTTGTTTATATCTGTCAGGCCATGAATCACCATTGACGGCCGGATTGCCTTCCACTCGAAACGATCGATGTTTGACGAAACTATGCAAGTTCGTCGCAGATCGGTATAAGGTGGGTCGTTGGGCCGTGTTTTGAGCTACAAGTTGCTGTGTCGCAGATTCGCATACGACGAATAGAAGCGGAGTTATAGTTGTTTATATGTGTCAGGCCATGAATCACCATTGACGACCGGATTGCTTTCCACTCGAAACGACCGATGTTTGACGAAACTATGCAAGTTCGTCGCAGATCGGTATAAGGTGGCTCGATGTGTCGTGTTTTAGGCTACAAATTGCTATGTCGCAGATTTGCATACGACGAATAGAAGCGGAGTTGTAGTTGTTTATATCTGTGAGGTCATGAATCATCATTGACGGCCAGAATGCCTACAACTCGAAACGACCGATGTTTGACGAAACTATGCAAGTTCGTCGCAGATCGGTATAAGGTTGCTCGATGTGTCGTGTTTTAGGCTACAAATTGCTATGTCGCAGATTTGCATACGACGAATAGAAGCGGAGTTGTAGTTGTTTATATCTGTGAGGTCATGAATCATCATTGACAGCCGGAATGCCTACCACTCGAAACGATCGATGTTTGACGAAACTATGCAAGTTCGTCGCATATCGGTATAAGGTGGGTCGATGTGTCGTGCTTTAAGCTACAAATTGCTATGCCGCAGATTCGCATACGACGAATAGAAGCGGAGTTATCGATGTTTATATCTGTGAGGCCATGAATCACCATTGACGACAGGATTGCCTACCACTCGGAACGATCGACGTTCGACGAAACTATGCAAGTTCTTCGCAGATCGGTATAAGGTGGGTCGATGTGTCGTGTTTTAACCTACAAATTGCTATGTCGCAGATTCGCATACGACGAATAGAAGCGGAGTTATAGTTGTTTATATGTGTCAGGCCATGAATCACCATTGACGACCGGATTGCTTTCCACTCGAAACGACCGATGTTTGACGAAACTATGCAAGTTCGTCGCAGATCGGTATAAGGTGGCTCGATGTGTCGTGTTTTAGGCTACAAATTGCTATGTCGCAGATTTGCATACGACGAATAGAAGCGGAGTTGTAGTTGTTTATATCTGTGAGGTCATGAATCATCATTGACGGCCAGAATGCCTACCACTCGAAACGACCGATGTTTGACGAAACTATGCAAGTCCGTCGCAGATCGGTATAAGGTGGCTCGATGTGTCGTGTTTTAGGCTACAAATTGCTATGTCGCAGATTTGCATACGACGAATAGAAGCGGAGTTGTAGTTGTTTATATCTGTGAGGTCATGAATCATCATTGACAGCCGGAATGCCTACCACTCGAAACGATCGATGTTTGACGAAACTATGCAAGTTCGTCGCATATCGGTATAAGGTGGGTCGATGTGTCGTGCTTTAAGCTACAAATTGCTATGCCGCAGATTCGCATACGACGAATAGAAGCGGAGTTATCGATGTTTATATCTGTGAGGCCATGAATCACCATTGACGACAGGATTGCCTACCACTCGGAACGATCGACGTTCGACGAAACTATGCAAGTTCTTCGCAGATCGGTATAAGGTGGGTCGATGTGTCGTGTTTTAACCTACAAATTGCTATGTCGCAGATTCGCATACGACGAATAGAAGCGGAGTTATAGTTGTTTATATGTGTCAGGCCATGAATCACCATTGACGACCGGATTGCTTTCCACTCGAAACGACCGATGTTTGACGAAACTATGCAAGTTCGTCGCAGATCGGTATAAGGTGGCTCGATGTGTCGTGTTTTAGGCTACAAATTGCTATGTCGCAGATTTGCATACGACGAATAGAAGCGGAGTTGTAGTTGTTTATATCTGTGAGGTCATGAATCATCATTGACGGCCAGAATGCCTACCACTCGAAACGACCGATGTTTGACGAAACTATGCAAGTTCGTCGCAGATCGGTATAAGGTGGCTCGATGTGTCGTGTTTTAGGCTACAAATTGCTATGTCGCAGATTTGCATACGACGAATAGAAGCGGAGTTGTAGTTGTTTATATCTGTGAGGTCATGAATCATCATTGACAGCCGGAATGCCTACCACTCGAAACGATCGATGTTTGAGGAAACTATGCAAGTTCGTCGCATATCGGTATAAGGTGGGTCGATGTGTCGTGCTTTAAGCTACAAATTGCTATGCCGCAGATTCGCATACGACGAATAGAAGCGGAGTTATCGATGTTTATATCTGTGAGGCCATGAATCACCATTGACGACAGGATTGCCTACCACTCGGAACGATCGACGTTCGACGAAACTATGCAAGTTCTTCGCAGATCGGTATAAGGTGGGTCGATGTGTCGTGTTTTAAGCTACAAATTGCTATGTCGGAGATTCGCATACGACGAGTAGAAGTGGAGTTATAGTTGTTTATATCTGTCAGGCCATGAATCACCATTGACGGCCGGATTGCCTTCCACTCGAAACGATCGATGTTTGACAAAACTATGCAAGTTCGTCGCAGATCGGTATAAGGTGGGTCGTTGGGCCGTGTTTTGAGCTACAAGTTGCTGTGTCGCAGATTCGCATACGACGAATAGAAGCGGAGTTATAGTTGTTTATATGTGTCAGGCCATGAATCACCATTGACGGCCGGATTGCCTTCCACTCGAAACGATCGATGTTTGACGAAACTATGCAAGTTCGTCGCAGATCGGTATAAGGTGGGTCGATGTGTCGTGTTTTAACCTACAAATTGCTGTGTCGCAGATTCGCATACGACGAATAGAAGTGGAGTTATAGTTGTTTATATCTGTGAGGCCATTAATCACCATTGACGACAGGATTGCCTACCACTCGGAACGATCGACGGTTGACGAAACTATGCAAGTTCTTCGCAGATCGGTATAAGATGGGTCGATGTGTCGTGTTTTAAGCTACAAATTGCTATGTCGGAGATTCGCATACGACGAATAGAAGTGGAGTTATAGTTGTTTATATCTGTCAGGCCATGAATCACCATTGACGGCCGGATTGCCTTCCACTCGAAACGATCGATGTTTGACGAAACTATGCAAGTTCGTCGCAGATCGGTATAAGGTGGGTCGTTGGGCCGTGTTTTGAGCTACAAGTTGCTGTGTCGCAGATTCGCATACGACGAATAGAAGCGGAGTTATCGATGTTTATATCTGTGAGGCCATTAACCACCATTGACGACCGGATTGCCTAACACTCGGAACGATCGACGCTTGACGAAACTATGCAAGTTCGTCGCAGATCGGTATAAGGTGGCTCGATGTGTCGTGTTTTAGGCTACAAACTGCTATGTCGCAGATTTGCGTACGACGAATAGAAGCGGAGTTATAGTTGTTTATATCTGTCAGGCCATGAATCACCATTAACGGCCGGATTGCCTACCACTCGAAACGATCGATGTTTGACGAAACTATGCAAGTTCGTCGCAGATCGGTATAAGGTGGGTCGTTGGGCCGTGTTTTAAGCTACAAGTTGCTGTGTCGCAGATTCGCATACGACGAATAGAAGTGGAGTTATAGTTGTTTATATCTGTGAGGCCATTAATCACCATTGACGACAGGATTGCCTACCACTCGGAACGATCGACGTTTGACGAAACTATGCAAGTTCTTCGCAGATCGGTATAAGGTGGGACGATGTGTCGTGTTTTAACCTACAAATTGCTATGTCGCAGATTCGCATACGACGAATAGAAGCGGAGTTATAGTTGTTTATATGTGTCAGGCCATGAATCACCATTGACGACCGGATTGCTTTCCACTCGAAACGACCGATGTTTGACGAAACTATGCAAGTTCGTCGCAGATCGGTATAAGGTGGGTCGTTGGGCCGTGTTTTAAGCTACAACTTGCTATGTCGCAGATTCGCATACGACGAATAGAAGCGGAGTTATCGATGTTTATATCTGTGAGGCCATTAACCACCATTGACGACCGGATTGCCTAACACTCGGAACGATCGACGTTTGCCGAAACTATGCAAGTTCTTCGCAGATCGGTATAAGCTGGGTCGATGTGTCGTGCTTTAAGCTACAAATTGCTATGTCGCAAATTTGCATAGGACGAATAGAAGCGGAGTTATAGTTATTTATATCTGTGAGGCCATGAATCACCATCGACGGCCGGATTGCCTACCACTCGGAACGATCGACGTTTGACGAAACTATGCAAGTTCTTCGCAGATCGGTATAAGGTGGTCGATGTGTCGTGTTTTAAGCTACAAATGGCTATGTCGCAGATTTGCATACGACGAATAGAAGCGGAGTTATAGTTGTTTATATCTGTCAGGCCGTGAATCACCATTGACGGCCGGATTGGCTACCACTCGGAACGATCGACGCTTGACGAAACTATGCAAGTTCGTCGCAGATCGGTATAAGGTGGCTCGATGTGTCGTGTTTTAGGCTACAAACTGCTATGTCGCAGATTTGCGTACGACGAATAGAAGCGGAGTTATAGTTGTTTATATCTGTCAGGCCATGAATCACCATTAACGGCCGGATTGCCTACCACTCGAAACGATCGATGTTTGACGAAACTATGCAAGTTCGTCGCAGATCGGTATAAGGTGGGTCGTTGGGCCGTGTTTTAAGCTACAAGTTGCTGTGTCGCAGATTCGCATACGACGAATAGAAGTGGAGTTATAGTTGTTTATATCTGTGAGGCCATTAATCACCATTGACGACAGGATTGCCTACCACTCGGAACGATCGACGTTTGACGAAACTATGCAAGTTCTTCGCAGATCGGTATAAGGTGGGACGATGTGTCGTGTTTTAACCTACAAATTGCTATGTCGCAGATTCGCATACGACGAATAGAAGCGGAGTTATAGTTGTTTATATGTGTCAGGCCATGAATCACCATTGACGACCGGATTGCTTTCCACTCGAAACGACCGATGTTTGACGAAACTATGCAAGTTCGTCGCAGATCGGTATAAGGTGGGTCGTTGGGCCGTGTTTTAAGCTACAACTTGCTATGTCGCAGATTCGCATACGACGAATAGAAGCGGAGTTATCGATGTTTATATCTGTGAGGCCATTAACCACCATTGACGACCGGATTGCCTAACACTCGGAACGATCGACGTTTGCCGAAACTATGCAAGTTCTTCGCAGATCGGTATAAGCTGGGTCGATGTGTCGTGCTTTAAGCTACAAATTGCTATGTCGCAAATTTGCATAGGACGAATAGAAGCGGAGTTATAGTTATTTATATCTGTGAGGCCATGAATCACCATCGACGGCCGGATTGCCTACCACTCGGAACGATCGACGTTTGACGAAACTATGCAAGTTCTTCGCAGATCGGTATAAGGTGGTCGATGTGTCGTGTTTTAAGCTACAAATGGCTATGTCGCAGATTTGCATACGACGAATAGAAGCGGAGTTATAGTTGTTTATATCTGTCAGGCCGTGAATCACCATTGACGGCCGGATTGGCTACCACTCGGAACGATCGACGCTTGACGAAACTATGCAAGTTCGTCGCAGATCGGTATAAGGTGGCTCGATGTGTCGTGTTTTAGGCTACAAACTGCTATGTCGCAGATTTGCGTACGACGAATAGAAGTGGAGTTATAGTTGTTTATATCTGTGAGGCCATTAATCACCATTGACGGCCGAATTGCCTACCACTCGGAACGATCGACGTTTGCCGAAACTATGCAAGTTCTTCGCAGATCGGTATAAGCTGGGTCGATGTGTCGTGCTTTAAGCTACAAATTGCTATGTCGCAAATTTGCATACGACGAATAGAAGCGGAGTTATAGTTATTTATATCTGTGAGGCCATGAATCACCATCGACGGCCGGATTGCCTACCACTCGGAACGATCGACGTTTGACGAAACTATGCAAGTTCTTCGCAGATCGGTATAAGCTGGGTCGATGTGTCGTGCTTTAAGCTACAAATTGCTATGTCGCAGATTCGCATACGACGAATAGAAGCGGAGTTATAGTTGTTTATATGTGTCTGGCCATGAATCACCATTGACGCCTGCATTGCTTTCCACTCGAAACGACCGATGTTTGACGAAACGATGCAAGTTCGTCGCAGATCGGTATAAGGTGGCTCGATGTGTCGTGGAATAGGCTACAAATTGCTATGTCGCAGATTTGCGTACGACGAATAGAAGCGGAGTTATAGTTGTTTATATCTGTCAGGCCATGAATCACCATTGACGGCCGGATTGCCTACCACTCGAAACGATCGATGTTTGACGGAACTATGCAAGTTCGTCGCAGATCGGTATAAGGTGGGTCGATGTGTCGTGCTTTAAGCTACAAATTGCTATGCCGCATATTCGCATACGACGATTAGAAGCGGAGTTATCGATGTTTATATCTGTGAGGCCATGAATCACCATCGACGGCCGGATTGCCTACCACTCGGAACGATCGACGTTTGACGAAACTATGCAAGTTCTTGGCAGATCGGTATAAGGTGGGACGATGTGTCGTGTTTTAACCTACAAATTGCTATGTCGCAGATTCACATACGACGAATAGAAGCGGAGTTATAGTTGTTTATATGTGTCTGGCCATGAATCACCATTGACGCCTGCATTGCCTACCACTCGGAACGATCGACGTTTGCAGAAACTCTGCATGTTCTTCGCAGATCGGTATAAGGTGGGTCGATGTGCCGTGTTTTAAGCTACAAATTGCTATGTCGCAGATTTGCATACGACGAATAGAAGCGGAGTTATAGTTGTTTATATCTGTCAGGCCATGAATCACCATTGACGGCCGGATTGCCTACCACTCGGAACGATCGACGTTTACCGAAACTCTGCAAGTTCTTCGCAGATCGGTATAAGGTGGGTCGATGTGCCGTGTTTTAAGCTACAAATTGCTATGTCGCAGATTTGCATACGACGAATAGAAGCGGAGTTATAGTTGTTTATATCTGTCAGGCCGTGAATCACCATTGACGGCCGGATTGCCTACCACTCGGAACGATCGACGTTTGACGAAACTATGCAAGTTCTTCGCAGATCGGTATAAGGTGGTCGATGTGTCGTGTTTTAAGCTACAAATTGCTATGTCGCAGATTTGCATACGACGAATAGAAGCGGAGTTATAGTTGTTTATATTTGTCAGTCCATGAATCACCATTGACGACCGGATTGCCTTCCAATCGAAACGATCGATGTTTGACGAAACTATGCAAGCTCGTCGCAGATCGGTATAAGGTGTGTCGATGTGTCGTGCTTTAAGCTACAAATGGCTATGTCGCAGATTTGCATACGACGAATAGAAGCGGAGTTATAGTTGTTTATATCTGTCAGGCCGTGAATCACCATTGACGGCCGGATTGGCTACCACTCGGAACGATCGACGTTTGACGAAACTATGCAAGTTCTTCGCAGATCGGTATAAGGTGGGACGATGTGTCGTGTTTTAACCTACAAATTGCTATGTCGCAGATTCGCATACGACGAATAGAATCGGAGTTATAGTTGTTTCTATCTGTGAGGCCATGAATCACCATTGACGACAGGATTGCCTACCACTCGGAACGATCGACGTTTGACGAAACTATGCAAGTTCTTCGCAGATCGGTATAAGGTGGGTCGATGTGTCGTGTTTTAAGCTACAAATTGTTATGTCGCAGATTTGCATACGACGAATAGAAGCGGAGTTATAGTTGTTTATATCTGTGAGGCCATGAATCACAATTGACGGCAGGATTGCCTACCACTCGGAACGAACGACGGTTGACGAAACTATGCAAGTTCTTCGCAGATCGGTATAAGATGGGTCGATGTGTCGTGTTTTAAGCTTCAAATTGCTATGTCGCAGATTCACATACGACGAATAGAAGTGGAGTTATAGTTGTTTATATCTGTCAGGCCATGAATCACCATTGACGGCCGGATTGCCTTCCACTCGAAACGATCGATGTTTGACGAAACTATGCAAGTTCGTCGCAGATCGGTATAAGGTGGGTCGATGTGTCGTGTTTTAACCTACAAATTGCTGTGTCGCAGATTCGCATACGACGAATAGAAGTGGAGTTATAGTTGTTTATATCTGTGAGGCCATTAATCACCATTGACGACAGGATTGCCTACCACTCGGAACGATCGACGGTTGACGAAACTATGCAAGTTCTTCGCAGATCGGTATAAGATGGGTCGATGTGTCGTGTTTTAAGCTACAAATTGCTATGTCGGAGATTCGCATACGACGAATAGAAGTGGAGTTATAGTTGTTTATATCTGTCAGGCCATGAATCACCATTGACGGCCGGATTGCCTTCCACTCGAAACGATCGATGTTTGACGAAACTATGCAAGTTCGTCGCAGATCGGTATAAGGTGGGTCGTTGGGCCGTGTTTTGAGCTACAAGTTGCTGTGTCGCAGATTCGCATACGACGAATAGAAGCGGAGTTATAGTTGTTTATATGTGTCAGGCCATGAATCACCATTGACGACCGGATTGCTTTCCACTCGAAACGACCGATGTTTGCCGAAACTATGCAAGTTCGTCGCAGATCGGTATAAGGTGGGACGATGTGTCGTGTTTTAACCTACAAATTGCTATGTCGCAGATTCGCATACGACGAATAGAAGCAGAGTTATAGTTGTTTATATGTGTCTGGCCATGAATCACCATTGACGCCTGCATTGCTTTCCACTCGAAACGACCGATGTTTGACGAAACTATGCAAGTTCGTCGCAGATCGGTATAAGGTGGCTCGATGTGTCGTGTTTTAGGCTACAAATTGCTATGTCGCAGATTTGCGTACGACGAATTGAAGCGGAGTTAAAGTTGTTTATATCTGTCAGGCCATGAATCACCATTGACGGCCGGATTGCCTACCACTCGGAACGATCGACGTTTGCCGAAACTCTGCAAGTTCTTCGCAGATAGGTATAAGCTGGGTCGATGTGTCGTGCTTTAAGCTACAAATTGCTATGTCGCAGATTTGCATACGACGAATAGAAGCGGAGTTATAGTTATTTATATCTGTGAGGCCATGAATCACCATCGACGGCCGGATTGCCTACCACTCGGAACGATCGACGTTTGACGAAACTATGCAAGTTCTTTGCAGATCGGTATAAGGTGGGTCGATGTGTCGTGTTTTAAGCTACAAATTGCTATGTCGCAGATTTGCATACGACGAATAGAAGCGGAGTTATAGTTGTTTATATCTGTGAGGTCATGAATCATCATTGACGGCCGGAATGCCTACCACTCGAAACGATCGATGTTTGACGAAACTATGCAAGTTCGTCGCAGATCGGTATAAGCTGGGTCGATGTGTCGTGCTTTAAGCTACAAATTGCTATGTCGCAGATTTGCATACGACGAATAGAAGCGGAGTTATAGTTGTTTATATCTGTGAGGCCATGAATCACCTTTGACGGCCGGATTGCCTTCTACTCGGAACGATCGACGTTTGACGAAACTATGCAAGTTCTTCGCAGATCGGTATAAGGTGGGTCGATGTGTCGTGTTTTAACCTACAAATTGCTGTGTCGCAGATTCGCATACGACGAATAGAAGCGGAGTTATAGTTGTTTATATGTGTCAGGCCATGAATCACCATTGACGCCTGGATTGCTTTCCACTCGAAACGACCGATGGTTGACGAAACTATGCAAGTTCGTCGCAGATCGGTATAAGGTGGCTCGATGTGTCGTGTTCTAGGCTACAAATTGCTATGTCGCAGATTTGCATACGACGAATAGAAGCGGAGTTGTAGTTGTTTATATCTGTGAGGTCATGATTCATCATTGACGGCCAGAATGCATACCACTCGGAACGATCGACGTTTGCCGAAACTCTGCATGTTCTTCGCAGATCGGTATAAGGTGGGTCGATGTGCCGTGTTTTAAGCTACAAATTGCTATGTCGCAGATTTGCATACGACGAATAGAAGCGGAGTTATAGTTGTTTATATCTGTCAGGCCGTGAATCACCATTGACGGCCGGATTGCCTACCACTCGGAACGATCGACGTTTGCCGAAACTATGCAAGTTCTTCGCAGATCGGTATAAGGTGGGTCGATGTGTCGTGTTTTAAGCTACAAATTGCTATGTTGCAGATTTGCATACGACGAATAGAAGCGGAGTTATAGTTGTTTATATCTGTGAGGCCATGAATCACAATTGACGGCAGGATTGCCTACCACTCGGAACGATCGACGGTTGACGAAACTATGCAAGTTCTTCGCAGATCGGTATAAGATGGGTCGATGTGTCGTGTTTTAAGCTACAAATTGCTATGTCGCAGATTCACATACGACGAATAGAAGTGGAGTTATAGTTGTTTATATCTGTCAGGCCATGAATCACCATTGACGGCCGGATTGCCTTCCACTCGAAACGATCGATGTTTGACGAAACTATGCAAGTTCGTCGCAGATCGGTATAAGGTGGGTCGATGTGTCGTGTTTTAACCTACAAATTGCTGTGTCGCAGATTCGCATACGACGAATAGAAGTGGAGTTATAGTTGTTTATATCTGTGAGGCCATTAATCACCATTGACGACAGGATTGCCTACCACTCGGAACGATCGACGGTTGACGAAACTATGCAAGTTCTTCGCAGATCGGTATAAGATGGGTCGATGTGTCGTGTTTTAAGCTACAAATTGCTATGTCGGAGATTCGCATACGACGAATAGAAGTGGAGTTATAGTTGTTTATATCTGTCAGGCCATGAATCACCATTGACGGCCGGATTGCCTTCCACTCGAAACGATCGATGTTTGACGAAACTATGCAAGTTCGTCGCAGATCGGTATAAGGTGGGTCGTTGGGCCGTGTTTTGAGCTACAAGTTGCTGTGTCGCAGATTCGCATACGACGAATAGAAGCGGAGTTATAGTTGTTTATATGTGTCAGGCCATGAATCACCATTGACGACCGGATTGCTTTCCACTCGAAACGACCGATGTTTGACGAAACTATGCAAGTTCGTCGCAGATCGGTATAAGGTGGGACGATGTGTCGTGTTTTAACCTACAAATTGCTATGTCGCAGATTCGCATACGACGAATAGAAGCGGAGTTATAGTTGTTTATATGTGTCTGGCCATGAATCACCATTGACGCCTGCATTGCTTTCCACTCGAAACGACCGATGTTTGACGAAACTATGCAAGTTCGTCGCAGATCGGTATAAGGTGGCTCGATGTGTCGTGTTTTAGGCTACAAATTGCTATGTCGCAGATTTGCGTACGACGAATAGAAGCGGAGTTATAGTTGTTTATATCTGTCAGGCCATGAATCACCATTGACGGCCGGATTGCCTACCACTCGGAACGATCGACGTTTGCCGAAACTCTGCAAGTTCTTCGCAGATAGGTATAAGCTGGGTCGATGTGTCGTGCTTTAAGCTACAAATTGCTATGTCGCAGATTTGCATACGACGAATAGAAGCGGAGTTATAGTTATTTATATCTGTGAGGCCATGAATCACCATCGACGGCCGGATTGCCTACCACTCGGAACGATCGAAGTTTGACGAAACTATGCAAGTTCTTTGCAGATCGGTATAAGGTGGGTCGATGTGTCGTGTTTTAAGCTACAAATTGCTATGTCGCAGATTTGCATACGACGAATAGAAGCGGAGTTATAGTTGTTTATATCTGTGAGGTCATGAATCATCATTGACGGCCGGAATGCCTACCACTCGAAACGATCGATGTTTGACGAAACTATGCAAGTTCGTCGCAGATCGGTATAAGCTGGGTCGATGTGTCGTGCTTTAAGCTACAAATTGCTATGTCGCAGATTTGCATACGACGAATAGAAGCGGAGTTATAGTTGTTTATATCTGTGAGGCCATGAATCACCTTTGACGGCCGGATTGCCTTCTACTCGGAACGATCGACGTTTGACGAAACTATGCAAGTTCTTCGCAGATCGGTATAAGGTGGGTCGATGTGTCGTGTTTTAACCTACAAATTGCTGTGTCGCAGATTCGCATACGACGAATAGAAGCGGTGTTATAGTTGTTTATATGTGTCAGGCCATGAATCACCATTGACGCCTGGATTGCTTTCCACTCGAAACGACCGATGGTTGACGAAACTATGCAAGTTCGTCGCAGATCGGTATAAGGTGGCTCGATGTGTCGTGTTCTAGGCTACAAATTGCTATGTCGCAGATTTGCATACGACGAATAGAAGCGGAGTTGTAGTTGTTTATATCTGTGAGGTCATGATTCATCATTGACGGCCAGAATGCATACCACTCGGAACGATCGACGTTTGCCGAAACTCTGCATGTTCTTCGCAGATCGGTATAAGGTGGGTCGATGTGCCGTGTTTTAAGCTACAAATTGCTATGTCGCAGATTTGCATACGACGAATAGAAGCGGAGTTATAGTTGTTTATATCTGTCAGGCCGTGAATCACCATTGACGGCCGGATTGCCTACCACTCGGAACGATCGACGTTTGCCGAAACTATGCAAGTTCTTCGCAGATCGGTATAAGGTGGGTCGATGTGTCGTGTTTTAAGCTACAAATTGCTATGTCGCAGATTTGCATACGACGAATAGAAGCGGAGTTATAGTTGTTTATATCTGTGAGGCCATGAATCACAATTGACGGCAGGATTGCCTACCACTCGGAACGATCGACGGTTGACGAAACTATGCAAGTTCTTCGCAGATCGGTATAAGATGGGTCGATGTGTCGTGTTTTAAGCTACAAATTGCTATGTCGCAGATTCACATACGACGAATAGAAGTGGAGTTATAGTTGTTTATATCTGTCAGGCCATGAATCACCATTGACGGCCGGATTGCCTTCCACTCGAAACGATCGATGTTTGACGAAACTATGCAAGTTCGTCGCAGATCGGTATAAGGTGGGTCGATGTGTCGTGTTTTAACCTACAAATTGCTGTGTCGCAGATTCGCATACGACGAATAGAAGTGGAGTTATAGTTGTTTATATCTGTGAGGCCATTAATCACCATTGACGACAGGATTGCCTACCACTCGGAACGATCGACGGTTGACGAAACTATGCAAGTTCTTCGCAGATCGGTATAAGATGGGTCGATGTGTCGTGCTTTAAGCTACAAATTGCTATGTCGGAGATTCGCATACGACGAATAGAAGTGGAGTTATAGTTGTTTATATCTGTCAGGCCATGAATCACCATTGACGGCCGGATTGCCTTCCACTCGAAACGATCGATGTTTGACGAAACTATGCAAGTTCGTCGCAGATCGGTATAAGGTGGGTCGTTGGGTCGTGTTTTAACCTACAAATTGCTGTGTCGCAGATTCGCATACGACGAATAGAAGCGGAGTTATAGTTGTTTATATGTGTCAGGCCATGAATCACCATTGACGCCTGGATTGCTTTCCACTCGAAACGACCGATGGTTGACGAAACTATGCAAGTTCGTCGCAGATCGGTATAAGGTGGCTCGATGTGTCGTGTTCTAGGCTACAAATTGCTATGTCGCAGATTTGCATACGACGAATAGAAGCGGAGTTGTAGTTGTTTATATCTGTGAGGTCATGATTCATCATTGACGGCCAGAATGCATACCACTCGGAACGATCGACGTTTGCCGAAACTCTGCATGTTCTTCGCAGATCGGTATAAGGTGGGTCGATGTGCCGTGTTTTAAGCTACAAATTGCTATGTCGCAGATTTGCATACGACGAATAGAAGCGGAGTTATAGTTGTTTATATCTGTCAGGCCGTGAATCACCATTGACGGCCGGATTGCCTACCACTCGGAACGATCGACGTTTGCCGAAACTATGCAAGTTCTTCGCAGATCGGTATAAGGTGGGTCGATGTGTCGTGTTTTAAGCTACAAATTGCTATGTCGCAGATTTGCATACGACGAATAGAAGCGGAGTTATAGTTGTTTATATCTGTGAGGCCATGAATCACAATTGACGGCAGGATTGCCTACCACTCGGAACGATCGACGGTTGACGAAACTATGCAAGTTCTTCGCAGATCGGTATAAGATGGGTCGATGTGTCGTGTTTTAAGCTACAAATTGCTATGTCGCAGATTCACATACGACGAATAGAAGTGGAGTTATAGTTGTTTATATCTGTCAGGCCATGAATCACCATTGACGGCCGGATTGCCTTCCACTCGAAACGATCGATGTTTGACGAACCTATGCAAGTTCGTCGCAGATCGGTATAAGGTGAGGCGATGTGTCGTGTTTTAACCTCCAAATTGCTGTGTCGCAGATTCGCATACGACGAATAGAAGTGGAGTTATAGTTGTTTATATCTGTGAGGCCATTAATCACCATTGACGACAGGATTGCCTACCACTCGGAACGATCGACGGTTGACGAAACTATGCAAGTTCTTCGCAGATCGGTATAAGATGGGTCGATGTGTCGTGTTTTAAGCTACAAATTGCTATGTCGGAGATTCGCAAACGACGAATAGAAGTGGAGTTATAGTTGTTTATATCTGTCAGGCCATGAATCACCATTGACGGCCGGATTGCCTTCCACTCGAAACGATCGATGTTTGACGAAACTATGCAAGTTCGTCGCAGATCGGTATAAGGTGGGTCGATGTGTCGTGTTTTAACCTACAAATTGCTGTGTCGCAGATTCGCATACGACGAATAGAAGTGGAGTTATAGTTGTTTATATCTGTGAGGCCATTAATCACCATTGACGACAGGATTGCCTACCACTCGGAACGATCGACGGTTGACGAAACTATGCAAGTTCTTCGCAGATCGGTATAAGATGGGTCGATGTGTCGTGTTTTAAGCTACAAATTGCTATGTCGGAGATTCGCATACGACGAATAGAAGTGGAGTTATAGTTGTTTATATCTGTCAGGCTATGAATCACCATTGACGGCCGGATTGCCTTCCACTCGAAACGATCGATGTTTGACGAAACTATGCAAGTTCGTCGCAGATCGGTATAAGGTGGGTCGTTGGGCCGTGTTTTGAGCTACAAGTTGCTGTGTCGCAGATTCGCATACGACGAATAGAAGCGGAGTTATAGTTGTTTATATGTGTCAGGCCATGAATCACCATTGACGACCGGATTGCTTTCCACTCGAAACGACCGATGTTTGACGAAACTATGCAAGTTCGTCGCAGATCGGTATAAGGTGGGACGATGTGTCGTGTTTTAACCTACAAATTGCTATGTCGCAGATTCGCATACGACGAATAGAAGCGGAGTTATAGTTGTTTATATGTGTCTGGCCATGAATCACCATTGACGCCTGCATTGCTTTCCACTCGAAACGACCGATGTTTGACGAAACTATGCAAGTTCGTCGCAGATCGGTATAAGGTGGCTCGATGTGTCGTGTTTTAGGCTACAAATTGCTATGTCGCAGATTTGCGTACGACGAATAGAAGCGGAGTTATAGTTGTTTATATCTGTCAGGCCATGAATCACCATTGACGGCCGGATTGCCTACCACTCGGAACGATCGACGTTTGCCGAAACTCTGCAAGTTCTTCGCAGATAGGTATAAGCTGGGTCGATGTGTCGTGCTTTAAGCTACAAATTGCTATGTCGCAGATTTGCATACGACGAATAGAAGCGGAGTTATAGTTATTTATATCTGTGAGGCCATGAATCACCATCGACGGCCGGATTGCCTACCACTCGGAACGATCGACGTTTGACGAAACTATGCAAGTTCTTTGCAGATCGGTATAAGGTGGGTCGATGTGTCGTGTTTTAAGCTACAAATTGCTATGTCGCAGATTTGCATACGACGAATAGAAGCGGAGTTATAGTTGTTTATATCTGTCAGGCCGTGAATCACCATTGACGGCCGGATTGCCTACCACTCGGAACGATCGACGTTTGCCGAAACTATGCAAGTTCTTCGCAGATCGGTATAAGGTGGGTCGATGTGTCGTGTTTTAAGCTACAAATTGCTATGTCGCAGATTTGCATACGACGAATAGAAGCGGAGTTATAGTTGTTTATATCTGTGAGGCCATGAATCACAATTGACGGCAGGATTGCCTACCACTCGGAACGATCGACGGTTGACGAAACTATGCAAGTTCTTCGCAGATCGGTATAAGATGGGTCGATGTGTCGTGTTTTAAGCTACAAATTGCTATGTCGCAGATTCACATACGACGAATAGAAGTGGAGTTATAGTTGTTTATATCTGTCAGGCCATGAATCACCATTGACGGCCGGATTGCCTTCCACTCGAAACGATCGATGTTTGACGAAACTATGCAAGTTCGTCGCAGATCGGTATAAGGTGAGGCGATGTGTCGTGTTTTAACCTCCAAATTGCTGTGTCGCAGATTCGCATACGACGAATAGAAGTGGAGTTATAGTTGTTTATATCTGTGAGGCCATTAATCACCATTGACGACAGGATTGCCTACCACTCGGAACGATCGACGGTTGACGAAACTATGCAAGTTCTTCGCAGATCGGTATAAGATGGGTCGATGTGTCGTGTTTTAAGCTACAAATTGCTATGTCGGAGATTCGCAAACGACGAATAGAAGTGGAGTTATAGTTGTTTATATCTGTCAGGCCATGAATCACCATTGACGGCCGGATTGCCTTCCACTCGAAACGATCGATGTTTGACGAAACTATGCAAGTTCGTCGCAGATCGGTATAAGGTGGGTCGATGTGTCGTGTTTTAACCTACAAATTGCTGTGTCGCAGATTCGCATACGACGAATAGAAGTGGAGTTATAGTTGTTTATATCTGTGAGGCCATTAATCACCATTGACGACAGGATTGCCTACCACTCGGAACGATCGACGGTTGACGAAACTATGCAAGTTCTTCGCAGATCGGTATAAGATGGGTCGATGTGTCGTGTTTTAAGCTACAAATTGCTATGTCGGAGATTCGCATACGACGAATAGAAGTGGAGTTATAGTTGTTTATATCTGTCAGGCCATGAATCACCATTGACGGCCGGATTGCCTTCCACTCGAAACGATCGATGTTTGACGAAACTATGCAAGTTCTTCGCAGATCGGTATAAGGTGGGACGATGTGTCGTGTTTTAACCTACAAATTGCTATGTCGCAGATTCGCATACGACGAATAGAAGCGGAGTTATAGTTGTTTATATCTGTGAGGCCATGAATCACCATTGACGACCGGATTGCTTTCCACTCGAAACGACCGATGTTTGACGAAACTATGCAAGTTCGTCGCAGATCGGTATAAGGTGGGACGATGTGTCGTGTTTTAAGCTACAAATTGCTATGTCGCAGATTTGCATACGACGAATAGAAGCGGAGTTATAGTTGTTTATATCTGTGAGGCCATGAATCACAATTGACGGCAGGATTGCCTACCACTCGGAACGATCGACGGTTGACAAAACTATGCAAGTTCTTCGCAGATCGGTATAAGATGGGTCGATGTGTCGTGTTTTAAGCTTCAAATTGCTATGTCGCAGATTCACATACGACGAATAGAAGTGGAGTTATAGTTGTTTATATCTGTCAGGCCATGAATCACCATTGACGGCCGGATTGCCTTCCACTCGAAACGATCGATGTTTGACGAAACTATGCAAGTTCGTCGCAGATCGGTATAAGGTGGGTCGATGGGCCGTGTTTTGAGCTACAAGTTGCTGTGTCGCAGATTCGCATACGACGAATAGAAGCGGAGTTATAGTTGTTTATATGTGTCAGGCCATGAATCACCATTGACGACCGGATTGCTTTCCACTCGAAACGACCGATGTTTGACGAAACTATGCAAGTTCGTCGCAGATCGGTATAAGGTGGGACGATGTGTCGTGTTTTAACCTACAAATTGCTATGTCGCAGATTCGCATACGACGAATAGAAGCGGAGTTATAGTTGTTTATATGTGTCTGGCCATGAATCACCATTGACGCCTGCATTGCTTTCCACTCGAAACGACCGATGTTTGACGAAACTATGCAAGTTCGTCGCAGATCGGTATAAGGTGGCTCGATGTGTCGTGTTTTAGGCTACAAATTGCTATGTCGCAGATTTGCGTACGACGAATAGAAGCGGAGTTATAGTTGTTTATATCTGTCAGGCCATGAATCACCATTGACGGCCGGATTGCCTACCACTCGGAACGATCGACGTTTGCCGAAACTCTGCAAGTTCTTCGCAGATAGGTATAAGCTGGGTCGATGTGTCGTGCTTTAAGCTACAAATTGCTATGTCGCAGATTTGCATACGACGAATAGAAGCGGAGTTATAGTTATTTATATCTGTGAGGCCATGAATCACCATCGACGGCCGGATTGCCTACCACTCGGAACGATCGACGTTTGACGAAACTATGCAAGTTCTTTGCAGATCGGTATAAGGTGGGTCGATGTGTCGTGTTTTAAGCTACAAATTGCTATGTCGCAGATTTGCATACGACGAATAGAAGCGGAGTTATAGTTGTTTATATCTGTCAGGCCGTGAATCACCATTGACGGCCGGATTGCCTACCACTCGGAACGATCGACGTTTGCCGAAACTATGCAAGTTCTTCGCAGATCGGTATAAGGTGGGTCGATGTGTCGTGTTTTAAGCTACAAATTGCTATGTCGCAGATTTGCATACGACGAATAGAAGCGGAGTTATAGTTGTTTATATCTGTGAGGCCATGAATCACAATTGACGGCAGGATTGCCTACCACTCGGAACGATCGACGGTTGACGAAACTATGCAAGTTCTTCGCAGATCGGTATAAGATGGGTCGATGTGTCGTGTTTTAAGCTACAAATTGCTATGTCGCAGATTCACATACGACGAATAGAAGTGGAGTTATAGTTGTTTATATCTGTCAGGCCATGAATCACCATTGACGGCCGGATTGCCTTCCACTCGAAACGATCGATGTTTGACGAAACTATGCAAGTTCGTCGCAGATCGGTATAAGGTGAGGCGATGTGTCGTGTTTTAACCTCCAAATTGCTGTGTCGCAGATTCGCATACGACGAATAGAAGTGGAGTTATAGTTGTTTATATCTGTGAGGCCATTAATCACCATTGACGACAGGATTGCCTACCACTCGGAACGATCGACGGTTGACGAAACTATGCAAGTTCTTCGCAGATCGGTATAAGATGGGTCGATGTGTCGTGTTTTAAGCTACAAATTGCTATGTCGGAGATTCGCAAACGACGAATAGAAGTGGAGTTATAGTTGTTTATATCTGTGAGGTCATGATTCATCATTGACGGCCAGAATGCATACCACTCGGAACGATCGACGTTTGCCGAAACTCTGCATGTTCTTCGCAGATCGGTATAAGGTGGGTCGATGTGTCGTGTTTTAGGCTACAAATTGCTATGTCGCAGATTTGCATACGACGAATAGAAGCGGAGTTGTAGTTGTTTATATCTGTGAGGTCATGAATCATCATTGACGGCCAGAATGCCTACCACTCGAAACGATCGATGTTTGACGAAACTATGCAAGTTCGTCGCAGATCGGTATAAGGTGGGTCGATGTGTCGTGCTTTAAGCTACAAATTGCTATGTCGCAGATTTGCATACGACGAATAGAAGCGGAGTTATAGTTGTTTATATCTGTGAGGTCATGAATCATCATTGACAGCCGGAATGCCTACCACTCGAAACGATCGATGTTTGACGAAAATATGCAAGTTCGTCGCATATCGGTATAAGGTGGGTCGATGTGTCGTGCTTTAAGCTACAAATTGCTATGCCGCAGATTCGCATACGACGAATAGAAGCGGAGTTATCGATGTTTATATCTGTGAGGCCATGAATCACCATTGACGACAGGATTGCCTACCACTCGGAACGATCGACGTTTGACGAAACTATGCAAGTTCTTCGCAGATCGGTATAAGGCGGGTCGATGTGTCGTGTTTTAACCTACGAATTGCTATGTCATAGATTCGCATACGACGAATAGAAGCGGAGTTATAGTTGTTTATATGTGTCAGGCCATGAATCACCATTGACGACCGGATTGCTTTCCACTCGAAACGACCGATGCTTGACGAAACTATGCAAGTTCGTCGCAGATCGGTATAAGGTGGGTCGTTGGGCCGTGTTTTAAGCTACAACTTGCTATGTCGCAGATTCGCATACGACGAATAGAAGCGGAGTTATCGATGTTTATATCTGTGAGGCCATTAACCACCATTGACGACCGGATTGCCTACCACTCGGAACGATCGACGCTTGACGAAACTATGCAAGTTCGTCGCAGATCGGTATAAGGTGGCTCGATGTGTCGTGTTTTAGGCTACAAATTGCTGTGTCGCAGATTCGCATACGACGAATAGAAGTGGAGTTATAGTTGTTTATATCTGTCAGGCCATGAATCACCATTGACGGCCGGATTGCCTTCCACTCGAAACGATCGATGTTTGACGAAACTATGCAAGTTCGTCGCAGATCGGTATAAAGTGGGTCGATGTGTCGTGATTTAACCTACAAATTGCTGTGTCGCAGATTCGCATACGACGAATAGAAGTGGAGTTATAGTTGTTTATATCTGTGAGGCCATTAATCACCATTGACGACAGGATTGCCTACCACTCGGAACGATCGACGGTTGACGAAACTATGCAAGTTCTTCGCAGATCGGTATAAGATGGGTCGGTGTGTCGTGTTTTTAGCTACAAATTGCTATGTCGGAGATTCGCATACGACGAATAGAAGTGGAGTTATAGTTGTTTATATCTGTCAGGCCATGAATCACCATTGACGGCCGGATTGCCTTCCACTCGAAACGATCGATGTTTGACGAAACTATGCAAGTTCGTCGCAGATCGGTATAAGGTGGGTCGTTGGGCCGTGTTTTGAGCTACAAGTTGCTGTGTCGCAGATTCGCATACGACGAATAGAAGCGGAGTTATAGTTGTTTATATGTGTCAGGCCATGAATCACCATTGACGACCGGATTGCTTTCCACTCGAAACGACCGATGTTTGACGAAACTATGCAAGTTCGTCGCAGATCGGTATAAGGTGGGACGATGTGTCGTGTTTTAACCTACAAATTGCTATGTCGCAGATTCGCATACCACGAATAGAAGCGGAGTTATAGTTGTTTATATGTGTCTGGCCATGAATCACCATTGACGCCTGCATTGCTTTCCACTCGAAACGACCGATGTTTGACGAAACTATGCAAGTTCGTCTCAGATCGGTATAAGGTGGCTCGATGTGTCGTGTTTTAGGCTACAAATTGCTATGTCGCAGATTTGCGTACGACGAATAGAAGCGGAGTTATAGTTGTTTATATCTGTCAGGCCATGAATCACCATTGACGGCCGGATTGCCTACCACTCGGAACGATCGACGTTTGCCGAAACTCTGCAAGTTCTTCGCAGATCGGTATAAGCTGGGTCGATGTGTCGTGCTTTAAGCTACAAATTGCTATGTCGCAGATTTGCATACGACGAATAGAAGCGGAGTTATAGTTATTTATATCTGTGAGGCCATGAATCACCATCGACGGCCGGATTGCCTACCACTCGGAACGATCGACGTTTGACGAAACTATGCAAGTTCTTTGCAGATCGGTATAAGGTGGGTCGATGTGTCGTGTTTTAAGCTACAAATTGCTATGTCGCAGATTTGCATACGACGAATAGAAGCGGAGTTGTAGTTGTTTATATCTGTGAGGTCATGATTCATCATTGACGGCCAGAATGCATACCACTCGGAACGATCGACGTTTGCCGAAACTCTGCATGTTCTTCGCAGATCGGTATAAGGTGGGTCGATGTGCCGTGTTTTAAGCTACAAATTTCTATGTCGCAGATTTGAATACGACGAATAGAAGCGGAGTTATAGTTGTTTATATCTGTCAGGCCGTGAATCACCATTGACGGCCGGATTGCCTACCACTCGGAACGATCGACGTTTGCCGAAACTATGCAAGTTCTTCGCAGATCGGTATAAGGTGGGTCGATGTGTCGTGTTTTAAGCTACAAATTGCTATGTCGCAGATTTGCATACGACGAATAGAAGCGGAGTTATAGTTGTTTATATCTGTGAGGCCATGAATCACAATTGACGGCAGGATTGCCTACCACTCGGAACGATCGACGGTTGACGAAACTATGCAAGTTCTTCGCAGATCGGTATAAGATGGGTCGATGTGTCGTGTTTTAAGCTACAAATTGCTATGTCGCAGATTCACATACGACGAATAGAAGTGGAGTTATAGTTGTTTATATCTGTCAGGCCATGAATCACCATTGACGGCCGGATTGCCTTCCACTCGAAACGATCGATGTTTGACGAAACTATGCAAGTTCGTCGCAGATCGGTATAAGGTGAGGCGATGTGTCGTGCTTTAACCTCCAAATTGCTGTGTCGCAGATTCGCATACGACGAATAGAAGTGGAGTTATAGTTGTTTATATCTGTGAGGCCATTAATCACCATTGACGACAGGATTGCCTACCACTCGGAACGATCGACGGTTGACGAAACTATGCAAGTTCTTCGCAGATCGGTATAAGATGGGTCGATGTGTCGTGTTTTAAGCTACAAATTGCTATGTCGGAGATTCGCAAACGACGAATAGAAGTGGAGTTATAGTTGTTTATATCTGTCAGGCCATGAATCACCATTGACGGCCGGATTGCCTTCCACTCGAAACGATCGATGTTTGACGAAACTATGCAAGTTCGTCGCAGATCGGTATAAGGTGGGTCGTTGGGCCGTGTTTTGAGCTACAAGTTGCTGTGTCGCAGATTCGCATACGACGAATAGAAGCGGAGTTATAGTTGTTTATATGTGTCAGGCCATGAATCACCATTGACGACCGGATTGCTTTCCACTCGAAACGACCGATGTTTGACGAAACTATGCAAGTTCGTCGCAGATCGGTATAAGGTGGCTCGATGTGTCGTGTTTTAGGCTACAAATTGCTATGTCGCAGATTTGCATACGACGAATAGAAGCGGAGTTGTAGTTGTTTATATCTGTGAGGTCATGAATCATCATTGACGGCCAGAATGCCTACCACTCGAAACGATCGATGTTTGACGAAACTATGCAAGTTCGTCGCAGATCGGTATAAGGTGGGTCGATGTGTCGTGCTTTAAGCTACAAATTGCTATGTCGCAGATTTGCATACGACGAATAGAAGCGGAGTTATAGTTGTTTATATCTGTGAGGTCATGAATCATCATTGACAGCCGGAATGCCTACCACTCGAAACGATCGCTGTTTGACGAAACTATGCAAGTTCGTCGCATATCGGTATAAGGTGGGTCGATGTGTCGTGCTTTAAGCTACAAATTGCTATGCCGCAGATTCGCATACGACGAATAGAAGCGGAGTTATCGATGTTTATATCTGTGAGGCCATGAATCACCATTGACGACAGGATTGCCTACCACTCGGAACGATCGACGTTTGACGAAACTATGCAAGTTCTTCGCAGATCGGTATAAGGTGGGTCGATGTGTCGTGTTTTAACCTACGAATTGCTATGTCATAGATTCGCATACGACGAATAGAAGCGGAGTTATAGTTGTTTATATGTGTCAGGCCATGAATCACCATTGACGACCGGATTGCTTTCCACTCGAAACGACCGATGCTTGACGAAACTATGCAAGTTCGTCGCAGATCGGTATAAGGTGGGTCGTTGGGCCGTGTTTTAAGCTACAACTTGCTATGTCGCAGATTCGCATACGACGAATAGAAGCGGAGTTATCGATGTTTATATCTGTGAGGCCATTAACCACCATTGACGACCGGATTGCCTACCACTCGGAACGATCGACGCTTGACGAAACTATGCAAGTTCGTCGCAGATCGGTATAAGGTGGCTCGATGTGTCGTGTTTTAGGCTACAAATTGCTGTGTCGCAGATTCGCATACGACGAATAGAAGTGGAGTTATAGTTGTTTATATCTGTCAGGCCATGAATCACCATTGACGGCCGGATTGCCTTCCACTCGAAACGATCGATGTTTGACGAAACTATGCAAGTTCGTCGCAGATCGGTATAAGGTGGGTCGATGTGTCGTGTTTTAACCTACAAATTGCTGTGTCGCAGATTCGCATACGACGAATAGAAGTGGAGTTATAGTTGTTTATATCTGTGAGGCCATGAATCACCATTGACGACCGGATTGCTTTCCACTCGAAACGACCGATGTTTGACGAAACTATGCAAGTTCGTCGCAGATCGGTATAAGGTGGGACGATGTGTCGTGTTTTAACCTACAAATTGCTATGTCGCAGATTCGCATACCACGAATAGAAGCGGAGTTATAGTTGTTTATATGTGTCTGGCCATGAATCACCATTGACGCCTGCATTGCTTTCCACTCGAAACGACCGATGTTTGACGAAACTATGCAAGTTCGTCGCAGATCGGTATAAGGTGGCTCGATGTGTCGTGTTTTAGGCTACAAATTGCTATGTCGCAGATTTGCGTACGACGAATAGAAGCGGAGTTATAGTTGTTTATATCTGTCAGGCCATGAATCACCATTGACGGCCGGATTGCCTACCACTCGGAACGATCGACGTTTGCCGAAACTCTGCAAGTTCTTCGCAGATCGGTATAAGCTGGGTCGATGTGTCGTGCTTTAAGCTACAAATTGCTATGTCGCAGATTTGCATACGACGAATAGAAGCGGAGTTATAGTTATTTATATCTGTGAGGCCATGAATCACCATCGACGGCCGGATTGCCTACCACTCGGAACGATCGACGTTTGACGAAACTATGCAAGTTCTTTGCAGATCGGTATAAGGTGGGTCGATGTGTCGTGTTTTAAGCTACAAATTGCTATGTCGCAGATTTGCATACGACGAATAGAAGCGGAGTTATAGTTGTTTATATCTGTGAGGTCATGAATCATCATTGACGGCCGGAATGCCTACCACTCGAAACGATCGATGTTTGACGAAACTATGCAAGTTCGTCGCAGATCGGTATAAGGTGGGTCGATGTGTCGTGTTTTAAGCTACAAATTGCTATGTCGCAGATTCGCGTACTACGAATAGTAGTGGAGTTATAGTTATTTATATCTGTGAGGCCATGAATCACCATTGACGGCCGGATTGCCTTCTACTCGAAACGATCGATGTTTGACGAAACTATGCAAGTTCGTCGCAGATTGGTATTAGGTGGGTCGTTGGGCCGTGTTTTAAGCTACAAGTTGCTGTGTCGCAGATTCGCATACGACGAATAGAAGCGGAGTTATCGATGTTTATATCTGTGAGGCCATTAATCACCATTGACGACAGGATTGCCTACCACTCGGAACGATCGACGTTTGACGAAACTATGCAAGTTCTTCGCAGATCGGTATAAGGTGGGTCGATGTGTCGTGTTTTAACCTACAAATTGCTGTGTCGCAGATTCGCATACGACGAATAGAAGCGGAGTTATAGTTGTTTATATGTGTCAGGCCATGAATCACCATTGACGCCTGGATTTCTTTCCACTCGAAACGACCGATGGTTGACGAAACTATGCAAGTTCGTCGCAGATCGGTATAAGGTGGCTCGATGTGTCGTGTTCTAGGCTACAAATTGCTATGTCGCAGATTTGCATACGACGAATAGAAGCGGAGTTGTAGTTGTTTATATCTGTGAGGTCATGATTCATCATTGACGGCCAGAATGCATACCACTCGGAACGATCGACGTTTGCCGAAACTCTGCATGTTCTTCGCAGATCGGTATAAGGTGGGTCGATGTGCCGTGTTTTAAGCTACAAATTGCTATGTCGCAGATTTGCATACGACGAATAGAAGCGGAGTTATAGTTGTTTATATCTGTCAGGCCGTGAATCACCATTGACGGCCGGATTGCCTACCACTCGGAACGATCGACGTTTGCCGAAACTATGCAAGTTCTTCGCAGATCGGTATAAGATGGGTCGATGTGTCGTGTTTTAAGCTACAAATTGCTATGTCGGAGATTCGCATACGACGAATAGAAGTGGAGTTATAGTTGTTTATATCTGTCAGGCCATGAATCACCATTGACGGCCGGATTGCCTTCCACTCGAAACGATCGATGTTTGACGAAACTATGCAAGTTCGTCGCAGATCGGTATAAGGTGGGTCGTTGGGCCGTGTTTTGAGGTACAAGTTGCTGTGTCGCAGATTCGCATACGACGAATAGAAGCGGAGTTATAGTTGTTTATATGTGTCAGGCCATGAATCACCATTGACGACCGGATTGCTTTCCACTCGAAACGACCGATGTTTGACGAAACTATGCAAGTTCGTCGCAGATCGGTATAAGGTGGGACGATGTGTCGTGTTTTAACCTCCAAATTGCTGTGTCGCAGATTCGCATACGACGAATAGAAGTGGAGTTATAGTTGTTTATATCTGTGAGGCCATTAATCACCATTGACGACAGGATTGCCTACCACTCGGAACGATCGACGGTTGACGAAACTATGCAAGTTCTTCGCAGATCGGTATAAGATGGGTCGATGTGTCGTGTTTTAAGCTACAAATTGCTATGTCGGAGATTCGCAAACGACGAATAGAAGTGGAGTTATAGTTGTTTATATCTGTCAGGCCATGAATCACCATTGACGGCCGGATTGCCTTCCACTCGAAACGATCGATGTTTGACGAAACTATGCAAGTTCGTCGCAGATCGGTATAAGGTGGGTCGATGTGTCGTGTTTTAACCTACAAATTGCTGTGTCGCAGATTCGCATACGACGAATAGAAGCGGAGTTATCGATGTTTATATCTGTGAGGCCATTAACCACCATTGACGACCGGATTGCCTACCACTCGGAACGATCGACGCTTGACGAAACTATGCAAGTTCGTCGCAGATCGGTATAAGGTGGCTCGATGTGTCGTGTTTTAGGCTACAAATTGCTGTGTCGCAGATTCGCATACGACGAATAGAAGTGGAGTTATAGTTGTTTATATCTGTCAGGCCATGAATCACCATTGACGGCCGGATTGCCTTCCACTCGAAACGATCGATGTTTGACGAAACTATGCAAGTTCGTCGCAGATCGGTATAAGGTGGGTCGATGTGTCGTGTTTTAACCTACAAATTGCTGTGTCGCAGATTCGCATACGACGAATAGAAGTGGAGTTATAGTTGTTTATATCTGTGAGGCCATGAATCACCATTGACGACCGGATTGCTTTCCACTCGAAACGACCGATGTTTGACGAAACTATGCAAGTTCGTCGCAGATCGGTATAAGGTGGGACGATGTGTCGTGTTTTAACCTACAAATTGCTATGTCGCAGATTCGCATACCATGAATAGAAGCGGAGTTATAGTTGTTTATATGTGTCTGGCCATGAATCACCATTGACGCCTGCATTGCTTTCCACTCGAAACGACCGATGTTTGACGAAACTATGCAAGTTCGTCGCAGATCGGTATAAGGTGGCTCGATGTGTCGTGTTTTAGGCTACAAATTGCTATGTCGCAGATTTGCGTACGACGAATAGAAGCGGAGTTATAGTTGTTTATATCTGTCAGGCCATGAATCACCATTGACGGCCGGATTGCCTACCACTCGGAACGATCGACGTTTGCCGAAACTCTGCAAGTTCTTCGCAGATCGGTATAAGCTGGGTCGATGTGTCGTGCTTTAAGCTACAAATTGCTATGTCGCAGATTTGCATACGACGAATAGAAGCGGAGTTATAGTTATTTATATCTGTGAGGCCATGAATCACCATCGACGGCCGGATTGCCTACCACTCGGAACGATCGACGTTTGACGAAACTATGCAAGTTCTTTGCAGATCGGTATAAGGTGGGTCGATGTGTCGTGTTTTAAGCTACAAATTGCTATGTCGCAGATTTGCATACGACGAATAGAAGCGGAGTTATAGTTGTTTATATCTGTGAGGTCATGAATCATCATTGACGGCCGGAATGCCTACCACTCGAAACGATCGATGTTTGACGAAACTATGCAAGTTCGTCGCAGATCGGTATAAGGTGGGTCGATGTGTCGTGTTTTAAGCTACAAATTGCTATGTCGCAGATTCGCGTACTACGAATAGTAGTGGAGTTATAGTTGTTTATATCTGTGAGGCCATGAATCACCATTGACGGCCGGATTGCCTTCTACTCGAAACGATCGATGTTTGACGAAACTATGCAAGTTCGTCGCAGATTGGTATTAGGTGGGTCGTTGGGCCGTGTTTTAAGCTACAAGTTGCTGTGTCGCAGATTCGCATACGACGAATAGAAGCGGAGTTATCGATGTTTATATCTGTGAGGCCATTAATCACCATTGACGACAGGATTGCCTACCACTCGGAACGATCGACGTTTGACGAAACTATGCAAGTTCTTCGCAGATCGGTATAAGGTGGGTCGATGTGTCGTGTTTTAACCTACAAATTGCTGTGTCGCAGATTCGCATACGACGAATAGAAGCGGAGTTATAGTTGTTTATATGTGTCAGGCCATGAATCACCATTGACGCCTGGATTTCTTTCCACTCGAAACGACCGATGGTTGACGAAACTATGCAAGTTCGTCGCAGATCGGTATAAGGTGGCTCGATGTGTCGTGTTCTAGGCTACAAATTGCTATGTCGCAGATTTGCATACGACGAATAGAAGCGGAGTTGTAGTTGTTTATATCTGTGAGGTCATGATTCATCATTGACGGCCAGAATGCATACCACTCGGAACGATCGACGTTTGCCGAAACTCTGCATGTTCTTCGCAGATCGGTATAAGGTGGGTCGATGTGCCGTGTTTTAAGCTACAAATTGCTATGTCGCAGATTTGCATACGACGAATAGAAGCGGAGTTATAGTTGTTTATATCTGTCAGGCCGTGAATCACCATTGACGGCCGGATTGCCTACCACTCGGAACGATCGACGTTTGCCGGAACTATGCAAGTTCTTCGCAGATCGGTATAAGATGGGTCGATGTGTCGTGTTTTAAGCTACAAATTGCTATGTCGGAGATTCGCATACGACGAATAGAAGTGGAGTTATAGTTGTTTATATCTGTCAGGCCATGAATCACCATTGACGGCCGGATTGCCTTCCACTCGAAACGATCGATGTTTGACGAAACTATGCAAGTGCGTCGCAGATCGGTATAAGGTGGGTCGTTGGGCCGTGTTTTGAGCTACAAGTTGCTGTGTCGCAGATTCGCATACGACGAATAGAAGCGGAGTTATAGTTGTTTATATGTGTCAGGCCATGAATCACCATTGACGACCGGATTGCTTTCCACTCGAAACGACCGATGTTTGACGAAACTATGCAAGTTCGTCGCAGATCGGTATAAGGTGGGACGATGTGTCGTGTTTTAACCTCCAAATTGCTGTGTCGCAGATTCGCATACGACGAATAGAAGTGGAGTTATAGTTGTTTATATCTGTGAGGCCATTAATCACCATTGACGACAGGATTGCCTACCACTCGGAACGATCGACGGTTGACGAAACTATGCAAGTTCTTCGCAGATCGGTATAAGATGGGTCGATGTGTCGTGTTTTAAGCTACAAATTGCTATGTCGGAGATTCGCAAACGACGAATAGAAGTGGAGTTATAGTTGTTTATATCTGTCAGGCCATGAATCACCATTGACGGCCGGATTGCCTTCCACTCGAAACGATCGATGTTTGACGAAACTATGCAAGTTCGTCGCAGATCGGTATAAGGTGGGTCGATGTGTCGTGTTTTAACCTACAAATTGCTGTGTCGCAGATTCGCATACGACGAATAGAAGTGGAGTTATAGTTGTTTATATCTGTGAGGCCATTAATCACCATTGACGACAGGATTGCCTACCACTCGGAACGATCGACGGTTGACGAAACTATGCAAGTTCTTCGCAGATCGGTATAAGGTGGGTCGATGTGTCGTGTTTTAAGCTACAAATTGCTATGTCGCAGATTTGCATACGACGAATAGAAGCGGAGTTATAGTTGTTTATATCTGTGAGGTCATGAATCATCATTGACGGCCGGAATGCCTACCACTCGAAACGATCGATGTTTGACGAAACTATGCAAGTTCGTCGCCGATCGGTATAAGCTGGGTCGATGTGTCGTGCTTTAAGCTACAAATTGCTATGTCGCAGATTTGCATACGACGAATAGAAGCGGAGTTATAGTTGTTTATATCTGTGAGGCCATGAATCACCTTTGACGGCCGGATTGCCTTCTACTCGGAACGATCGACGTTTGACGAAACTATGCAAGTTCTTCGCAGATCGGTATAAGGTGGGTCGATGTGTCGTGTTTTAAGCTACAAATTGCTATGTCGCAGATTTGCATACGACGAATAGAAGCGGAGTTATAGTTGTTTATATCTGTGAGGTCATGAATCATCATTGACGGCCGGAATGCCTACCACTCGAAACGATCGATGTTTGACGAAACTATGCAAGTTCGTCGCAGATCGGTATAAGCTGGGTCGATGTGTCGTGCTTTAAGCTACAAATTGCTATGTCGCAGATTTGCATACGACGAATAGAAGCGGAGTTATAGTTGTTTATATCTGTGAGGCCATGAATCACCTTTGACGGCCGGATTGCCTTCTACTCGGAACGATCGACGTTTGACGAAACTATGCAAGTTCTTCGCAGATCGGTATAAGGTGGGTCGATGTGTCGTGTTTTAACCTACAAATTGCTGTGTCGCAGATTCGCATACGACGAATAGAAGCGGAGTTATAGTTGTTTATATGTGTCAGGCCATGAATCACCATTGACGCCTGGATTTCTTTCCACTCGAAACGACCGATGGTTGACGAAACTATGCAAGTTCGTCGCAGATCGGTATAAGGTGGCTCGATGTGTCGTGTTCTAGGCTACAAATTGCTATGTCGCAGATTTGCATACGACGAATAGAAGCGGAGTTGTAGTTGTTTATATCTGTGAGGTCATGATTCATCATTGACGGCCAGAATGCATACCACTCGGAACGATCGACGTTTGCCGAAACTCTGCATGTTCTTCGCAGATCGGTATAAGGTGGGTCGATGTGCCGTGTTTTAAGCTACAAATTGCTATGTCGCAGATTTGCATACGACGAATAGAAGCGGAGTTATAGTTGTTTATATCTGTCAGGCCGTGAATCACCATTGACGGCCGGATTGCCTACCACTCGGAACGATCGACGTTTGCCGAAACTATGCAAGTTCTTCGCAGATCGGTATAAGATGGGTCGATGTGTCGTGTTTTAAGCTACAAATTGCTATGTCGGAGATTCGCATACGACGAATAGAAGTGGAGTTATAGTTGTTTATATCTGTCAGGCCATGAATCACCATTGACGGCCGGATTGCCTTCCACTCGAAACGATCGATGTTTGACGAAACTATGCAAGTTCGTCGCAGATCGGTATAAGGTGGGTCGTTGGGCCGTGTTTTGAGCTACAAGTTGCTGTGTCGCAGATTCGCATACGACGAATAGAAGCGGAGTTATAGTTGTTTATATGTGTCAGGCCATGAATCACCATTGACGACCGGATTGCTTTCCACTCGAAACGACCGATGTTTGACGAAACTATGCAAGTTCGTCGCAGATCGGTATAAGGTGGGACGATGTGTCGTGTTTTGAGCTACAAGTTGCTGTGTCGCAGATTCGCATACGACGAATAGAAGCGGAGTTATAGTTGTTTATATGTGTCAGGCCATGAATCACCATTGACGACCGGATTGCTTTCCACTCGAAACGACCGATGTTTGACGAAACTATGCAAGTTCGTCGCAGATCGGTATAAGGTGGGACGATGTGTCGTGTTTTAACCTCCAAATTGCTGTGTCGCAGATTCGCATACGACGAATAGAAGTGGAGTTATAGTTGTTTATATCTGTGAGGCCATTAATCACCATTGACGACAGGATTGCCTACCACTCGGAACGATCGACGGTTGACGAAACTATGCAAGTTCTTCGCAGATCGGTATAAGATGGGTCGATGTGTCGTGTTTTAAGCTACAAATTGCTATGTCGGAGATTCGCAAACGACGAATAGAAGTGGAGTTATAGTTGTTTATATCTGTCAGGCCATGAATCACCATTGACGGCCGGATTGCCTTCCACTCGAAACGATCGATGTTTGACGAAACTATGCAAGTTCGTCGCAGATCGGTATAAGGTGGGTCGATGTGTCGTGTTTTAACCTACAAATTGCTGTGTCGCAGATTCGCATACGACGAATAGAAGTGGAGTTATAGTTGTTTATATCTGTGAGGCCATTAATCACCATTGACGACAGGATTGCCTACCACTCGGAACGATCGACGGTTGACGAAACTATGCAAGTTCTTCGCAGATCGGTATAAGGTGGGTCGATGTGTCGTGTTTTAAGCTACAAATTGCTATGTCGCAGATTTGCATACGACGAATAGAAGTGGAGTTATAGTTGTTTATATCTGTGAGGTCATGAATCATCATTGACGGCCGGAATGCCTACCACTCGAAACGATCGATGTTTGACGAAACTATGCAAGTTCGTCGCAGATCGGTATAAGCTGGGTCGATGTGTCGTGCTTTAAGCTACAAATTGCTATGTCGCAGATTTGCATACGACGAATAGAAGCGGAGTTATAGTTATTTATATCTGTGAGGCCATGAATCACCATCGACGGCCGGATTGCCTACCACTCGGAACGATCGACGTTTGACGAAACTATGCAAGTTCTTTGCAGATCGGTATAAGGTGGCTCGATGTGTCGTGTTCTAGGCTACAAATTGCTATGTCGCAGATTTGCATACGACGAATAGAAGCGGAGTTGTAGTTGTTTATATCTGTGAGGTCATGATTCATCATTGACGGCCAGAATGCATACCACTCGGAACGATCGACGTTTGCCGAAACTCTGCATGTTCTTCGCAGATCGGTATAAGGTGGGTCGATGTGCCGTGTTTTAAGCTACAAATTGCTATGTCGCAGATTTGCATACGACGAATAGAAGCGGAGTTATAGTTGTTTATATCTGTCAGGCCGTGAATCACCATTGACGGCCGGATTGCCTACCACTCGGAACGATCGACGTTTGCCGAAACTATGCAAGTTCTTCGCAGATCGGTATAAGATGGGTCGATGTGTCGTGTTTTAAGCTACAAATTGCTATGTCGGAGATTCGCATACGACGAATAGAAGTGGAGTTATAGTTGTTTATATCTGTCAGGCCATGAATCACCATTGACGGCCGGATTGCCTTCCACTCGAAACGATCGATGTTTGACGAAACTATGCAAGTTCGTCG
This sequence comes from Anoplius nigerrimus, assembly GCA_914767735.1. Lineage (NCBI taxonomy): Eukaryota > Metazoa > Arthropoda > Insecta > Hymenoptera > Pompilidae > Anoplius > Anoplius nigerrimus. Next base: position 174,813 of record CAJZBX010001124.1, on the reverse strand, counting down.
CAGATCGGTATAAGGTGGGTCGTTGGGCCGTGTTTTGAGCTACAAGTTGCTGTGTCGCAGATTCGCATACGACGAATAGAAGCGGAGTTATAGTTGTTTATATGTGTCAGGCCATGAATCACCATTGACGACCGGATTGCTTTCCACTCGAAACGACCGATGTTTGACGAAACTATGCAAGTTCGTCGCAGATCGGTATAAGGTGGGACGATGTGTCGTGTTTTAACCTCCAAATTGCTGTGTCGCAGATTCGCATACGACGAATAGAAGTGGAGTTATAGTTGTTTATATCTGTGAGGCCATTAATCACCATTGACGACAGGATTGCCTACCACTCGGAACGATCGACGGTTGACGAAACTATGCAAGTTCTTCGCAGATCGGTATAAGATGGGTCGATGTGTCGTGTTTTAAGCTACAAATTGCTATGTCGGAGATTCGCAAACGACGAATAGAAGTGGAGTTATAGTTGTTTATATCTGTCAGGCCATGAATCACCATTGACGGCCGGATTGCCTTCCACTCGAAACGATCGATGTTTGACGAAACTATGCAAGTTCGTCGCAGATCGGTATAAGGTGGGTCGATGTGTCGTGTTTTAACCTACAAATTGCTGTGTCGCAGATTCGCATACGACGAATAGAAGTGGAGTTATAGTTGTTTATATCTGTGAGGCCATTAATCACCATTGACGACAGGATTGCCTACCACTCGGAACGATCGACGGTTGACGAAACTATGCAAGTTCTTCGCAGATCGGTATAAGGTGGGTCGATGTGTCGTGTTTTAAGCTACAAATTGCTATGTCGCAGATTTGCATACGACGAATAGAAGCGGAGTTATAGTTGTTTATATCTGTGAGGTCATGAATCATCATTGACGGCCGGAATGCCTACCACTCGAAACGATCGATGTTTGACGAAACTATGCAAGTTCGTCGCAGATCGGTATAAGCTGGGTCGATGTGTCGTGCTTTAAGCTACAAATTGCTATGTCGCAGATTTGCATACGACGAATAGAAGCGGAGTTATAGTTGTTTATATCTGTGAGGCCATGAATCACCTTTGACGGCCGGATTGCCTTCTACTCGGAACGATCGACGTTTGACGAAACTATGCAAGTTCTTCGCAGATCGGTATAAGGTGGGTCGATGTGTCGTGTTTTAACCTACAAATTGCTGTGTCGCAGATTCGCATACGACGAATAGAAGCGGAGTTATAGTTGTTTATATGTGTCAGGCCATGAATCACCATTGACGCCTGGATTTCTTTCCACTCGAAACGACCGATGGTTGACGAAACTATGCAAGTTCGTCGCAGATCGGTATAAGGTGGCTCGATGTGTCGTGTTCTAGGCTACAAATTGCTATGTCGCAGATTTGCATACGACGAATAGAAGCGGAGTTGTAGTTGTTTATATCTGTGAGGTCATGATTCATCATTGACGGCCAGAATGCATACCACTCGGAACGATCGACGTTTGCCGAAACTCTGCATGTTCTTCGCAGATCGGTATAAGGTGGGTCGATGTGCCGTGTTTTAATCTACAAATTGCTATGTCGCAGATTTGCATACGACGAATAGAAGCGGAGTTATAGTTGTTTATATCTGTCAGGCCGTGAATCACCATTGACGGCCGGATTGCCTACCACTCGGAACGATCGACGTTTGCCGAAACTATGCAAGTTCTTCGCAGATCGGTATAAGATGGGTCGATGTGTCGTGTTTTAAGCTACAAATTGCTATGTCGGAGATTCGCATACGACGAATAGAAGTGGAGTTATAGTTGTTTATATCTGTCAGGCCATGAATCACCATTGACGGCCGGATTGCCTTCCACTCGAAACGATCGATGTTTGACGAAACTATGCAAGTTCGTCGCAGATCGGTATAAGGTGGGTCGTTGGGCCGTGTTTTGAGCTACAAGTTGCTGTGTCGCAGATTCGCATACGACGAATAGAAGCGGAGTTATAGTTGTTTATATGTGTCAGGCCATGAATCACCATTGACGACCGGATTGCTTTCCACTCGAAACGACCGATGTTTGACGAAACTATGCAAGTTCGTCGCAGATCGGTATAAGGTGGGACGATGTGTCGTGTTTTAACCTCCAAATTGCTGTGTCGCAGATTCGCATACGACGAATAGAAGTGGAGTTATAGTTGTTTATATGTGTGAGGCCATTAATCACCATTGACGACAGGATTGCCTACCACTCGGAACGATCGACGGTTGACGAAACTATGCAAGTTCTTCGCAGATCGGTATAAGATGGGTCGATGTGTCGTGTTTTAAGCTACAAATTGCTATGTCGGAGATTCGCAAACGACGAATAGAAGTGGAGTTATAGTTGTTTATATCTGTCAGGCCATGAATCACCATTGACGGCCGGATTGCCTTCCACTCGAAACGATCGATGTTTGACGAAACTATGCAAGTTCGTCGCAGATCGGTATAAGGTGGGTCGATGTGTCGTGTTTTAACCTACAAATTGCTGTGTCGCAGATTCGCATACGACGAATAGAAGTGGAGTTATAGTTGTTTATATCTGTGAGGCCATTAATCACCATTGACGACAGGATTGCCTACCACTCGGAACGATCGACGGTTGACGAAACTATGCAAGTTCTTCGCAGATCGGTATAAGGTGGGTCGATGTGTCGTGTTTTAAGCTACAAATTGCTATGTCGCAGATTTGCATACGACGAATAGAAGCGGAGTTATAGTTGTTTATATCTGTGAGGTCATGAATCATCATTGACGGCCGGAATGCCTACCACTCGAAACGATCGATGTTTGACGAAACTATGCAAGTTCGTCGCAGATCGGTATAAGCTGGGTCGATGTGTCGTGCTTTAAGCTACAAATTGCTATGTCGCAGATTTGCATACGACGAATAGAAGCGGAGTTATAGTTGTTTATATCTGTCAGGCCGTGAATCACCATTGACGGCCGGATTGCCTACCACTCGGAACGATCGACGTTTGCCGAAACTATGCAAGTTCTTCGCAGATCGGTATAAGGTGGTTCGATGTGTCGTGTTTTAAGCTACAAATTGCTATGTCGCAGATTTGCATACGACGAATAGAAGCGGAGTTATAGTTGTTTATATCTGTGAGGCCATGAATCACAATTGACGGCAGGATTGCCTACCACTCGGAACGATCGACGGTTGACGAAACTATGCAAGTTCTTCGCAGATCGGTATAAGATGGGTCGATGTGTCGTGTTTTAAGCTACAAATTGCTATGTCGCAGATTCACATACGACGAATAGAAGTGGAGTTATAGTTGTTTATATCTGTCAGGCCATGAATCACCATTGACGGCCGGATTGCCTTCCACTCGAAACGATCGATGTTTGACGAAACTATGCAAGTTCGTCGCAGATCGGTATAAGGTGAGGCGATGTGTCCTGTTTTAACCTCCAAATTGCTGTGTCGCAGATTCGCATACGACGAATAGAAGTGGAGTTATAGTTGTTTATATCTGTGAGGCCATTAATCACCATTGACGACAGGATTGCCTACCACTCGGAACGATCGACGGTTGACGAAACTATGCAAGTTCTTCGCAGATCGGTATAAGATGGGTCGATGTGTCGTGTTTTAAGCTACAAATTGCTATGTCGGAGATTCGCAAACGACGAATAGAAGTGGAGTTATAGTTGTTTATATCTGTCAGGCCATGAATCACCATTGACGGCCGGATTGCCTTCCACTCGAAACGATCGATGTTTGACGAAACTATGGAAGTTCGTCGCAGATCGGTATAAGGTGGGTCGTTGGGTCGTGTTTGAGCTACAAGTTGCTGTGTCGCAGATTCGCATACGACGAATAGAAGCGGAGTTATAGTTGTTTATATGTGTCAGGCCATGAATCACCATTGACGACCGGATTGCTTTCCACTCGAAACGACCGATGTTTGACGAAACTATGCAAGTTCGTCGCAGATCGGTATAAGGTGGCTCGATGTGTCGTGTTTTAGGCTACAAATTGCTATGTCGCAGATTTGCATACGACGAATAGAAGCGGAGTTGTAGTTGTTTATATCTGTGAGGTCATGAATCATCATTGACGGCCAGAATGCCTACCACTCGAAACGACCGATGTTTGACGAAACTATGCAAGTTCGTCGCAGATCGGTATAAGGTGGCTCGATGTGTCGTGTTTTAGGCTACAAATTGCTATGTCGCAGATTTGCATACGACGAATAGAAGCGGAGTTGTAGTTGTTTATATCTGTGAGGTCATGAATCATCATTGACGGCCAGAATGCCTACCACTCGAAACGATCGATGTTTGACGAAACTATGCAAGTTCGTCGCAGATCGGTATAAGGTGGGTCGATGTGTCGTGCTTTAAGCTACAAATTGCTATGTCGCAGATTTGCATACGACGAATAGAAGCGGAGTTATAGTTGTTTATATCTGTGAGGTCATGAATCATCATTGACAGCCGGAATGCCTACCACTCGAAACGATCGATGTTTGACGAAACTATGCAAGTTCGTCGCATATCGGTATAAGGTGGGTCGATGTGTCGTGCTTTAAGCTACAAATTGCTATGCCGCAGATTCGCATACGACGAATAGAAGCGGAGTTATCGATGTTTATATCTGTGAGGCCATGAATCACCATTGACGACAGGATTGCCTACCACTCGGAACGATCGACGTTTGACGAAACTATGCAAGTTCTTCGCAGATCGGTATAAGGTGGGTCGATGTGTCGTGTTTTAACCTACGAATTGCTATGTCATAGATTCGCATACGACGAATAGAAGCGGAGTTATAGTTGTTTATATGTGTCAGGCCATGAATCACCATTGACGACCGGATTGCTTTCCACTCGAAACGACCGATGCTTGACGAAACTATGCAAGTTCGTCGCAGATCGGTATAAGGTGGGTCGTTGGGCCGTGTTTTAAGCTACAACTTGCTATGTCGCAGATTCGCATACGACGAATAGAAGCGGAGTTATCGATGTTTATATCTGTGAGGCCATTAACCACCATTGACGACCGGATTGCCTACCACTCGGAACGATCGACGTTTGACGAAACTATGCAAGTTCTTCGCAGATCGGTATAAGGTGGGTCGATGTGTCGTGTTTTAACCTACGAATTGCTATGTCATAGATTCGCATACGACGAATAGAAGCGGAGTTATAGTTGTTTATATGTGTCAGGCCATGAATCACCATTGACGGCCGGATTGCCTTCCACTCGAAACGATCGATGTTTGACGAAACTATGCAAGTTCGTCGCAGATCGGTATAAAGTGGGTCGATGTGTCGTGATTTAACCTACAAATTGCTGTGTCGCAGATTCGCATACGACGAATAGAAGTGGAGTTATAGTTGTTTATATCTGTGAGGCCATTAATCACCATTGACGACAGGATTGCCTACCACTCGGAACGATCGACGGTTGACGAAACTATGCAAGTTCTTCGCAGATCGGTATAAGATGGGTCGATGTGTCGTGTTTTTAGCTACAAATTGCTATGTCGGAGATTCGCATACGACGAATAGAAGTGGAGTTATAGTTGTTTATATCTGTCAGGCCATGAATCACCATTGACGGCCGGATTGCCTTCCACTCGAAACGATCGATGTTTGACGAAACTATGCAAGTTCGTCGCAGATCGGTATAAGGTGGGTCGTTGGGCCGTGTTTTGAGCTACAAGTTGCTGTGTCGCAGATTCGCATACGACGAATAGAAGCGGAGTTATAGTTGTTTATATGTGTCAGGCCATGAATCACCATTGACGACCGGATTGCTTTCCACTCGAAACGACCGATGTTTGACGAAACTATGCAAGTTCGTCGCAGATCGGTATAAGGTGGGACGATGTGTCGTGTTTTAACCTACAAATTGCTATGTCGCAGATTCGCATACCACGAATAGAAGCGGAGTTATAGTTGTTTATATGTGTCTGGCCATGAATCACCATTGACGCCTGCATTGCTTTCCACTCGAAACGACCGATGTTTGACGAAACTATGCAAGTTCGTCGCAGATCGGTATAAGGTGGCTCGATGTGTCGTGTTTTAGGCTACAAATTGCTATGTCGCAGATTTGCGTACGACGAATAGAAGCGGAGTTATAGTTGTTTATATCTGTCAGGCCATGAATCACCATTGACGGCCGGATTGCCTACCACTCGGAACGATCGACGTTTGCCGAAACTCTGCAAGTTCTTCGCAGATCGGTATAAGCTGGGTCGATGTGTCGTGCTTTAAGCTACAAATTGCTATGTCGCAGATTCACATACGACGAATAGAAGCGGAGTTATAGTTGTTTATATCTGTCAGGCCATGAATCACCATTGACGGCCGGATTGCCTTCCACTTGAAACGATCGATGTTTGACGAAACTATGCAAGTTCGTCGCAGATCGGTATAAGGTGAGGCGATGTGTCGTGCTTTAACCTCCAAATTGCTGTGTCGCAGATTCGCATACGACGAATAGAAGTGGAGTTATAGTTGTTTATATCTGTGAGGCCATTAATCACCATTGACGACAGGATTGCCTACCACTCGGAACGATCGACGGTTGACGAAACTATGCAAGTTCTTCGCAGATCGGTATAAGATGGGTCGATGTGTCGTGTTTTAAGCTACAAATTGCTATGCCGCAGATTCGCATACGACGAATAGAAGCGGAGTTATCGATATTTATATCTGTGAGGCCATGAATCACCATTGACGACAGGATTGCCTACCACTCGGAACGATCGACGTTTGACGAAACTATGCAAGTTCTTCGCAGATCGGTATAAGGTGGGTCGATGTGTCGTGTTTTAACCTACGAATTGCTATGTCATAGATTCGCATACGACGAATAGAAGCGGAGTTATAGTTGTTTATATGTGTCAGGCCATGAATCACCATTGACGACCGGATTGCTTTCCACTCGAAACGACCGATGCTTGACGAAACTATGCAAGTTCGTCGCAGATCGGTATAAGGTGGCTCGATGTGTCGTGTTTTAGGCTACAAATTGCTATGTCGCAGATTCGCATACGACGAATAGAAGCGGAGTTATCGATGTTTATATCTGTGAGGCCATTAACCACCATTGACGACCGGATTGCCTACCACTCGGAACGATCGACGCTTGACGAAACTATGCAAGTTCGTCGCAGATCGGTATAAGGTGGCTCGATGTGTCGTGTTTTAGGCTACAAATTGCTGTGTCGCAGATTCGCATACGACGAATAGAAGTGGAGTTATAGTTGTTTATATCTGTCAGGCCATGAATCACCATTGACGGCCGGATTGCCTTCCACTCGAAACGATCGATGTTTGACGAAACTATGCAAGTTCGTCGCAGATCGGTATAAGGTGGGTCGATGTGTCGTGTTTTAACCTACAAATTGCTGTGTCGCAGATTCGCATACGACGAATAGAAGTGGAGTTATAGTTGTTTATATCTGTGAGGCCATTAATCACCATTGACGACAGGATTGCCTACCACTCGGAACGATCGACGGTTGACGAAAATATGCAAGTTCTTCGCAGATCGGTATAAGATGGGTCGATGTGTCGTGTTTTTAGCTACAAATTGCTATGTCGGAGATTCGCATACGACGAATAGAAGTGGAGTTATAGTTGTTTATATCTGTCAGGCCATGAATCACCATTGACGGCCGGATTGCCTTCCACTCGAAACGATCGATGTTTGACGAAACTATGCAAGTTCGTCGCAGATCGGTATAAGGTGGGTCGTTGGGCCGTGTTTTGAGCTACAAGTTGCTGTGTCGCAGATTCGCATACGACGAATAGAAGCGGAGTTATAGTTGTTTATATGTGTCAGGCCATGAATCACCATTGACGACCGGATTGCTTTCCACTCGAAACGACCGATGTTTGACGAAACTATGCAAGTTCGTCGCAGATCGGTATAAGGTGGGACGATGTGTCGTGTTTTAACCTACAAATTGCTATGTCGCAGATTCGCATACCACGAATAGAAGCGGAGTTATAGTTGTTTATATGTGTCTGGCCATGAATCACCATTGACGCCTGCATTGCTTTCCACTCGAAACGACCGATGTTTGACGAAACTATGCAAGTTCGTCGCAGATCGGTATAAGGTGGCTCGATGTGTCGTGTTTTAGGCTACAAATTGCTATGTCGCAGATTTGCGTACGACGAATAGAAGCGGAGTTGTAGTTGTTTATATCTGTCAGGCCATGAATCACCATTGACGGCCGGATTGCCTACCACTCGGAACGATCGACGTTTGCCGAAACTCTGCAAGTTCTTCGCAGATCGGTATAAGCTGGGTCGATGTGTCGTGCTTTAAGCTACAAATTGCTATGTCGCAGATTTGCATACGACGAATAGAAGCGGAGTTATAGTTATTTATATCTGTGAGGCCATGAATCACCATCGACGGCCGGATTGCCTACCACTCGGAACGATCGACGTTTGACGAAACTATGCAAGTTCTTTGCAGATCGGTATAAGGTGGGTCGATGTGTCGTGTTTTAAGCTACAAATTGCTATGTCGCAGATTTGCATACGACGAATAGAAGCGGAGTTATAGTTGTTTATATCTGTGAGGTCATGAATCATCATTGACGGCCGGAATGCCTACCACTCGAAACGATCGATGTTTGACGAAACTATGCAAGTTCGTCGCAGATCGGTATAAGGTGGGTCGATGTGTCGTGTTTTAAGCTACAAATTGCTATGTCGCAGATTCGCGTACTACGAATAGTAGTGGAGTTATAGTTGTTTATATCTGTGAGGCCATGAATCACCATTGACGGCCGGATTGCCTTCTACTCGAAACGATCGATGTTTGACGAAACTATGCAAGTTCGTCGCAGATTGGTATTAGGTGGGTCGTTGGGCCGTGTTTTAAGCTACAAGTTGCTGTGTCGCAGATTCGCATACGACGAATAGAAGCGGAGTTATCGATGTTTATATCTGTGAGGCCATTAATCACCATTGACGACAGGATTGCCTACCACTCGGAACGATCGACGTTTGACGAAACTATGCAAGTTCTTCGCAGATCGGTATAAGGTGGGTCGATGTGTCGTGTTTTAACCTACAAATTGCTGTGTCGCAGATTCGCATACGACGAATAGAAGCGGAGTTATAGTTGTTTATATGTGTCAGGCCATGAATCACCATTGACGCCTGGATTGCTTTCCACTCGAAACGACCGATGTTTGACGAAACTATGCAAGTTCGTCGCAGATCGGTATAAGCTGGGTCGATGTGTCGTGCTTTAAGCTACAAATTGCTATGTCGCAGATTTGCATACGACGAATAGAAGCGGAGTTATAGTTGTTTATATGTGTCAGGCCATGAATCACCATTGACGACCGGATTGCTTTCCACTCGAAACGACCGATGTTTGACGAAACTATGCAAGTTCGTCGCAGATCGGTATAAGGTGGGACGATGTGTCGTGTTTTAACCTACAAATTGCTATGTCGCAGATTCGCATACCACGAATTGAAGCGGAGTTATAGTTGTTTATATGTGTCTGGCCATGAATCACCATTGACGCCTGCATTGCTTTCCACTCGAAACGACCGATGTTTGACGAAACTATGCAAGTTCGTCGCAGATCGGTATAAGGTGGCTCGATGTGTCGTGTTTTAGGCTACAAATTGCTATGTCGCAGATTTGCGTACGACGAATAGAAGCGGAGTTATAGTTGTTTATATCTGTCAGGCCATGAATCACCATTGACGGCCGGATTGCCTACCACTCGGAACGATCGACGTTTGCCGAAACTCTGCAAGTTCTTCGCAGATCGGTATAAGCTGGGTCGATGTGTCGTGCTTTAAGCTACAAATTGCTATGTCGCAGATTTACATACGACGAATAGAAGCGGAGTTATAGTTATTTATATCTGTGAGGCCATGAATCACCATCGACGGCCGGATTGCCTACCACTCGGAACGATCGACGTTTGACGAAACTATGCAAGTTCTTTGCAGATCGGTATAAGGTGGGTCGATGTGTCGTGTTTTAAGCTACAAATTGCTATGTCGCAGATTTGCATACGACGAATAGAAGCGGAGTTATAGTTGTTTATATCTGTGAGGCCATGAATCACAATTGACGGCAGGATTGCCTACCACTCGGAACGATCGACGGTTGACGAAACTATGCAAGTTCTTCGCAGATCGGTATAAGATGGGTCGATGTGTCGTGTTTTAAGCTACAAATTGCTATGTCGCAGATTCACATACGACGAATAGAAGTGGAGTTATAGTTGTTTATATCTGTCAGGCCATGAATCACCATTGACGGCCGGATTGCCTTCCACTCGAAACGATCGATGTTTGACGAAACTATGCAAGTTCGTCGCAGATCGGTATAAGGTGAGGCGATGTGTCGTGTTTTAACCTCCAAATTGCTGTGTCGCAGATTCGCATACGACGAATAGAAGTGGAGTTATAGTTGTTTATATCTGTGAGGCCATTAATCACCATTGACGACAGGATTGCCTACCACTCGGAACGATCGACGGTTGACGAAACTATGCAAGTTCTTCGCAGATCGGTATAAGATGGGTCGATGTGTCGTGTTTTAACCTACAAATTGCTGTGTCGCAGATTCGCATACGACGAATAGAAGTGGAGTTATAGTTGTTTATATCTGTGAGGCCATTAATCACCATTGACGACAGGATTGCCTACCACTCGGAACGATCGACGGTTGACGAAACTATGCAAGTTCTTCGCAGATCGGTATAAGATGGGTCGATGTGTCGTGTTTTAAGCTACAAATTGCTATGTCGTAGATTCGCATACGACGAATAGAAGTGGAGTTATAGTTGTTTATATCTGTCAGGCCATGAATCACCATTGACGGCCGGATTGCCTTCCACTCGAAACGATCGATGTTTGACGAAACAATGCAAGTTCGTCGCAGATCGGTATAAGGTGGGTCGTTGGGCCGTGTTTTGAGCTACAAGTTGCTGTGTCGCAGATTCGCATACGACGAATAGAAGCGGAGTTATAGTTGTTTATATCTGTCAGGCCATGAACCACCATTGACGGCCGGATTGCCTACCACTCGGAACGATCGACGTTTGCCGAAACTCTGCAAGTTCTTCGCAGATCGGTATAAGCTGGGTCGATGTGTCGTGCTTTAAGCTACAAATTGCTATGTCGCAGATTTACATACGACGAATAGAAGCGGAGTTATAGTTATTTATATCTGTGAGGCCATGAATCACCATCGACGGCCGGATTGCCTACCACTCGGAACGATCGACGTTTGACGAAACTATGCAAGTTCTTTGCAGATCGGTATAAGGTGGGTCGATGTGTCGTGTTTTAAGCTACAAATTGCTATGTCGCAGATTTGCATACGACGAATAGAAGCGGAGTTATAGTTGTTTATATCTGTGAGGCCATGAATCACAATTGACGGCAGGATTGCCTACCACTCGGAACGATCGACGGTTGACGAAACTATGCAAGTTCTTCGCAGATCGGTATAAGATGGGTCGATGTGTCGTGTTTTAAGGTACAAATTGCTATGTCGCAGATTCACATACGACGAATAGAAGTGGAGTTATAGTTGTTTATATCTGTCAGGCCATGAATCACCATTGACGGCCGGATTGCCTTCCACTCGAAACGATCGATGTTTGACGAAACTATGCAAGTTCGTCGCAGATCGGTATAAGGTGAGGCGATGTGTCGTGTTTTAACCTCCAAATTGCTGTGTCGCAGATTCGCATACGACGAATAGAAGTGGAGTTATAGTTGTTTATATCTGTGAGGCCATTAATCACCATTGACGACAGGATTGCCTACCACTCGGAACGATCGACGGTTGACGAAACTATGCAAGTTCTTCGCAGATCGGTATAAGATGGGTCGATGTGTCGTGTTTTAACCTACAAATTGCTGTGTCGCAGATTCGCATACGACGAATAGAAGTGGAGTTATAGTTGTTTATATCTGTGAGGCCATTAATCACCATTGACGACAGGATTGCCTACCACTCGGAACGATCGACGGTTGACGAAACTATGCAAGTTCTTCGCAGATCGGTATAAGATGGGTCGATGTGTCGTGTTTTAAGCTACAAATTGCTATGTCGTAGATTCGCATACGACGAATAGAAGTGGAGTTATAGTTGTTTATATCTGTCAGGCCATGAATCACCATTGACGGCCGGATTGCCTTCCACTCGAAACGATCGATGTTTGACGAAACAATGCAAGTTCGTCGCAGATCGGTATAAGGTGGGTCGTTGGGCCGTGTTTTGAGCTACAAGTTGCTGTGTCGCAGATTCGCATACGACGAATAGAAGCGGAGTTATAGTTGTTTATATGTGTCAGGCCATGAATCACCATTGACGACCGGATTGCTTTCCACTCGAAACGACCGATGTTTGACGAAACTATGCAAGTTCGTCGCAGATCGGTATAAGGTGGCTCGATGTGTCGTGTTTTAGGCTACAAATTGCTATGTCGCAGATTTGCATACGACGAATAGAAGCGGAGTTGTAGTTGTTTATATCTGTGAGGTCATGAATCATCATTGACGGCCAGAATGCCTACCACTCGAAACGACCGATGTTTGACGAAACTATGCAAGTTCGTCGCAGATCGGTATAAGGTGGCTCGATGTGTCGTGTTTTAGGCTACAAATTGCTATGTCGCAGATTTGCATACGACGAATAGAAGCGGAGTTGTAGTTGTTTATATCTGTGAGGTCATGAATCATCATTGACAGCCGGAATGCCTACCACTCGAAACGATCGATGTTTGACGAAACTATGCAAGTTCGCCGCATATCGGTATAAGGTGGGTCGATGTGTCGTGCTTTAAGCTACAAATTGCTATGCCGCAGATTCGCATACGACGAATAGAAGCGGAGTTATCGATGTTTATATCTGTGAGGCCATGAATCACCATTGACGACAGGATTGCCTACCACTCGGAACGATCGACGTTTGACGAAACTATGCAAGTTCTTCGCAGATCGGTATAAGGTGGGTCGATGTGTCGTGTTTTAACCTACGAATTGCTATGTCATAGATTCGCATACGACGAATAGAAGCGGAGTTATAGTTGTTTATATGTGTCAGGCCATGAATCACCATTGACGACCGGATTGCTTTCCACTCGAAACGACCGATGCTTGACGAAACTATGCAAGTTCGTCGCAGATCGGTATAAGGTGGGTCGTTGGGCCGTGTTTTAAGCTACAACTTGCTATGTCGCAGATTCGCATACGACGAATAGAAGCGGAGTTATCGATGTTTATATCTGTGAGGCCATTAACCACCATTGACGACCGGATTGCCTACCACTCGGAACGATCGACGCTTGACGAAACTATGCAAGTTCGTCGCAGATCGGTATAAGGTGGCTCGATGTGTCGTGTTTTAGGCTACAAATTGCTGTGTCGCAGATTCGCATACGACGAATAGAAGTGGAGTTATAGTTGTTTATATCTGTCAGGCCATGAATCACCATTGACGGCCGGATTGCCTTCCACTCGAAACGATCGATGTTTGACGAAACTATGCAAGTTCGTCGCAGATCGGTATAAGGTGGGTCGATGTGTCGTGTTTTAACCTACAAATTGCTGTGTCGCAGATTCGCATACGACGAATAGAAGTGGAGTTATAGTTGTTTATATCTGTGAGGCCATTAATCACCATTGACGACAGGATTGCCTACCACTCGGAACGATCGACGGTTGACGAAACTATGCAAGTTCTTCGCAGATCGGTATAAGATGGGTCGATGTGTCGTGTTTTTAGCTACAAATTGCTATGTCGGAGATTCGCATACGACGAATAGAAGTGGAGTTATAGTTGTATATATCTGTCAGGCCATGAATCACCATTGACGGCCGGATTGCCTTCCACTCGAAACGATCGATGTTTGACGAAACTATGCAAGTTCGTCGCAGATCGGTATAAGGTGGGTCGTTGGGCCGTGTTTTGAGCTACAAGTTGCTGTGTCGCAGATTCGCATACGACGAATAGAAGCGGAGTTATAGTTGTTTATATGTGTCAGGCCATGAATCACCATTGACGACCGGATTGCTTTCCACTCGAAACGACCGATGTTTGACGAAACTATGCAAGTTCGTCGCAGATCGGTATAAGGTGGCTCGATGTGTCGTGTTTTAGGCTACAAATTGCTATGTCGTAGATTTGCGTACGACGAATAGAAGCGGAGTTATAGTTGTTTATATCTGTCAGGCCATGAATCACCATTGACGGCCGGATTGCCTACCACTCGGAACGATCGACGTTTGCCGAAACTCTGCAAGTTCTTCGCAGATCGGTATAAGCTGGGTCGATGTGTCGTGCTTTAAGCTACAAATTGCTATGTCGCAGATTTGCATACGACGAATAGAAGCGGAGTTATAGTTATTTATATCTGTGAGGCCATGAATCACCATCGACGGCCGGATTGCCTACCACTCGGAACGATCGACGTTTGACGAAACTATGCAAGTTCTTTGCAGATCGGTATAAGGTGGGTCGATGTGTCGTGTTTTAAGCTACAAATTGCTATGTCGCAGATTTGCATACGACGAATAGAAGCGGAGTTATAGTTGTTTATATCTGTGAGGTCATGAATCATCATTGACGGCCGGAATGCCTACCACTCGAAACGATCGATGTTTGACGAAACTATGCAAGTTCGTCGCAGATCGGTATAAGGTGGGTCGATGTGTCGTGTTTTAAGCTACAAATTACTATGTCGCAGATTCGCGTACTACGAATAGTAGTGGAGTTATAGTTGTTTATATCTGTGAGGCCATGAATCACCATTGACGGCCGGATTGCCTTCTACTCGAAACGATCGATGTTTGACGAAACTATGCAAGTTCGTCGCAGATTGGTATTAGGTGGGTCGTTGGGCCGTGTTTTAAGCTACAAGTTGCTGTGTCGCAGATTCGCATACGACGAATAGAAGCGGAGTTATCGATGTTTATATCTGTGAGGCCATTAATCACCATTGACGACAGGATTGCCTACCACTCGGAACGATCGACGTTTGACGAAACTATGCAAGTTCTTCGCAGATCGGTATAAGGTGGGTCGATGTGTCGTGTTTTAACCTACAAATTGCTGTGTCGCAGATTCGCATACGACGAATAGAAGCGGAGTTATAGTTGTTTATATGTGTCAGGCCATGAATCACCATTGACGCCTGGATTTCTTTCCACTCGAAACGACCGATGGTTGACGAAACTATGCAAGTTCGTCGCAGATCGGTATAAGGTGGCTCGATGTGTCGTGTTCTAGGCTACAAATTGCTATGTCGCAGATTTGCATACGACGAATAGAAGCGGAGTTGTAGTTGTTTATATCTGTGAGGTCATGATTCATCATTGACGGCCAGAATGCATACCACTCGGAACGATCGACGTTTGCCGAAACTCTGCATGTTCTTCGCAGATCGGTATAAGGTGGGTCGATGTGCCGTGTTTTAAGCTACAAATTGCTATGTCGCAGATTTGCATACGACGAATAGAAGCGGAGTTATAGTTGTTTATATCTGTCAGGCCGTGAATCACCATTGACGGCCGGATTGCCTACCAGTCGGAACGATCGACGTTTGCCGAAACTATGCAAGTTCTTCGCAGATCGGTATAAGGTGGGTCGATGTGTCGTGTTTTAAGCTACAAATTGCTATGTCGCAGATTTGCATACGACGAATAGAAACGGAGTTATAGTTGTTTATATCTGTGAGGCCATGAATCACAATTGACGGCAGGATTGCCTACCAATCGGAACGATCGACGGTTGACGAAACTATGCAAGTTCTTCGCAGATCGGTATAAGATGGGTCGATGTGTCGTGTTTTAAGCTACAAATTGCTATGTCGCAGATTCACATACGACGAATAGAAGTGGAGTTATAGTTGTTTATATCTGTCAGGCCATGAATCACCATTGACGGCCGGATTGCCTTCCACTCGAAACGATCGATGTTTGACGAAACTATGCAAGTTCGTCGCAGATCGGTATAAGGTGGGTCGATGTGTCGTGTTTTAACCTACAAATTGCTGTGTCGCAGATTCGCATACGACGAATAGAAGTGGAGTTATAGTTGTTTATATCTGTGAGGCCATTAATCACCATTGACGACAGGATTGCCTACCACTCGGAACGATCGACGGTTGACGAAACTATGCAAGTTCTTCGCAGATCGGTATAAGATGGGTCGATGTGTCGTGTTTTAAGCTACAAATTGCTATGTCGGAGATTCGCATACGACGAATAGAAGTGGAGTTATAGTTGTTTATATCTGTCAGGCCATGAATCACCATTGACGGCCGGATTGCCTTCCACTCGAAACGATCGATGTTTGACGAAACAATGCAAGTTCGTCGCAGATCGGTATAAGGTGGGTCGTTGGGCCGTGTTTTGAGCTACAAGTTGCTGTGTCGCAGATTCGCATACGACGAATAGAAGCGGAGTTATAGTTGTTTATATGTGTCAGGCCATGAATCACCATTGACGACCGGATTGCTTTCCACTCGAAACGACCGATGTTTGACGAAACTATGCAAGTTCGTCGCAGATCGGTATAAGGTGGCTCGATGTGTCGTGTTTTAGGCTACAAATTGCTATGTCGCAGATTTGCATACGACGAATAGAAGCGGAGTTGTAGTTGTTTATATCTGTGAGGTCATGAATCATCATTGACGGCCAGAATGCCTACCACTCGAAACGACCGATGTTTGACGAAACTATGCAAGTTCGTCGCAGATCGGTATAAGGTGGCTCGATGTGTCGTGTTTTAGGCTACAAATTGCTATGTCGCAGATTTGCATACGACGAATAGAAGCGGAGTTGTAGTAGCTTATATCTGTGAGGTCATGAATCATCATTGACAGCCGGAATGCCTACCACTCGAAACGATCGATGTTTGACGAAACTATGCAAGTTCGTCGCATATCGGTATAAGGTGGGTCGATGTGTCGTGCTTTAAGCTACAAATTGCTGTGCCGCAGATTCGCATACGACGAATAGAAGCGGAGTTATCGATGTTTATATCTGTGAGGCCATGAATCACCATTGACGACAGGATTGCCTACCACTCGGAACGATCGACGTTCGACGAAACTATGCAAGTTCTTCGCAGATCGGTATAAGGTGGGTCGATGTGTCGTGTTTTAACCTACAAATTGCTATGTCGCAGATTCGCATACGACGAATAGAAGCGGAGTTATAGTTGTTTATATGTGTCAGGCCATGAATCACCATTGACGACCGGATTGCTTTCCACTCGAAACGACCGATGTTTGACGAAACTATGCAAGTTCGTCGCAGATCGGTATAAGGTGGCTCGATGTGTCTTGTTTTAGGCTACAAATTGCTATGTCGCAGATTTGCATACGACGAATAGAAGCGGAGTTGTAGTTGTTTATATCTGTGAGGTCATGAATCATCATTGACGGCCAGAATGCCTACCACTCGAAACGACCGATGTTTGACGAAACTATGCAAGTTCGTCGCAGATCGGTATAAGGTGGCTCGATGTGTCGTGTTTTAGGCTACAAATTGCTATGTCGCAGATTTGCATACGACGAATAGAAGCGGAGTTGTAGTTGTTTATATCTGTGAGGTCATGAATCATCATTGACAGCCGGAATGCCTACCACTCGAAACGATCGATGTTTGACGAAACTATGCAAGTTCGTCGCATATCGGTATAAGGTGGGTCGATGTGTCGTGCTTTAAGCTACAAATTGCTATGCCGCAGATTCGCATACGACGAATAGAAGCGGAGTT
This sequence comes from Anoplius nigerrimus, assembly GCA_914767735.1. NCBI lineage: Eukaryota > Metazoa > Arthropoda > Insecta > Hymenoptera > Pompilidae > Anoplius > Anoplius nigerrimus. The sequence continues at coordinate 157,053 of CAJZBX010001124.1, read as the reverse complement.
ATCGATGTTTATATCTGTGAGGCCATGAATCACCATTGACGACAGGATTGCCTACCACTCGGAACGATCGACGTTCGACGAAACTATGCAAGTTCTTCGCAGATCGGTATAAGGTGGGTCGATGTGTCGTGTTTTAACCTACAAATTGCTATGTCGCAGATTCGCATACGACGAATAGAAGCGGAGTTATAGTTGGATATATGTGTCAGGCCATGAATCACCATTGACGACCGGATTGCTTTCCACTCGAAACGACCGATGTTTGACGAAACTATGCAAGTTCGTCGCAGATCGGTATAAGGTGGCTCGATGTGTCGTGTTTTAGGCTACAAATTGCTATGTCGCAGATTTGCATACGACGAATAGAAGCGGAGTTGTAGTTGTTTATATCTGTGAGGTCATGAATCATCATTGACGGCCAGAATGCCTACCACTCGAAACGACCGATGTTTGACGAAACTATGCAAGTTCGTCGCAGATCGGTATAAGGTGGCTCGATGTGTCGTGTTTTAGGCTACAAATTGCTATGTCGCAGATTTGCATACGACGAATAGAAGCGGAGTTGTAGTTGTTTATATCTGTGAGGTCATGAATCATCATTGACAGCCGGAATGCCTACCACTCGAAACGATCGATGTTTGACGAAACTATGCAAGTTCGTCGCATATCGGTATAAGGTGGGTCGATGTGTCGTGCTTTAAGCTACAAATTGCTATGCCGCAGATTCGCATACGACGAATAGAAGCGGAGTTATCGATGTTTATATCTGTGAGGCCATGAATCACCATTGACGACAGGATTGCCTACCACTCGGAACGATCGACGTTCGACGAAACTATGCAAGTTCTTCGCAGATCGGTATAAGGTGGGTCGATGTGTCGTGTTTTAACCTACAAATTGCTATGTCGCAGATTCGCATACGACGAATAGAAGCGGAGTTATAGTTGTATATATGTGTCAGGCCATGAATCACCATTGACGACCGGATTGCTTTCCACTCGAAACGACCGATGTTTGACGAAACTATGCAAGTTCGTCGCAGATCGGTATAAGGTGGCTCGATGTGTCGTGTTTTAGGCTACAAATTGCTATGTCGCAGATTTGCATACGACGAATAGAAGCGGAGTTGTAGTTGTTTATATCTGTGAGGTCATGAATCATCATTGACGGCCAGAATGCCTACCACTCGAAACGACCGATGTTTGACGAAACTATGCAAGTTCGTCGCAGATCGGTATAAGGTGGCTCGATGTGTCGTGTTTTAGGCTACAAATTGCTATGTCGCAGATTTGCATACGACGAATAGAAGCGGAGTTGTAGTTGTTTATATCTGTGAGGTCATGAATCATCATTGACAGCCGGAATGCCTACCACTCGAAACGATCGATGTTTGACGAAACTATGCAAGTTCGTCGCATATCGGTATAAGGTGGGTCGATGTGTCGTGCTTTAAGCTACAAATTGCTATGCCGCAGATTCGCATACGACGAATAGAAGCGGAGTTATCGATGTTTATATCTGTGAGGCCATGAATCACCATTGACGACAGGATTGCCTACCACTCGGAACGATCGACGTTCGACGAAACTATGCAAGTTCTTCGCAGATCGGTATAAGGTGGGTCGATGTGTCGTGTTTTAAGCTACAAATTGCTATGTCGCAGATTCGCATACGACGAATAGAAGCAGAGTTATAGTTGTTTATATGTGTCAGGACATGAATCACCATTGACGACCGGATTGCTTTCCACTCGAAACGACCGATGTTTGACGAAACTATGCAAGTTCGTTGCAGATCGGTATAAGGTGGGTCGTTGGGCTGTGTTTTAAGCTACAACTTGCTATGTCGCAGATTCGCATACGACGAATAGAAGCGGAGTTATCGATGTTTATATCTGTGACGCCATTAACCACCATTGACGACCGGATTGCCTACCACTCGGAACGATCGACGCTTGACGAAACTATGCAAGTTCGTCGCAGATCGGTATAAGGTGGCTCGATGTGTCGTGTTTTAGGCTACAAATTGCTATGTCGCAGATTTGCATACGACGAATAGAAGCGGAGTTGTAGTTGTTTATATCTGTGTGGTCATGAATCATCATTGACGGCCAGAATGCCTACCACTCGAAACGATCGATGTTTGACGAAACTATGCAAGATCGTCGCAGATCGGTATAAGGTGGGTCGATGTGTCGTGCTTTAAGCTACAAATTGCTATGCCGCAGATTCGCATACGACGAATAGAAGCGGAGTTATCGATGTTTATATCTGTGAGGCCATGAATCATCATTGACGACAGGATTGCCTACCACTCGGAACGATCGACGTTTGACGAAACTATGCAAGTTCTTCGCAGATCGGTATAAGTTGGCTCGATGTGTCGTGTTTTAGGATACAAATTGCTATGTCGCAGATTTGCATACGACGAATTGAAGCGGAGTTATCGATGTTTATATCTGTGAGGCCATGAATCATCATTGACGACAGGATTGCCTACCACTCGGAACGATCGACGTTTGACGAAACTATGCAAGTTCTTCGCAGATCGGTATAAGTTGGCTCGATGTGTCGTGTTTTAGGATACAAATTGCTATGTCGCAGATTTGCATACGACGAATAGAAGCGGAGTTGTAGTTGTTTATATCTGTGAGGTCATGAATCATCATTGACGGCCAGAATGCCTACCACTCGAAACGATCGATGTTTGACGAAACTATGCAAGTTCGTCGCAAATCGGTATAAGGTAGGTCGATGTGTCGTGCTTTAAGCTACAAATTGCTATGTCGCAGATTTGCATACAACGAATAGAAACGGAGTTATAGTTGTTTATATCTGTCAGGCCGTGAATCACCATTGACGACCGGATTGCCTACCACTCGGAACGATCGACGTTTGCCGAAACTATGCAAGTTCGTCGCATATCGGTATAAGGTGGGTCGATGTGTCGTGCTTTAAGCTACAAATTGCTATGCCGCAGATTCGCATACGACGAATAGAAGCGGAGTTATCGATGTTTATATCTGTGAGGCCATGAATCACCATTGACGACAGGATTGCCTACCACTCGGAACGATCGACGTTTGACGAAACTATGCAAGTTCTTCGCAGATCGGTATAAGGTGGGTCGATGTGTCGTGTTTTAACCTACAAATTGCTATGTCTCAGATTCGCATACGACGAATAGAAGCGGAGTTACAGTTGTTTATATGTGTCAGGCCATGAATCACCATTGACGACCGGATTGCTTTCCACTCGAATCGACCGATGTTTGACGAAACTATGCAAGTTCGTCGCAGATCGGTATAAGGTGGGTCGTTGGGCCGTGTTTTAAGCTACAACTTGCTATGTCGCAGATTCGCATACGACGAATAGAAGCGGAGTTATCGATGTTTATATCTGTGAGGCCATTAACCACCATTGACGGCCGGATTGCCTACCACTCGAAACGATCGATGTTTGACGAAACTATGCAAGTTCGTCGCAGATCGGTATAAGGTGGGTCGTTGGGCCGTGTTTTAAGCTACAAGTTGCTGTGTCGCAGATTCGCATACGACGAATAGAAGCGTAGTTATCGATGTTTATATCTGTGAGGCCATTAACCACCATTGACGACCGGATTGCCTAACACTCGGAACGATCGACGCTTGACGAAACTATGCAAGTTCGTCGCAGATCGGTATAAGGTGGCTCGATGTGTCGTGTTTTAGGCTACAAACTGCTATGTCGCAGATTTGCGTACGACGAATAGAAGCGGAGTTATAGTTGTTTATATCTGTCAGGCCATGAATCACCATTGACGACCGGATTGCTTTCCACTCGAAACGACCGATGTTTGACGAAACTATGCAAGTTCGTCGCAGATCGGTATAAGGTGGGTCGTTGGGCCGTGTTTTAAGCTACAACTTGCTATGTCGCAGATTCGCATACGACGAATAGAAGCGGAGTTATCGATGTTTATATCTGTGAGGCCATTAACCACCATTGACGACCGGATTGCCTAACACTCGGAACGATCGACGCTTGACGAAACTATGCAAGTTCGTCGCAGATCGGTATAAGGTGGCTCGATGTGTCGTGTTTTAGGCTACAAACTGCTATGTCGCAGATTTGCGTACGACGAATAGAAGCGGAGTTATAGTTGTTTATATCTGTCAGGCCATGAATCACCATTGACGGCCGGATTGCCTACCACTCGAAACGATCGATGTTTGACGAAACTATGCAAGTTCGTCGCAGATCGGTATAAGGTGGGTCGTTGGGCCGTGTTTTAAGCTACAAGTTGCAGTGTCGCAGATTCGCATACGACGAATAGAAGTGGAGTTATAGTTGTTTATATCTGTGAGGCCATTAATCACCATTGACGACAGGATTGCCTACCACTCGGAACGATCGACGTTTGACGAAACTATGCAAGTTCTTCGCAGATCGGTATAAGGTGGGACGATGTGTCGTGTTTTAACCTACAAATTGCTATGTCGCAGATTCGCATACGACGAATAGAAGCGGAGTTATAGTTGTTTATATGTGTCAGGCCATGAATCACCATTGACGACCGGATTGCTTTCCACTCGAAACGACCGATGTTTGACGAAACTATGCAAGTTCGTCGCAGATCGGTATAAGGTGGGTCGTTGGGCCGTGTTTTAAGCTACAACTTGCTATGTCGCAGATTCGCATACGACGAATAGAAGCGGAGTTATCGATGTTTATATCTGTGAGGCCATTAACCACCATTGACGACCGGATTGCCTAACACTCGGAACGATCGACGTTTGACGAAACTATGCAAGTTCTTCGCAGATCGGTATAAGGTGGGTCGATGTGTCGTGTTTGAAGCTACAAATTGCTATGTCGCCGATTTGCATACGACGAATAGAAGCGGAGTTATAGTTGTTTATATCTGTGAGGTCATGAATCATCATTGACGGCCGGAATGCCTACCACTCGAAACGATCGATGTTTGACGAAACTATGCAAGTTCGTCGCAGTTCGGTATAAGGTGGGTCGATGTGTCGTGTTTTAAGCTACACATTGCTATGTCGCAGATTCGCATACGACGAATAGAAGTGGAGTTATAGTTGTTTATATCTGTCAGGCCATGAATCACAATTGACGGCAGGATTGCCTACCACTCGGAACGATCGACGGTTGACGAAACTATGCAAGTTCTTCGCAGATCGGTATAAGATGGGTCGATGTGTCGTGTTTTAAGCTACAAATTGCTATGTCGCAGATTCACATACGACGAATAGAAGTGGAGTTATAGTTGTTTATATCTGTCAGGCCATGAATCACCATTGACGGCCGGATTGCCTTCCACTCGAAACGATCGATGTTTGACGAAACTATGCAAGTTCGTCGCAGATCGGTATAAGGTGGGTCGATGTGTCGTGTTTTAACCTACAAATTGCTGTGTCGCAGATTCGCATACGACGAATAGAAGTGGAGTTATAGTTGTTTATATCTGTGAGGCCATTAATCACCATTGACGACAGGATTGCCTACCACTCGGAACGATCGACGGTTGACGAAACTATGCAAGTTCTTCGCAGATCGGTATAAGATGGGTCGATGTGTCGTGTTTTAAGCTACAAATTGCTATGTCGGAGATTCGCATACGACGAATAGAAGTGGAGTTATAGTTGTTTATATCTGTCAGGCCATGAATCACCATTGACGGCCGGATTGCCTTCCACTCGAAACGATCGATGTTTGACGAAACTATGCAAGTTCGTCGCAGATCGGTATAAGGTGGGTCGTTGGGCCGTGTTTTGAGCTACAAGTTGCTGTGTCGCAGATTCGCATACGACGAATAGAAGCGGAGTTATAGTTGTTTATATGTGTCAGGCCATGAATCACCATTGACGACCGGATTGCTTTCCACTCGAAACGACCGATGTTTGACGAAACTATGCAAGTTCGTCGCAGATCGGTATAAGGTGGCTCGATGTGTCGTGTTTTAACCTACAAATTGCTGTGTCGCAGATTCGCATACGACGAATAGAAGCGGAGTTATAGTTGTTTATATGTGTCAGGCCATGAATCACCATTGACGCCTGGATTTCTTTCCACTCGAAACGACCGATGGTTGACGAAACTATGCAAGTTCGTCACAGAACGGTATAAGGTGGCTCGATGTGTCGTGTTCTAGGCTACAAATTGCTATGTCGCAGATTTGCATACGACGAATAGAAGCGGAGTTGTAGTTGTTTATATCTGTGAGGTCATGATTCACCATTGACGGCCAGAATGCATACCACTCGGAACGATCGACGTTTGCCGAAACTCTGCATGTTCTTCGCAGATCGGTATAAGGTGGGTCGATGTGCCGTGTTTTAAGCTACAAATTGCTATGTCGCAGATTTGCATACGACGAATAGAAGCGGAGTTATAGTTGTTTATATCTGTCAGGCCGTGAATCACCATTGACGGCCGGATTGCCTACCACTCGGAACGATCGACGTTTGCCGAAACTATGCAAGTTCTTCGCAGATCGGTATAAGATGGGTCGATGTGTCGTGTTTTAAGCTACAAATTGCTATGTCGCAGATTCACATACGACGAATAGAAGTGGAGTTATAGTTGTTTATATCTGTCAGGCCATGAATCACCATTGACGGCCGGATTGCCTTCCACTCGAAACGATCGATGTTTGACGAAACTATGCAAGTTCGTCGCAGATCGGTATGAGGTGGGTCGATGTGTCGTGTTTTAACCTACAAATTGCTGTGTCGCAGATTCGCATACGACGAATAGAAGCGGAGTTGTAGTTGTTTATATCTGTGAGGTCATGAATCATCATTGACGGCCAGAATGCCTACCACTCGAAACGACCGATGTTTGACGAAACTATGCAAGTTCGTCGCAGATCGGTATAAGGTGGCTCGATGTGTCGTGTTTTAGGCTACAAATTGCTATGTCGCAGATTTGCATACGACGAATAGAAGCGGTGTTGTAGTTGTTTATATCTGTGAGGTCATGAATCATCATTGACAGCCGGAATGAATACCACTCGAAACGATCGATGTTTGACGAAACTATGCAAGTTCGTCGCATATCGGTATAAGGTGGGTCGATGTGTCGTGCTTTCAGCAACAAATTGCTATGCCGCAGATTCGCATACGACGAATAGAAGCGGAGTTATCGATGTTTATATCTGTGAGGCCATGAATCACCATTGACGACAGGATTGCCTACCACTCGGAACGATCGACGTTCGACGAAACTATGCAAGTTCTTCGCAGATCGGTATAAGGTGGGTCGATGTGTCGTGTTTTAACCTACAAATTGCTATGTCGCAGATTCGCATACGACGAATAGAAGCGGAGTTATAGTTGTTTATATGTGTCAGGCCATGAATCACCATTGACGACCGGATTGCTTTCCACTCGAAACGACCGATGTTTGACGAAACTATGCAAGTTCGTCGCAGATCGGTATAAGGTGGCTCGATGTGTCGTGTTTTAGGCTACAAATTGCTATGTCGCAGATTTGCATACGACGAATAGAAGCGGAGTTATAGTTGTTTATATGTGTCAGGCCATGAATCACCATTGACGACCGGATTGCTTTCCACTCGAAACGACCGATGTTTGACGGAAACTATGCAAGTTCGTCGCAGATCGGTATAAGGTGGCTCGATGTGTCGTGTTTTAGGCTACAAATTGCTATGTCGCAGATTTGCATACGACGAATAGAAGCGGAGTTGTAGTTGTTTATATCTGTGAGGTCATGAATCATCATTGACGGCCAGAATGCCTACCACTCGAAACGACCGATGTTTGACGAAACTATGCAAGTTCGTCGCAGATCGGTATAAGGTGGCTCGATGTGTCGTGTTTTAGGCTACAAATTGCTATGTCGCAGATTTGCATACGACGAATAGAAGCAGAGTTGTAGTTGTTTATATCTGTGAGGTCATGAATCATCATTGACAGCCGGAATGCCTACCACTCGAAACGATCGATGTTTGACGAAACTATGCAAGTTCGTCGCATATCGGTATAAGGTGGGTCGATGTGTCGTGCTTTAAGCTACAAATTGCTATGCCGCAGATTCGCATACGACGAATAGAAGCGGAGTTATCGATGTTTATATCTGTGAGGCCATGAATCACCATTGACGACAGGATTGCCTACCACTCGGAACGATCGACGTTCGACGAAACTATGCAAGTTCTTCGCAGATCGGTATAAGGTGGGTCGATGTGTCGTGTTTTAACCTACAAATTGCTATGTCGCAGATTCGCATACGACGAATAGAAGCGGAGTTATAGTTGTTTATATGTGTCAGGACATGAATCACCATTGACGACCGGATTGCTTTCCACTCGAAACGACCGATGTTTGACGAAACTATGCAAGTTCGTTGCAGATCGGTATAAGGTGGGTCGTTGGGCTGTGTTTTAAGCTACAACTTGCTATGTCGCAGATTCGCATACGACGAATAGAAGCGGAGTTATCGATGTTTATATCTGTGACGCCATTAACCACCATTGACGACCGGATTGCCTACCACTCGGAACGATCGACGCTTGACGAAACTATGCAAGTTCGTCGCAGATCGGTCTAAGGTGGCTCGATGTGTCGTGTTTTAGGCTACAAACTGCTATGTCGCAGATTTGCGTACGACGAATAGAAGCGGAGTTATAGTTGTTTATATCTGTCAGGCCATGAATCACCATTGACGGCCGGATTGCCTACCACTCGAAACGATCGATGTTTGACGAAACTATGCAAGTTCGTCGCAGATCGGTATAAGGTGGGTCGTTGGGCCGTGTTTTAAGCTACAAGTTGCTGTGTCGCAGATTCGCATACGACGAATAGAAGTGGAGTTATCGATGTTTATATCTGTGAGGTCATGAATCATCATTGACGGCCAGAATGCCTACCACTCGAAACGACCGATGTTTGACGAAACTATGCAAGTTCGTCGCAGATCGGTATAAGGTGGCTCGATGTGTCGTGTTTTAGGCTACAAATTGCTATGTCGCAGATTTGCATACGACGAATAGAAGCGGAGTTGTAGTTGTTTATATCTGTGTGGTCATGAATCATCATTGACGGCCAGAATGCCTACCACTCGAAACGATCGATGTTTGACGAAACTATGCAAGTTCGTCGCAGATCGGTATAAGGTGGGTCGATGTGTCGTGCTTTAAGCTACAAATTGCTATGCCGCAGATTCGCATACGACGAATAGAAGCGGAGTTATCGATGTTTATATCTGTGAGGCCATGAATCATCATTGACGACAGGATTGCCTACCACTCGGAACGATCGACGTTTGACGAAACTATGCAAGTTCTTCGCAGATCGGTATAAGTTGGCTCGATGTGTCGTGTTTTAGGATACAAATTGCTATGTCGCAGATTTGCATACGACGAATTGAAGCGGAGTTATCGATGTTTATATCTGTGAGGCCATGAATCATCATTGACGACAGGATTGCCTACCACTCGGAACGATCGACGTTTGACGAAACTATGCAAGTTCTTCGCAGATCGGTATAAGTTGGCTCGATATGTCGTGTTTTAGGATACAAATTGCTATGTCGCAGATTTGCATACGACGAATAGAAGCGGAGTTGTAGTTGTTTATATCTGTGAGGTCATGAATCATCATTGACGGCCAGAATGCCTACCACTCGAAACGATCGATGTTTGACGAAACTATGCAAGTTCGTCGCAGATCGGTATAAGGTAGGTCGATGTGTCGTGCTTTAGGCTACAAATTGCTATGTCGCAGATTTGCATACGACGAATAGAAACGGAGTTATAGTTGTTTATATCTGTCAGGCCGTGAATCACCATTGACGACCGGATTGCCTACCACTCGGAACGATCGACGTTTGCCGAAACTATGCAAGTTCGTCGCATATCGGTATAAGGTGGGTCGATGTGTCGTGCTTTAAGCTACAAATTGCTATGCCGCAGATTCGCATACGACGAATAGAAGCGGAGTTATCGATGTTTATATCTGTGAGGCCATGAATCACCATTGACGACAGGATTGCCTACCACTCGGAACGATCGACGTTTGACGAAACTATGCCAGTTCTTCGCAGATCGGTATAAGGTGGGTCGATGTGTCGTGTTTTAACCTACAAATTGCTATGTCGCAGATTCGCATACGACGAATAGAAGCGGAGTTATAGTTGTTTATATGTGTCAGGCCATGAATCACCATTGACGACCGGATTGCTTTCCACTCGAATCGACCGATGTTTGACGAAACTATGCAAGTTCGTCGCAGATCGGTATAAGGTGGGTCGTTGGGCCGTGTTTTAAGCTACAACTTGCTATGTCGCAGATTCGCATACGACGAATAGAAGCGGAGTTATCGATGTTTATATCTGTGAGGCCATTAACCACCATTGACGACCGGATTGCCTAACACTCGGAACGATCGACGCTTGACGAAACTATGCAAGTTCGTCGCAGATCGGTATAAGGTGGCTCGATGTGTCGTGTTTTAGGCTACAAACTGCTATGTCGCAGATTTGCGTACGACGAATAGAAGCGGAGTTATAGTTGTTTATATCTGTCAGGCCATGAATCACCATTGACGGCCGGATTGCCTACCACTCGAAACGATCGATGTTTGACGAAACTATGCAAGTTCGTCGCAGATCGGTATAAGGTGGGTCGTTGGGCCGTGTTTTAAGCTACAAGTTGCTGTGTCGCAGATTCGCATACGACGAATAGAAGTGGAGTTATAGTTGTTTATATCTGTGAGGCCATTAATCACCATTGACGACAGGATTGCCTACCACTCGGAACGATCGACGTTTGACGAAACTATGCAAGTTCTTCGCAGATCGGTATAAAGTGGGACGATGTGTCGTGTTTTAACCTACAAATTGCTATGTCGCAGATTCGCATACGACGAATAGAAGCGGAGTTATAGTTGTTTATATGTGTCAGGCCATGAATCACCATTGACGCCTGGATTGCTTTCCACTCGAAACGATCGATGTTTGACGAAACTATGCAAGTTCGTCGCAGATCGGTATAAGGTGGGTCGTTGGGCCGTGTTTTAAGCTACAAGTTGCTGTGTCGCAGATTCGCATACGACGAATAGAAGTGGAGTTATTGTTGTTTATATCTGTGAGGCAATTAATCACCATTGACGACAGGATTGCCTACCACTCGGAACGATCGACGTTTGACGAAACTATGCAAGTTCTTCGCAGATCGGTATAAGGTGGGACGATGTGTCGTGTTTTAACCTACAAATTGCTATGTCGCAGATTCGCATACGACGAATAGAAGCGGAGTTATAGTTGTTTATATTTGTCAGTCCATGAATCACCATTGACGACCGGATTGCCTTCCAATCGAAACGATCGATGTTTGACGAAACTATGCAAGCTCGATGCAGATCGGTATAAGGCGTGTCGATGTGTCGTGCTTTAAGCTACAAATGGCTATGTCGCAGATTTGCATACGACGAATAGAAGCGGAGTTATAGTTGTTTATATCTGTCAGGCCGTGAATCACCATTGACGGCCGGATTGGCTACCACTCGGAACGATCGACGCTTGACGAAACTATGCAAGTTCGTCGCAGATTGGTATAAGGTGGCTCGATGTGTCGTGTTTTAGGCTACAAACTGCTATGTCGCAGATTTGCGTACGACGAATAGAAGTGGAGTTATAGTTGTTTATATCTGTGATGCCATTAATCACCATTGACGGCCGGATTGCCTACCACTCGGAACGATCGACGTTTGCCGAAACTATGCAAGTTCTTCGCAGATCGGTATAAGCTGGGTCGATGTGTCGTGCTTTAAGCTACAAACTGCTATGTCGCAGATTTGCATACGACGAATAGAAGCGGAGTTATAGTTATTTATATCTGTAAGGCCATGAATCACCATCGACGGCCGGATTGCCTACCACTCGGAACGATCGACGTTTGCCGAAACTATGCAAGTTCTTCGCAGATCGGTATAAGGTGGGTCGATGTGTCGTGTTTTAAGCTACAAATTGCTATGTCGCAGAATTGCATACGACGAATAGAGGCGGAGTTATAGTTGTTTGTATCTGTGAGGCCATGAATCACAATTGACGGCAGGATTGCCTACCACTCGGAACGATCGACGGTTGACGAAACTATGCATGTTCTTCGCAGATCGGTATAAGATGGGTCGATGTGTCGTGTTTTAAGCTACAAATTGCTATGTCGCAGATTCGGATACGACGAATAGAAGTGGAGTTATAGTTGTTTATATCTGTCAGGCCATGAATCACCATTGACGGCCGGATTGCCTTCCACTCGAAACGATCGATGTTTGACGAAACTATGCAAGTTCGTCGCAGATCGGTATAAGGTGGGTCGATGTGTCGTGCTTTAAGCTACAAATTGCTATGTCGCAGATTTGCATACGACGAATAGAAGCGGAGTTATAGTTGTTTATATCTGTGAGGTCATGAATCATCATTGACGGCCGGAATGCCTACCACTCGAAGCGATCGATGTTTGACGAAACTATGCAAGTTCGTCGCATATCGGTATAAGGTGGGTCGATGTGTCGTGCTTTAAGCTACAAATTGCTATGCCGCAGATTCGCATACGACGAATAGAAGCGGAGTTATCGATGTTTATATCTGTGAGGCCATGAATCACCATTGACGACAGGATTGCCTACCACTCGGAACGATCGACGTTTGACGAAACTATGCAAGTTCTTCGCAGATCGGTATAAGGTGGGTCGATGTGTCGTGTTTTAACCTACAAATTGCTATGTCGCAGATTCGCATACGACGAATAGAAGCGGAGTTATAGTTGTTTATATGTGTCAGGCCATGAATCACCATTGACGACCGGATTGCTTTCCACTCGAAACGACCGATGTTTGACGAAACTATGCAAGTTCGTCGCAGATCGGTATAAGGTGGGTCGTTGGGCCGTGTTTTAAGCTACAACTTTCTATGTCGCAGATTCGCATACGACGAATAGAAGCGGAGTTATCGATGTTTATATCTGTGAGGCCATTAACCACCATTGACGACCGGATTGCCTAACACTCGGACCGATCGACGCTTGACGAAACTATGCAAGTTCGTCGCAGATCGGTATAAGGTGGCTCGATGTGTCGTGTTTTAGGCTACAAACTGCTATGTCGCAGATTTGCGTACGACGAATAGAAGCGGAGTTATAGTTGTTTATATCTGTCAGGCCATGAATCACCATTGACGACCGGATTGCTTTCCACTCGAAACGACCGATGTTTGACGAAACTATGCAAGTTCGTCGCAGATCGGTATAAGGTGGGTCGTTGGGCCGTGTTTTAAGCTACAACTTGCTATGTCGCAGATTCGCATACGACGAATAGAAGCGGAGTTATCGATGTTTATATCTGTGAGGCCATTAACCACCATTGACGACCGGATTGCCTAACACTCGGAACGATCGACGCTTGACGAAACTATGCAAGTTCGTCGCAGATCGGTATAAGGTGGCTCGATGTGTCGTGTTTTAGGCTACAAACTGCTATGTCGCAGATTTGCGTACGACGAATAGAAGCGGAGTTATAGTTGTTTATATCTGTCAGGCCATGAATCACCATTGACGACCGGATTGCTTTCCACTCGAAACGACCGATGTTTGACGAAACTATGCAAGTTCGTCGCAGATCGGTATAAGGTGGGTCGTTGGGCCGTGTTTTAAGCTACAACTTGCTATGTCGCAGATTCGCATACGACGAATAGAAGCGGAGTTATCGATGTTTATATCTGTGAGGCCATTAACCACCATTGACGACCGGATTGCCTAACACTCGGAACGATCGACGCTTGACGAAACTATGCAAGTTCGTCGCAGATCGGTATAAGGTGGCTCGATGTTTCGTGTTTTAGGCTACAAACTGCTATGTCGCAGATTTGCGTACGACGAATAGAAGCGGAGTTATAGTTGTTTATATCTGTCAGGCCATGAATCACCATTGACGGCCGGATTGCCTACCACTCGAAACGATCGATGTTTGACGAAACTATGCAAGTTCGTCGCAGATCGGTATAAGGTGGGTCGTTGGGCCGTGTTTTAAGCTACAAGTTGCTGTGTCGCAGATTCGCATACGACGAATAGAAGTGGAGTTATAGTTGTTTATATCTGTGAGGCCATTAATCACCATTGACGACAGGATTGCCTACCACTCGGAACGATCGACGTTTGACGAAACTATGCAAGTTCTTCGCAGATCGGTATAAAGTGGGACGATGTGTCGTGTTTTAACCTACAAATTGCTATGTCGCAGATTCGCATACGACGAATAGAAGCGGAGTTATAGTTGTTTATATGTGTCAGGCCATGAATCACCATTGACGCCTGGATTGCTTTCCACTCGAAACGATCGATGTTTGACGAAACTATGCAAGTTCGTCGCAGATCGGTATAAGGTGGGTCGTTGGGCCGTGTTTTAAGCTACAAGTTGCTGTGTCGCAGATTCGCATACGACGAATAGAAGTGGAGTTATTGTTGTTTATATCTGTGAGGCCATTAATCACCATTGACGACAGGATTGCCTACCACTCGGAACGATCGACGTTTGACGAAACTATGCAAGTTCTTCGCAGATCGGTATAAGGTGGGACGATGTGTCGTGTTTTAACCTACAAATTGCTATGTCGCAGATTCGCATACGACGAATAGAAGCGGAGTTATAGTTGTTTATATTTGTCAGTCCATGAATCACCATTGACGACCGGATTGCCTTCCAATCGAAACGATCGATGTTTGACGAAACTATGCAAGCTCGATGCAGATCGGTATAAGGCGTGTCGATGTGTCGTGCTTTAAGCTACAAATGGCTATGTCGCAGATTTGCATACGACGAATAGAAGCGGAGTTATAGTTGTTTATATCTGTCAGGCCGTGAATCACCATTGACGGCCGGATTGGCTACCACTCGGAACGATCGACGCTTGACGAAACTATGCAAGTTCGTCGCAGATTGGTATAAGGTGGCTCTATGTGTCGTGTTTTAGGCTACAAACTGCTATGTCGCAGATTTGCGTACGACGAATAGAAGTGGAGTTATAGTTGTTTATATCTGTGATGCCATTAATCACCATTGACGGCCGGATTGCCTACCACTCGGAACGATCGACGTTTGCCGAAACTATGCAAGTTCTTCGCAGATCGGTATAAGCTGGGTCGATGTGTCGTGCTTTAAGCTACAAACTGCTATGTCGCAGATTTGCATACGACGAATAGAAGCGGAGTTATAGTTATTTATATCTGTGAGGCCATGAATCACCATCGACGGCCGGATTGCCTACCACTCGAAACGATCGATGTTTGACGAAACTATGCAAGTTCGTCGCAGATCGGTATAAGGTAGGTCGATGTGTCGTGCTTTAGGCTACAAATTGCTATGTCGCAGATTTGCATACGACGAATAGAAACGGAGTTATAGTTGTTTATATCTGTCAGGCCGTGAATCACCATTGACGACCGGATTGCCTACCACTCGGAACGATCGACGTTTGCCGAAACTATGCAAGTTCGTCGCATATCGGTATAAGGTGGGTCGATGTGTCGTGCTTTAAGCTACAAATTGCTATGCCGCAGATTCGCATACGACGAATAGAAGCGGAGTTATCGATGTTTATATCTGTGAGGCCATGAATCACCATTGACGACAGGATTGCCTACCACTCGGAACGATCGACGTTTGACGAAACTATGCCAGTTCTTCGCAGATCGGTATAAGGTGGGTCGATGTGTCGTGTTTTAACCTACAAATTGCTATGTCGCAGATTCGCATACGACGAATAGAAGCGGAGTTATAGTTGTTTATATGTGTCAGGCCATGAATCACCATTGACGACCGGATTGCTTTCCACTCGAATCGACCGATGTTTGACGAAACTATGCAAGTTCGTCGCAGATCGGTATAAGGTGGGTCGTTGGGCCGTGTTTTAAGCTACAACTTGCTATGTCGCAGATTCGCATACGACGAATAGAAGCGGAGTTATCGATGTTTATATCTGTGAGGCCATTAACCACCATTGACGACCGGATTGCCTAACACTCGGAACGATCGACGCTTGACGAAACTATGCAAGTTCGTCGCAGATCGGTATAAGGTGGCTCGATGTGTCGTGTTTTAGGCTACAAACTGCTATGTCGCAGATTTGCGTACGACGAATAGAAGCGGAGTTATAGTTGTTTATATCTGTCAGGCCATGAATCACCATTGACGGCCGGATTGCCTACCACTCGAAACGATCGATGTTTGACGAAACTATGCAAGTTCGTCGCAGATCGGTATAAGGTGGGTCGTTGGGCCGTGTTTTAAGCTACAAGTTGCTGTGTCGCAGATTCGCATACGACGAATAGAAGTGGAGTTATAGTTGTTTATATCTGTGAGGCCATTAATCACCATTGACGACAGGATTGCCTACCACTCGGAACGATCGACGTTTGACGAAACTATGCAAGTTCTTCGCAGATCGGTATAAAGTGGGACGATGTGTCGTGTTTTAACCTACAAATTGCTATGTCGCAGATTCGCATACGACGAATAGAAGCGGAGTTATAGTTGTTTATATGTGTCAGGCCATGAATCACCATTGACGCCTGGATTGCTTTCCACTCGAAACGATCGATGTTTGACGAAACTATGCAAGTTCGTCGCAGATCGGTATAAGGTGTGTCGTTGGGCCGTGTTTTAAGCTACAAGTTGCTGTGTCGCAGATTCGCATACGACGAATAGAAGTGGAGTTATTGTTGTTTATATCTGTGAGGCCATTAATCACCATTGACGACAGGATTGCCTACCACTCGGAACGATCGACGTTTGACGAAACTATGCAAGTTCTTCGCAGATCGGTATAAGGTGGGACGATGTGTCGTGTTTTAACCTACAAATTGCTATGTCGCAGATTCGCATACGACGAATAGAAGCGGAGTTATAGTTGTTTATATTTGTCAGTCCATGAATCACCATTGACGAC
Source organism: Anoplius nigerrimus (assembly GCA_914767735.1). Taxonomy (NCBI): domain Eukaryota; kingdom Metazoa; phylum Arthropoda; class Insecta; order Hymenoptera; family Pompilidae; genus Anoplius; species Anoplius nigerrimus. The sequence continues at coordinate 140,089 of CAJZBX010001124.1, read as the reverse complement.
CGGATTGCCTTCCAATCGAAACGATCGATGTTTGACGAAACTATGCAAGCTCGATGCAGATCGGTATAAGGCGTGTCGATGTGTCGTGCTTTAAGCTACAAATGGCTATGTCGCAGATTTGCATACGACGAATAGAAGCGGAGTTATAGTTGTTTATATCTGTCAGGCCGTGAATCACCATTGACGGCCGGATTGGCTACCACTCGGAACGATCGACGCTTGACGAAACTATGCAAGTTCGTCGCAGATTGGTATAAGGTGGCTCGATGTGTCGTGTTTTAGGCTACAAGCTGCTATGTCGCAGATTTGCGTACGACGAATAGAAGTGGAGTTATAGTTGTTTATATCTGTGATGCCATTAATCACCATTGACGGCCGGATTGCCTACCACTCGGAACGATCGACGTTTGCCGAAACTATGCAAGTTCTTCGCAGATCGGTATAAGCTGGGTCGATGTGTCGTGCTTTAAGCTACAAACTGCTATGTCGCAGATTTGCATACGACGAATAGAAGCGGAGTTATAGTTATTTATATCTGTGAGGCCATGAATCACCATCGACGGCCGGATTGCCTACCACTCGGAACGATCGACGTTTGCCGAAACTATGCAAGTTCTTCGCAGATCGGTATAAGGTGGGTCGATGTGTCGTGTTTTAAGCTACAAATTGCTATGTCGCAGAATTGCATACGACGAATAGAGGCGGAGTTATAGTTGTTTGTATCTGTGAGGCCATGAATCACAATTGACGGCAGGATTGCCTACCACTCGGAACGATCGACGGTTGACGAAACTATGCATGTTCTTCGCAGATCGGTATAAGATGGGTCGATGTGTCGTGTTTTAAGCTACAAATTGCTATGTCGCAGATTCGGATACGACGAATAGAAGTGGAGTTATAGTTGTTTATATCTGTCAGGCCATGAATCACCATTGACGGCCGGATTGCCTTCCACTCGAAACGATCGATGTTTGACGAAACTATGCAAGTTCGTCGCAGATCGGTATAAGGTGGGTCGATGTGTCGTGCTTTAAGCTACAAATTGCTATGTCGCAGATTTGCATACGACGAATAGAAGCGGAGTTATAGTTGTTTATATCTGTGAGGTCATGAATCATCATTGACGGCCGGAATGCCTACCACTCGAAGCGATCGATGTTTGACGAAACTATGCAAGTTCGTCGCATATCGGTATAAGGTGGGTCGATGTGTCGTGCTTTAAGCTACAAATTGCTATGCCGCAGATTCGCATACGACGAATAGAAGCGGAGTTATCGATGTTTATATCTGTGAGGCCATGAATCACCATTGACGACAGGATTGCCTACCACTCGGAACGATCGACGTTTGACGAAACTATGCAAGTTCTTCGCAGATCGGTATAAGGTGGGTCGATGTGTCGTGTTTTAACCTACAAATTGCTATGTGGCAGATTCGCATACGACGAATAGAAGCGGAGTTATAGTTGTTTATATGTGTCAGGCCATGAATCACCATTGACGACCGGATTGCTTTCCACTCGAAACGACCGATGTTTGACGAAACTATGCAAGTTCGTCGCAGATCGGTATAAGGTGGGTCGTTGGGCCGTGTTTTAAGCTACAACTTTCTATGTCGCAGATTCGCATACGACGAATAGAAGCGGAGTTATCGATGTTTATATCTGTGAGGCCATTAACCACCATTGACGACCGGATTGCCTAACACTCGGAACGATCGACGCTTGACGAAACTATGCAAGTTCGTCGCAGATCGGTATAAGGTGGCTCGATGTGTCGTGTTTTAGGCTACAAACTGCTATGTCGCAGATTTGCGTACGACGAATAGAAGCGGAGTTATAGTTGTTTATATCTGTCAGGCCATGAATCACCATTGACGACCGGATTGCTTTCCACTCGAAACGACCGATGTTTGACGAAACTATGCAAGTTCGTCGCAGATCGGTATAAGGTGGGTCGTTGGGCCGTGTTTTAAGCTACAACTTGCTATGTCGCAGATTCGCATACGACGAATAGAAGCGGAGTTATCGATGTTTATATCTGTGAGGCCATTAACCACCATTGACGACCGGATTGCCTAACACTCGGAACGATCGACGCTTGACGAAACTATGCAAGTTCGTCGCAGATCGGTATAAGGTGGCTCGATGTGTCGTGTTTTAGGCTACAAACTGCTATGTCGCAGATTTGCGTACGACGAATAGAAGCGGAGTTATAGTTGTTTATATCTGTCAGGCCATGAATCACCATTGACGACCGGATTGCTTTCCACTCGAAACGACCGATGTTTGACGAAACTATGCAAGTTCGTCGCAGATCGGTATAAGGTGGGTCGTTGGGCCGTGTTTTAAGCTACAACTTGCTATGTCGCAGATTCGCATACGACGAATAGAAGCGGAGTTATCGATGTTTATATCTGTGAGGCCATTAACCACCATTGACGACCGGATTGCCTAACACTCGGAACGATCGACGCTTGACGAAACTATGCAAGTTCGTCGCAGATCGGTATAAGGTGGCTCGATGTTTCGTGTTTTAGGCTACAAACTGCTATGTCGCAGATTTGCGTACGACGAATAGAAGCGGAGTTATAGTTGTTTATATCTGTCAGGCCATGAATCACCATTGACGGCCGGATTGCCTACCACTCGAAACGATCGATGTTTGACGAAACTATGCAAGTTCGTCGCAGATCGGTATAAGGTGGGTCGTTGGGCCGTGTTTTAAGCTACAAGTTGCTGTGTCGCAGATTCGCATACGACGAATAGAAGTGGAGTTATAGTTGTTTATATCTGTGAGGCCATTAATCACCATTGACGACAGGATTGCCTACCACTCGGAACGATCGACGTTTGACGAAACTATGCAAGTTCTTCGCAGATCGGTATAAAGTGGGACGATGTGTCGTGTTTTAACCTACAAATTGCTATGTCGCAGATTCGCATACGACGAATAGAAGCGGAGTTATAGTTGTTTATATGTGTCAGGCCATGAATCACCATTGACGCCTGGATTGCTTTCCACTCGAAACGATCGATGTTTGACGAAACTATGCAAGTTCGTCGCAGATCGGTATAAGGTGGGTCGTTGGGCCGTGTTTTAAGCTACAAGTTGCTGTGTCGCAGATTCGCATACGACGAATAGAAGTGGAGTTATTGTTGTTTATATCTGTGAGGCCATTAATCACCATTGACGACAGGATTGCCTACCACTCGGAACGATCGACGTTTGACGAAACTATGCAAGTTCTTCGCAGATCGGTATAAGGTGGGACGATGTGTCGTGTTTTAACCTACAAATTGCTATGTCGCAGATTCGCATACGACGAATAGAAGCGGAGTTATAGTTGTTTATATTTGTCAGTCCATGAATCACCATTGACGACCGGATTGCCTTCCAATCGAAACGATCGATGTTTGACGAAACTATGCAAGCTCGATGCAGATCGGTATAAGGCGTGTCGATGTGTCGTGCTTTAAGCTACAAATGGCTATGTCGCAGATTTGCATACGACGAATAGAAGCGGAGTTATAGTTGTTTATATCTGTCAGGCCGTGAATCACCATTGACGGCCGGATTGGCTACCACTCGGAACGATCGACGCTTGACGAAACTATGCAAGTTCGTCGCAGATTGGTATAAGGTGGCTCGATGTGTCGTGTTTTAGGCTACAAACTGCTATGTCGCAGATTTGCGTACGACGAATAGAAGTGGAGTTATAGTTGTTTATATCTGTGATGCCATTAATCACCATTGACGGCCGGATTGCCTACCACTCGGAACGATCGACGTTTGCCGAAACTATGCAAGTTCTTCGCAGATCGGTATAAGCTGGGTCGATGTGTCGTGCTTTAAGCTACAAACTGCTATGTCGCAGATTTGCATACGACGAATAGAAGTGGAGTTATAGTTGTTTATATCTGTGATGCCATTAATCACCATTGACGGCCGGATTGCCTACCACTCGGAACGATCGACGTTTACCGAAACTCTGCAAGTTCTTCGCAGATCGGTATAAGGTGGGTCGATGTGCCGTGTTTTAAGCTACAAATTGCTATGTCGCAGATTTGCATACGACGAATAGAAGCGGAGTTATAGTTGTTTATATCTGTCAGGCCGTGAATCACCATTGACGGCCGAATTGCCTACCACTCGGAACGATCGACGTTTGCCGAAACTATGCAAGTTCTTCGCAGATCGGTATAAGCTGGGTCGATGTGTCGTGCTTTAAGCTACAAATTGCTATGTCGCAAATTTGCATAGGACGAATAGAAGCGGAGTTATAGTTATTTATATCTGTGAGGCCATGAATCACCATCGACGGCCGGATTGCCTACCACTCGGAACGATCGACGTTTGACGAAACTATGCAAGTTCTTCGCAGATCGGTATAAGGTGGTCGATGTGTCGTGTTTTAAGCTACAAATGGCTATGTCGCAGATTTGCATACGACGAATAGAAGCGGAGTTATAGTTGTTTATATCTGTCAGGCCGTGAATCACCATTGACGGCCGGATTGGCTACCACTCGGAACGATCGGCGCTTGACGAAACTATGCAAGTTCGTCGCAGATCGGTATAAGGTGGCTCGATGTGTCGTGTTTTAGGCTACAAACTGCTATGTCGCAGATTTGCGTACGACGAATAGAAATGGAATTATAGTTGTTTATATCTGTGAGGCCATTAATCACCATTGACGGCCGGATTGCCTACCACTCGGAACGATCGACGTTTGCCGAAACTATGCAAGTTCTTCGCAGATCGGTATAAGCTGGGTCGATGTGTCGTGCTTTAAGCTACAAATTGCTATGTCGCAGATTTGCATACGACGAATAGAAGCGGAGTTATAGTTGTTTATATCTGTCAGGCCGTTAATCACCATTGACGGCCGGATTGGCTACCACTCGGAACGATCGACGTTTGACGAAACTATGCAAGTTCTTCGCAGATCGGTATAAGGTGGGACGATGTGTCGTGTTTTAACCTACAAATTGCTATGTCGCAGATTCGCATACGACGAATAGAAGCGGAGTTATAGTTGTTTATATGTGTCTGGCCATGAATCACCATTGACGCCTGCATTGCTTTCCACTCGAAACGACCGATGTTTGACGAAACTATGCAAGTTCGTCGCAGATCGGTATAAGGTGGCTCGATGTGTCGTGGAATATGCTACAAATTGCTATGTCGCAGATTTGCGTACGACGAATAGAAGCGGAGTTATAGTTGTTTATATCTGTCAGGCCATGAATCACCATTGACGGCCGGATTGCCTACCACTCGAAACGATCGATGTTTGACGGAACTATGCAAGTTCGTCGCAGATCGGTATAAGGTGGGTCGATGTGCCGTGTTTTAAGCTACAAATTGCTATGTCGCAGATTTGCATACGACGAATAGAAGCGGAGTTATAGTTGTTTATATCTGTCAGGCCATGAATCACCATTGACGGCCGGATTGCCTACCACTCGGAACGATCGACGTTTACCGAAACTCTGCAAGTTCTTCGCAGATCGGTATAAGGTGGGTCGATGTGCCGTGTTTTAAGCTACAAATTGCTATGTCGCAGATTTGCATACGACGAATAGAAGCGGAGTTATAGTTGTTTATATCTGTCAGGCCGTGAATCACCATTGACGGCCGAATTGCCTACCACTCGGAACGATCGACGTTTGCCGAAACTATTCAAGTTCTTCGCAGATCGGTATAAGCTGGGTCGATGTGTCGTGCTTTAAGCTACAAATTGCTATGTCGCAGATTTGCATACGACGAATAGAAGCGGAGTTATAGTTATTTATATCTGTGAGGCCATGAATCACCATCGACGGCCGGATTGCCTACCACTCGGAACGATCGACGTTTGACGAAACTATGCAAGTTCTTCGCAGATCGGTATAAGGTGGTCGATGTGTCGTGTTTTAAGCTACAAATTGCTATGTCGCAGATTTGCATACGACGAATAGAAGCGGAGTTATAGTTGTTTATATTTGTCAGTCCATGAATCACCATTGACGACCGGATTGCCTTCCAATCGAAACGATCGATGTTTGACGAAACTCTGCAAGCTCGTCGCAGATCGGTATAAGGTGTGTCGATGTGTCGTGCTTTAAGCTACAAATGGCTATGTCGCAGATTTGCATACGACGAATAGAAGCGGAGTTATAGTTGTTTATATCTGTCAGGCCGTGAATCACCATTGACGGCCGGATTGGCTACCACTCGGAACGATCGACGTTTGACGAAACTATGCAAGTTCTTCGCAGATCGGTATAAGGTGGGACGATGTGTCGTGTTTTAACCTACAAATTGCTATGTCGCAGATTCGCATACGACGAATAGAAGCGGAGTTATCGATGTTTATATCTGTGAGGCCATTAACCACCTTGACGACCGGATTGCCTAACACTCGGAACGATCGACGCTTGACGAAACTATGCAAGTTCGTCGCAGATCGGTATAAGGTGGCTCGATGTGTCGTGTTTTAGGCTACAAACTGCTATGTCGCAGATTTGCGTACGACGAATAGAAGCGGAGTTATAGTTGTTTATATCTGTCAGGCCATGAATCACCATTGACGACCGGATTGCTTTCCACTCGAAACGACCGATGTTTGACGAAACTATGCAAGTTCGTCGCAGATCGGTATAAGGTGGGTCGTTGGGCCGTGTTTTAAGCTACAACTTGCTATGTCGCAGATTCGCATACGACGAATAGAAGCGGAGTTATCGATGTTTATATCTGTGAGGCCATTAACCACCATTGACGACCGGATTGCCTAACACTCGGAACGATCGACGCTTGACGAAACTATGCAAGTTCGTCGCAGATCGGTATAAGGTGGCTCGATGTGTCGTGTTTTAGGCTACAAACTGCTATGTCGCAGATTTGCGTACGACGAATAGAAGCGGAGTTATAGTTGTTTATATCTGTCAGGCCATGAATCACCATTGACGACCGGATTGCTTTCCACTCGAAACGACCGATGTTTGACGAAACTATGCAAGTTCGTCGCAGATCGGCATAAGGTGGGTCGTTGGGCCGTGTTTTAAGCTACAACTTGCTATGTCGCAGATTCGCATACGACGAATAGAAGCGGAGTTATCGATGTTTATATCTGTGAGGCCATTAACCACCATTGACGACCGGATTGCCTAACACTCGGAACAATCGACGCTTGACGAAACTATGCAAGTTCGTCGCAGATCGGTATAAGGTGGTCGATGTGTCGTGTTTTAAGCTACAAATGGCTATGTCGCAGATTTGCTTACGACGAATAGAAGCGGAGTTATAGTTGTTTATATCTGTCAGGCCGTGAATCACCATTGACGGCCGGATTGGCTACCACTCGGAACGATCGACGCTTGACGAAACTATGCAAGTTCGTCGCAGATCGGTATAAGGTGGCTCGATGTGTCGTGTTTTAGGCTACAAACTGCTATGTCGCAGATTTGCGTACGACGAATAGAAATGGAATTATTGTTGTTTATATCTGTGAGGCCATTAATCACCATTGACGGCCGGATTGCCTACCACTCGGAACGATCGACGTTTGCCGAAACTATGCAAGTTCTTCGCAGATCGGTATAAGCTGGGTCGATGTGTCGTGCTTTAAGCTACAAATTGCTATGTCGCAGATTTGCATACGACGAATAGAAGCGGAGTTATAGTTGTTTATATCTGTCAGGCCGTTAATCACCATTGACGGCCGGATTGGCTACCACTCGGAACGATCGACGTTTGACGAAACTATGCAAGTTCTTCGCAGATCGGTATAAGGTGGGACGATGTGTCGTGTTTTAACCTACAAATTGCTATGTCGCAGATTCGCATACGACGAATAGAAGCGGAGTTATAGTTGTTTATATGTGTCTGGCCATGAATCACCATTGACGCCTGCATTGCTTTCCACTCGAAACGACCGATGTTTGACGAAACTATGCAAGTTCGTCGCAGATCGGTATAAGGTGGCTCGATGTGTCGTGGAATAGGCTACAAATTGCTATGTCGCAGATTTGCGTACGACGAATAGAAGCGGAGTTATAGTTGTTTATATCTGTCAGGCCATGAATCACCATTGACGGCCGGATTGCCTACCACTCGAAACGATCGATGTTTGACGGAACTATGCAAGTTCGTCGCAGATCGGTATAAGGTGGGTCGATGTGCCGTGTTTTAAGCTACAAATTGCTATGTCGCAGATTTGCATACGACGAATAGAAGCGGAGTTATAGTTGTTTATATCTGTCAGGCCATGAATCACCATTGACGGCCGGATTGCCTACCACTCGGAACGATCGACGTTTACCGAAACTCTGCAAGTTCTTCGCAGATCGGTATAAGGTGGGTCGATGTGCCGTGTTTTAAGCTACAAATTGCTATGTCGCAGATTTGCATACGACGAATAGAAGCGGAGTTATAGTTGTTTATATCTGTCAGGCCGTGAATCACCATTGACGGCCGAATTGCCTACCACTCGGAACGATCGACGTTTGCCGAAACTATGCAAGTTCTTCGCAGATCGGTATAAGCTGGGTCGATGTGTCGTGCTTTAAGCTACAAATTGCTATGTCGCAGATTTGCATACGACGAATAGAAGCGGAGTTATAGTTATTTATATCTGTGAGGCCATGAATCACCATCGACGGCCGGATTGCCTACCACTCGGAACGATCGACGTTTGACGAAACTATGCAAGTTCTTCGCAGATCGGTATAAGGTGGTCGATGTGTCGTGTTTTAAGCTACAAATTGCTATGTCGCAGATTTGCATACGACGAATAGAAGCGGAGTTATAGTTGTTTATATTTGTCAGTCCATGAATCACCATTGACGACCGGATTGCCTTCCAATCGAAACGATCGATGTTTGACGAAACTATGCAAGCTCGTCGCAGATCGGTATAAGGTGTGTCGATGTGTCGTGCTTTAAGCTACAAATGGCTATGTCGCAGATTTGCATACGACGAATAGAAGCGGAGTTATAGTTGTTTATATCTGTCAGGCCGTGAATCACCATTGACGGCCGGATTGGCTACCACTCGGAACGATCGACGTTTGACGAAACTATGCAAGTTCTTCGCAGATCGGTATAAGGTGGGACGATGTGTCGTGTTTTAACCTACAAATTGCTATGTCGCAGATTCGCATACGACGAATAGAAGCGGAGTTATCGATGTTTATATCTGTGAGGCCATTAACCACCTTGACGACCGGATTGCCTAACACTCGGAACGATCGACGCTTGACGAAACTATGCAAGTTCGTCGCAGATCGGTATAAGGTGGCTCGATGTGTCGTGTTTTAGGCTACAAACTGCTATGTCGCAGATTTGCGTACGACGAATAGAAGCGGAGTTATAGTTGTTTATATCTGTCAGGCCATGAATCACCATTGACGACCGGATTGCTTTCCACTCGAAACGACCGATGTTTGACGAAACTATGCAAGTTCGTCGCAGATCGGTATAAGGTGGGTCGTTGGGCCGTGCTTTAAGCTACAACTTGCTATGTCGCAGATTCGCATACGACGAATAGAAGCGGAGTTATCGATGTTTATATCTGTGAGGCCATTAACCACCATTGACGACCGGATTGCCTAACACTCGGAACGATCGACGCTTGACGAAACTATGCAAGTTCGTCGCAGATCGGTATAAGGTGGCTCGATGTGTCGTGTTTTAGGCTACAAACTGCTATGTCGCAGATTTGCGTACGACGAATAGAAGCGGAGTTATAGTTGTTTATATCTGTCAGGCCATGAATCACCATTGACGACCGGATTGCTTTCCACTCGAAACGACCGATGTTTGACGAAACTATGCAAGTTCGTCGCAGATCGGCATAAGGTGGGTCGTTGGGCCGTGTTTTAAGCTACAACTTGCTATGTCGCAGATTCGCATACGACGAATAGAAGCGGAGTTATCGATGTTTATATCTGTGAGGCCATTAACCACCATTGACGACCGGATTGCCTTCCACTCGAAACGATCGATGTTTGACGAAACTATGCAAGTTCGTCGCAGATCGGTATAAGGTGGGTCGTTGGGCCGTGTTTTGAGCTACAAGTTGCTGTGTCGCAGATTCGCATACGACGAATAGAAGCGGAGTTATAGTTGTTTATATGTGTCAGGCCATGAATCACCATTGACGACCGGATTGCTTTCCACTCGAAACGACCGATGTTTGACGAAACTATGCAAGTTCGTCGCAGATCGGTATAAGGTGGGACGATGTGTCGTGTTTTAACCTACAAATTGCTATGTCGCAGATTCGCATACGACGAATAGAAGCGGAGTCATAGTTGTTTATATGTGTCTGGCCATGAATCACCATTGACGCCTGCATTTCTTTCCACTCGAAACGACCGATGTTTGACGAAACTATGCAAGTTCGTCGCAGATCGGTATAAGCTGGGTCGATGTGTCGTGCTTTAAGCTACAAATTGCTATGTCGCAGATTTGCATACGACGAATAGAAGCGGAGTTATAGTTGTTTATATGTGTCTGGCCATGAATCACCATTGACGCCTGCATTGCTTTCCACTCGAAACGACCGATGTTTGACGAAACTATGCAAGTTCGTCGCAGATCGGTATAAGCTGGGTCGATGTGTCGTGCTTTAAGCTACAAATTGCTATGTCGCAGATTTGCATACGACGAATAGAAGCGGAGTTATAGTTGTTTATATCTGTGAGGCCATGATTCACCATTGACGGCCGGATTGCCTTCTACTCGGAACGATCGACGTTTGACGAAACTATGCAAGTTCTTCGCAGATCGGTATAAGGTGGGTCGATGTGTCGTGTTTTAACCTACAAATTGCTGTGTCGCAGATTCGCATACGACGAATAGAAGCGGAGTTATAGTTGTTTATATGTGTCAGGCCATGAATCACCATTGACGCCTGGATTGCTTTCCACTCGAAACGACCGATGGTTGACGAAACTATGCAAGTTCGTCGCAGATCGGTATAAGGTGGCTCGATGTGTCGTGTTTTAGGCTACAAATTGCTATGTCGCAGATTTGCGTACGACGAATAGAAGCGGAGTTATAGTTGTTTATATCTGTCAGGCCATGAATCACCATTGACGGCCGGATTGCCTACCACTCGGAACGATCGACGTTTGCCGAAACTCTGCAAGTTCTTCGCAGATCGGTATAAGCTGGGTCGATGTGTCGTGCTTTAAGCTACAAATTGCTATGTCGCAGATTTGCATACGACGAATAGAAGCGGAGTTATAGTTATTTATATCTGTGAGGCCATGAATCAGCATCGACGGCCGGATTGCCTACCACTCGGAACGATCGACGTTTTACGAAACTATGCAAGTTCTTCGCAGATCGGTATAAGGTGGGTCGCTGTGTCGTGTTTGAAGCTACAAATTGCTATGTCGCCGATTTGCATACGACGAATAGAAGCGGAGTTATAGTTGTTTATATCTGTCAGGCCATGAATCACCATTGACGGCCGGATTGCCTACCACTCGAAACGATCGATGTTTGACGAAACTATGCAAGTTCGTCGCAGATCGGTATAAGGTGGGTCGATGTGTCGTGTTTTAAGCTACAAATTGCTATGTCGCAGATTTGCATACGACGAATAGAAGCGGAGTTATAGTTGTTTATATCTGTGAGGCCATGAATCACAATTTACGGCAGGATTGCCTACCACTCGGAACGATCGACGGTTGACGAAACTATGCAAGTTCTTCGCAGATCGGTATAAGATGGGTCGATGTGTCGTGTTTTAAGCTTCAAATTGCTATGTCGCAGATTCACATACGACGAATAGAAGTGGAGTTATAGTTGTTTATATCTGTCAGGCCATGAATCACCATTGACGGCCGGATTGCCTTCCACTCGAAACGATCGATGTTTGACGAAACTATGCAAGTTCTTCGCAGATCGGTATAAGCTGGGTCGATGTGTCGTGCTTTAAGCTACAAATGGCTATGTCGCAGATTTGCATACGACGAATAGAAGCGGAGTTATAGTTGTTTATATCTGTCAGGCCGTGAATCACCATTGACGGCCGGATTGGCTACCACTCGGAACGATCGACGTTTGACGAAACTATGCAAGTTCTTCGCAGATCGGTATAAGATGGGTCGATGTGTCGTGTTTTAAGCTACAAATTGCTATGTCGCAGATTCACATACGACGAATAGAAGTGGAGTTATAGTTGTTTATATCTGTCAGGCCATCAATCACCATTGACGGCCGGATTGCTTTCCACTCGAAACGACCGATGTTTGACGAAACTATGCAAGTTCGTCGCAGATCGGTATAAGCTGGGTCGATGTGTCGTGCTTTAAGCTACAAATTGCTATGTCGCAGATTTGCATACGACGAATAGAAGCGGAGTTATAGTTGTTTATATGTGTCTGGCCATGAATCACCATTGACGCCTGCATTGCTTTCCACTCGAAACGACCGATGTTTGACAAAACTATGCAAGTTCGTCGCAGATCGGTATAAGCTGGGTCGATGTGTCGTGCTTTAAGCTACAAATTGCTATGTCGCAGATTTGCATACGACGAATAGAAGCGGAGTTATAGTTGTTTATATCTGTGAGGCCATGAATCACCATTGACGGCCGGATTGCCTTCTACTCGGAACGATCGACGTTTGACGAAACTATGCAAGTTCTTCGCAGATCGGTATAAGGTGGGTCGATGTGTCGTCTTTTAACCTACAAATTGCTGTGTCGCAGATTCGCATACGACGAATAGAAGCGGAGTTATAGTTGTTTATATGTGTCAGGCCATGAATCACCATTGACGCCTGGATTGCTTTCCACTCGAAACGACCGATGGTTGACGAAACTATGCAAGTTCGTCGCAGATCGGTATAAGGTGGCTCGATGTGTCGTGTTCTAGGCTACAAATTGCTATGTCGCAGATTTGCATACGACGAATAGAAGCGGAGTTGTAGTTGTTTATATCTGTGAGGTCATGATTCATCATTGACGGCCAGAATGCATACCACTCGGAACGATCGACGTTTGCCGAAACTCTGCATGTTCTTCGCAGATCGGTATAAGGTGGGTCGATGTGCCGTGTTTTAAGCTACAAATTGCTATGTCGCAGATTTGCATACGACGAATAGAAGCGGAGTTATAGTTGTTTATATCTGTCAGGCCGTGAATCACCATTGACGGCCGGATTGCCTACCACTCGGAACGATCGACGTTTGCCGAAACTATGCAAGTTCTTCGCAGATCGGTATAAGGTGGGTCGATGTGTCGTGTTTTAAGCTACAAATTGCTATGTCGCAGATTTGCATACGACGAATAGAAGCGGAGTTATAGTTGTTTATATCTGTGAGGCCATGAATCACAATTGACGGCAGGATTGCCTACCACTCGGAACGATCGACGGTTGACGAAACTATGCAAGTTCTTCGCAGATCGGTATAAGATGGGTCGATGTGTCGTGTTTTAAGCTACAAATTGCTATGCCGCAGATTCACATACGACGAATAGAAGTGGAGTTATAGTTGTTTATATCTGTCAGGCCATGAATCACCATTGACGGCCGGATTGCCTTCCACTCGAAACGATCGATGTTTGACGAAACTATGCAAGTTCGTCGCAGATCGGTATAAGGTGGGGCGATGTGTCGTGTTTTAACCTCCAAATTGCTGTGTCGCAGATTCGCATACGACGAATAGAAGTGGAGTTATAGTTGTTTATATCTGTGAGGCCATTAATCACCATTGACGACAGGATTGCCTACCACTCGGAACGATCGACGGTTGACGAAACTATGCAAGTTCTTCGCAGATCGGTATAAGATGGGTCGATGTGTCGTGTTTTAAGCTACAAATTGCTATGTCGCAGATTCGCATACGACGAATAGAAGTGGAGTTATAGTTGTTTATATCTGTGAGGCCATTAATCACCATTGACGACAGGATTGCCTACCACTCGGAACGATCGACGGTTGACGAAACTATGCAAGTTCTTCGCAGATCGGTATAAGATGGGTCGATGTGTCGTGTTTTAAGCTACAAATTGCTATGTCGGAGATTCGCATACGACGAATAGAAGTGGAGTTATAGTTGTTTATATCTGTCAGGCCATGAATCACCATTGACGGCCGGATTGCCTTCCACTCGAAACGATCGATGTTTGACGAAACTATGCAAGTTCGTCGCAGATCGGTATAAGGTGGGTCGTTGGGCCGTGTTTTGAGCTACAAGTTGCTGTGTCGCAGATTCGCATACGACGAATAGAAGCGGAGTTATAGTTGTTTATATGTGTCAGGCCATGAATGACCATTGACGACCGGATTGCTTTCCACTCGAAACGACCGATGTTTGACGAAACTATGCAAGTTCATCGCAGATCGGTATAAGGTGGGACGATGTGTCGTGTTTTAACCTACAAATTGCTATGTCGCAGATTCGCATACCACGAATAGAAGCGGAGTTATAGTTGTTTATATGTGTCTGGCCATGAATCACCTGACGCCTGCATTGCTTTCCACTCGAAACGACCGATGTTTGACGAAACTATGCAAGTTCGTCGCAGATTGGATATAAGGTGGCTCGATGTGTCGTGTTTTAGGCTACAAATTGCTATGTCGCAGATTTGCGTACGACGAATAGAAGCGGAGTTATAGTTGTTTATATCTGTCAGGCCATGAATCACCATTGACGGCCGGATTGCCTACCACTCGGAACGATCGACGTTTGCCGAAACTCTGCAAGTTCTTCGCAGATCGGTATAAGCTGGGTCGATGTGTCGTGCTTTAAGCTACAAATTGCTATGTCGCAGATTTGCTTACGACGAATAGAAGTGGAGTTATAGTTGTTTATATCTGTCAGGCCATGAATCACCATTGACGGCCGGATTGCCTTCCACTCGAAACGATCGATGTTTGACGAAACTATGCAAGTTCGTCGCAGATCGGTATAAGGTGGGGCGATGTGTCGTGTTTTAACCTCCAAATTGCTGTGTCGCAGATTCGCATACGACGAATAGAAGTGGAGTTATAGTTGTTTATATCTGTGAGGCCATTAATCAACATTGACGACAGGATTGCCTACCACTCGGAACGATCGACGGTTGACGAAACTATGCAAGTTCTTCGCAGATCGGTATAAGATGGGTCGATGTGTCGTGTTTTAAGCTACAAATTGCTATGTCGGAGATTCGCATACGACGAATAGAAGTGGAGTTATAGTTGTTTATATCTGTCAGGCCATGAATCACCATTGACGGCCGGATTGCCTTCCACTCGAAACGATCGATGTTTGACGAAACTATGCAAGTTCGTCGCAGATCGGTATAAGGTGGGTCGATGTGTCGTGTTTTAACCTACGAATTGCTATGTCATAGATTCGCATACGACGAATAGAAGCGGAGTTATAGTTGTTTATATGTGTCAGGCCATGAATCACCATTGACGACCGGATTGCTTTCCACTCGAAACGACCGATGCTTGACGAAACTATGCAAGTTCGTCGCAGATCGGTATAAGGTGGGTCGTTGGGCCGTGTTTTAAGCTACAACTTGCTATGTCGCAGATTCGCATACGACGAATAGAAGCGGTGTTATCGATGTTTATATCTGTGAGGCCATTAACCACCATTGACGACCGGATTGCCTACCACTCGGAACGATCGACGCTTGACGAAACTATGCAAGTTCGTCGCAGATCGGTATAAGGTGGCTCGATGTGTCGTGTTTTAGGCTACAAATTGCTGTGTCGCAGATTCGCATACGACGAATAGAAGCGGAGTTGTAGTTGTTTATATCTGTGAGGTCATGATTCATCATTGACGGCCAGAATGCATACCACTCGGAACGATCGACGTTTGCCGAAACTCTGCATGTTCTTCGCAGATCGGTATAAGGTGGGTCGATGTGCCGTGTTTTAAGCTACAAATTGCTATGTCGCAGATTTGCATACGACGAATAGAAGCGGAGTTATAGTTGTTTATATCTGTCAGGCCGTGAATCACCATTGACGGCCGGATTGCCTACCACTCGGAACGATCGACGTTTGCCGAAACTCTGCATGTTCTTCGCAGATCGGTATAAGGTGGGTCGATGTGCCGTGTTTTAAGCTACAAATTGCTATGTCGCAGATTTGCATACGACGAATAGAAGCGGAGTTATAGTTGTTTATATCTGTCAGGCCGTGAATCACCATTGACGGCCGGATTGCCTACCACTCGGAACGATCGACGTTTGCCGAAACTCTGCAAGTTCTTCGCAGATCGGTATAAGCTGGGTCGATGTGTCGTGCTTTAAGCTACAAATTGCTATGTCGCAGATTTGCACACGACGAATAGAAGTGGAGTTATAGTTGTTTATATCTGTCAGGCCATGAATCACCATTGACGGCCGGATTGCCTTCCACTCGAAACGATCGATGTTTGACGAAACTATGCAAGTTCGTCGCAGATCGGTATAAGGTGGGGCGATGTGTCGTGTTTTAACCTCCAAATTGCTGTGTCGCAGATTCGCATACGACGAATAGAAGTGGAGTTATAGTTGTTTATATCTGTGAGGCCATTAATCACCATTGACGACAGGATTGCCTACCACTCGGAACGATCGACGGTTGACGAAACTATGCAAGTTCTTCGCAGATCGGTATAAGATGGGTCGATGTGTCGTGTTTTAAGCTACAAATTGCTATGTCGGAGATTCGCATACGACGAATAGAAGTGGAGTTATAGTTGTTTATATCTGTCAGGCCATGAATCACCATTGACGGCCGGATTGCCTTCCACTCGAAACGATCGATGTTTGACGAAACTATGCAAGTTCGTCGCAGATCGGTATAAGGTGGGTCGTTGGGCCGTGTTTTGAGCTACAAGTTGCTGTGTCGCAGATTCGCATACGACGAATAGAAGCGGAGTTATAGTTGTTTATATGTGTCAGGCCATGAATGACCATTGACGACCGGATTGCTTTCCACTCGAAACGACCGATGTTTGACGAAACTATGCAAGTTCGTCGCAGATCGGTATAAGGTGGCTCGATGTGTCGTGTTTTAGGCTACAAATTGCTATGTCGCAGATTTGCGTACGACGAATAGAAGCGGAGTTATAGTTGTTTATATCTGTCAGGCCATGAATCACCATTGACGCCTGCATTGCTTTCCACTCGGAACGATCGACGTTTGCCGAAACTCTGCAAGTTCTTCGCAGATCGGTATAAGCTGGGTCGATGTGTCGTGCTTTAAGCTACAAATTGCTATGTCGCAGATTTGCATACGACGAATAGAAGCGGAGTTGTAGTTGTTTATATCTGTGAGGTCATGAATCATCATTGACGGCCAGAATGCCTACCACTCGAAACGATCGATGTTTGACGAAACTATGCAAGTTTGTCGCAGATCGGTATAAGGTGGGTCGATGTGTCGTGCTTTAAGCTACAAATTGCTATGTCGCAGATTTGCATACGACGAATAGAAGCGGAGTTATAGTTGTTTATATCTGTGAGGTCATGAATCATCATTGACAGCCGGAATGCCTACCACTCGAAACGATCGATGTTTGACGAAACTATGCAAGTTCGTCGCATATCGGTATAAGGTGGGTCGATGTGTCGTGCTTTAAGCTACAAATTGCTATGCCGCAGATTCGCATACGACGAATAGAAGCGGAGTTATCGATGTTTATATCTGTGAGGCCATGAATCACCATTGACGACAGGATTGCCTACCACTCGGAACGATCGACGTTTGACGAAACTATGCAAGTTCTTCGCAGATCGGTATAAGGTGGGCCGATGTGTCGTGTTTTAACCTACGAATTGCTATGTCATAGATTCGCATACGACGAATAGAAGCGGAGTTATAGTTGTTTATATGTGTCAGGCCATGAATCACCATTGACGACCGGATTGCTTTCCACTCGAAACGACCGATGCTTGACGAAACTATGCTAGTTCGTCGCAGATCGGTATAAGGTGGGTCGTTGGGCCGTGTTTTAAGCTACAACTTGCTATGTCGCAGATTCGCATACGACGAATAGAAGCGGAGTTATCGATGTTTATATCTGTGAGGCCATTAACCACCATTGACGACCGGATTGCCTACCACTCGGAACGATCAACGCTTGACGAAACTATGCAAGTTCGTCGCAGATCGGTATAAGGTGGCTCGATGTGTCGTGTTTTAGGCTACAAATTGCTGTGTCGCAGATTCGCATACGACGAATAGAAGTGGAGTTATAGTTGTTTATATCTGTCAGGCCATGAATCACCATTGACGGCCGGATTGCCTTCCTCTCGAAACGATCGATGTTTGACGAAACTATGCAAGTTCGTCGCAGATCGGTATAAGGTGGGTCGATGTGTCGTGTTTTAACCTACAAATTGCTGTGTCGCAGATTCGCATACGACGAATAGAAGTGGAGTTATAGTTGTTTATATCTGTGAGGCCATTAATCACCATTGACGACAGGATTGCCTACCACTCGGAACGATCGACGGTTGACGAAACTATGCAAGTTCTTCGCAGATCGGTATAAGATGGGTCGATGTGTCGTGTTTTAAGCTACAAATTGCTATGTCGGAGATTCGCATACGATGAATAGAAGTGGAGTTATAGTTGTTTATATCTGTCAGGCCATGAATCACCATTGACGGCCGGATTGCCTTCCACTCGAAACGATCGATGTTTGACGAAACTATGCAAGTTCGTCGCAGATCGGTATAAGGTGGCTCGATGTGTCGTGTTTTAGGCTACAAATTGCTATGTCGCAGATTTGCGTACGACGAATAGAAGCGGAGTTATAGTTGTTTATATGTGTCAGGCCATGAATCACCATTGACGACCGGATTGCTTTCCACTCGAAACGACCGATGTTTGACGAAACTATGCAAGTTCGTCGCAGATCGGTATAAGGTGGGACGATGTGTCGTGTTTTAACCTACAAATTGCTATGTCGCAGATTCGCATACCACGAATAGAAGCGGAGTTATAGTTGTTTATATGTGTCTGGCCATGAATCACCATTGACGCCTGCATTGCTTTCCACTCGAAACGACCGATGTTTGACGAAACTATGCAAGTTCGTCGCAGATCGGTATAAGGTGGCTCGATGTGTCGTGTTTTAGGCTACAAATTGCTATGTCGCAGATTTGCGTACGACGAATAGAAGCGGAGTTATAGTTGTTTATATCTGTCAGGCCATGAATCACCATTGACGCCTGGATTGCTTTCCACTCGAAACGACCGACGTTTGACGAAACTATGCAAGTTCGTCGCAGATCGGTATAAGGTGGGTCGTTGGGCCGTGTTTTGAGCTACAAGTTGCTGTGTCGCAGATTCGCATACGACGAATAGAAGCGGAGTTATAGTTGTTTATATGTGTCAGGCCATGAATCACCATTGACGACCGGATTGCTTTCCACTCGAAACGACCGATGTTTGACGAAACTATGCAAGTTCGTCGCAGATCGGTATAAGGTGGCTCGATGTGTCGTGTTTTAGGCTACAAATTGCTATGTCGCAGATTTGCATACGACGAATAGAAGCGGAGTTGTAGTTGTTTATATCTGTGAGGTCATGAATCATCATTGACGGCCAGAATGCCTACCACTCGAAACGACCGATGTTTGACGAAACTATGCAAGTTCGTCGCAGATCGGTATAAGGTGGGTCGATGTGTCGTGTTTTAGGCTACAAATTGCTATGTCGCAGATTTGCATACGACGAATAGAAGCGGAGTTGTAGTTGTTTATATCTGTGAGGTCATGAATCATCATTGACAGCCGGAATGCCTACCACTCGAAACGATCGATGTTTGACGAAACTATGCAAGTTCGCCGCATATCGGTATAAGGTGGGTCGATGTGTCGTGCTTTAAGCTACAAATTGCTATGCCGCAGATTCGCATACGACGAATAGAAGCGGAGTTATCGATGTTTATATCTGTGAGGCCATGAATCACCATTGACGACAGGATTGCCTACCACTCGGAACGATCGACGTTCGACGAAACTATGCAAGTTCTTCGCAGATCGGTATAAGGTGGGTCGATGTGTCGTGTTTTAACCTACAAATTGCTATGTCGCAGATTCGCATACGACGAATAGAAGTGGAGTTATAGTTGTTTATATCTGTCAGGCCATGAATCACCATTGACGGCCGGATTGCCTTCCACTCGAAACGATCGATGTTTGACGAAACTATGCAAGTTCGTCGCAGATCGGTATAAGGTGGGTCGTTGGGCCGTGTTTTGAGCTACAAGTTGCTGTGTCGCAGATTCGCATACGACGAATAGAAGCGGAGTTATAGTTGTTTATATGTGTCAGGCCATGAATCACCATTGACGACCGGATTGCTTTCCACTCGAAACGACCGATGTTTGACGAAACTATGCAAGTTCGTCGCAGATCGGTATAAGGTGGCTCGATGTGTCGTGTTTTAGGCTACAAATTGCTATGTCGCAGATTTGCATACGACGAATAGAAGCGGAGTTGTAGTTGTTTATATCTGTGAAGTCGTGAATCATCATTGACGGCCAGAATGCCTACCACTCGAAACGACCGATGTTTGACGAAACTATGCAAGTTCGTCGCAGATCGGTATAAGGTGGCTCGATGTGTCGTGTTTTAGGCTACAAATTGCTATGTCGCAGATTTGCATACGACGAATAGAAGCGGAGTTGTAGTTGTTTATATCTGTGAGGTCATGAATCATCATTGACGGCCAGAATGCCTACCACTCGAAACGATCGATGTTTGACGAAACTATGCAAGTTCGTCGCAGATCGGTATAAGGTGGGTCGATGTGTCATGCTTTAAGCTACAAATTGCTATGTCGCAGATTTGCATACGACGAATAGAAGCGGAGTTATAGTTGTTTATATCTGTGAGGTCATGAATCATCATTGACAGCCGGAATGCCTACCACTCGAAACGATCGATGTTTGACGAAACTATGCAAGTTCGTCGCATATCGGTATAAGGTGGGTCGATGTGTCGTGCTTTAAGCTACAAATTGCTATGCCGCAGATTCGCATACGACGAATAGAAGCGGAGTTATCGATGTTTATATCTGTGAGGCCATGAATCACCATTGACGACAGGATTGCCTACCACTCGGAACGATCGACGTTTGACGAAACTATGCAAGTTCTTCGCAGATCGGTATAAGGTGGGCCGATGTGTCGTGTTTTAACCTACGAATTGCTATGTCATAGATTCGCATACGACGAATAGAAGCGGAGTTATAGTTGTTTATATGTGTCAGGCCATGAATCACCATTGACGACCGGATTGCTTTCCACTCGAAACGACCGATGCTTGACGAAACTATGCAAGTTCGTCGCAGATCGGTATAAGGTGGGTCGTTGGGCCGTGTTTTAAGCTACAACTTGCTATGTCGCAGATTCGCATACGACGAATAGAAGCGGAGTTATCGATGTTTATATCTGTGAGGCCATTAACCACCATTGACGACCGGATTGCCTACCACTCGGAACGATCGACGCTTGACGAAACTATGCAAGTTCGTCGCAGATCGGTATAAGGTGGCTCGATGTGTCGTGTTTTAGGCTACAAATTGCTGTGTCGCAGATTCGCATACGACGAATAGAAGTGGAGTTATAGTTGTTTATATCTGTCAGGCCATGAATCACCATTGACGGCCGGATTGCCTTCCACTCGAAACGATCGATGTTTGACGAAACTATGCAAGTTCGTCGCAGATCGGTATAAGGTGGGTCGATGTGTCGTGTTTTAACCTACAAATTGCTGTGTCGCAGATTCGCATACGACGAATAGAAGCGGAGTTATAGTTGTTTATATGTGTCTGGCCATGAATCACCATTGACGCCTGCATTGCTTTCCACTCGAAACGACCGATGTTTGACGAAACTATGCAAGTTCGTCGCAGATCGGTATAAGGTGGCTCGATGTGTCGTGTTTTAGGCTACAAATTGCTATGTCGCAGATTTGCGTACGACGAATAGAAGCGGAGTTATAGTTGTTTATATCTGTCAGGCCATGAATCACCATTGACGGCCGGATTGCCTACCACTCGGAACGATCGACGTTTGCCGAAACTCTGCAAGTTCTTCGCAGATCGGTATAAGCTGGGTCGATGTGTCGTGCTTTAAGCTACAAATTGCTATGTCGCAGATTTGCATACGACGAATAGAAGCGGAGTTATAGTTATTTATATCTGTGAGGCCATGAATCACCATCGACGGCCGGATTGCCTACCACTCGGAACGATCGACGTTTGACGAAACTATGCAAGTTCTTTGCAGATCGGTATAAGGTGGGTCGATGTGTCGTGTTTTAAGCTACAAATTGCTATGTCGCAGATTTGCATACGACGAATAGAAGCGGAGTTATAGTTGTTTATATCTGTGAGGTCATGAATCATCATTGACGGCCGGAATGCCTACCACTCGAAACGATCGATGTTTGACGAAACTATGCAAGTTCGTCGCAGATCGGTATAAGGTGGGTCGATGTGTCGTGTTTTAAGCTACAAATTGCTATGTCGCAGATTCGCATACGACGAATAGAAGCGGAGTTATCGATGTTTATATCTGTGAGGCCATGAATCACCATTGACGACAGGATTGCCTACCACTCGGAACGATCGACGTTCGACGAAACTATGCAAGTTCTTCGCAGATCGGTATAAGGTGGGTCGATGTGTCGTGTTTTAACCTACAAATTGCTATGTCGCAGATTCGCATACGACGAATAGAAGCGGAGTTATAGTTGTTTATATGTGTCAGGCCATGAATCACCATTGACGACCGGATTGCTTTCCACTCGAAACGACCGATGTTTGACGAAACTATGCAAGTTCGTCGCAGATCGGTATAAGGTGGCTCGATGTGTCGTGTTTTAGGCTACAAATTGCTATGTCGCAGATTTGCATACGACGAATAGAAGCGGAGTTGTAGTTGTTTATATCTGTGAGGTCATGAATCATCATTGACAGCCGGAATGCCTACCACTCGAAACGATCGATGTTTGACGAAACTATGCAAGTTCGTCGCATATCGGTATAAGGTGGGTCGATGTGTCGTGCTTTAAGCTACAAATTGCTATGCCGCAGATTCGCATACGACGAATAGAAGCGGAGTTATCGATGTTTATATCTGTGAGGCCATGAATCACCATTGACGACAGGATTGCCTACCACTCGGAACGATCGACGTTCGACGAAACTATGCAAGTTCTTCGCAGATCGGTATAAGGTGGGTCGATGTGTCGTGTTTTAACCTACAAATTGCTATGTCGCAGATTCGCATACGACGAATAGAAGCGGAGTTATAGTTGTTTATATGTGTCAGGCCATGAATCACCATTGACGACCGGATTGCTTTCCACTCGAAACGACCGATGTTTGACGAAACTATGCAAGTTCATCGCAGATCGGTATAAGGTGGCTCGATGTGTCGTGTTTTAGGCTACAAATTGCTATGTCGCAGATTTGCATACGACGAATAGAAGCGGAGTTGTAGTTGTTTATATCTGTGAGGTCATGAATCATCATTGACGGCCAGAATGCCTACCACTCGAAACGACCGATGTTTGACGAAACTATGCAAGTTCGTCGCAGATCGGTATAAGGTGGCTCGATGTGTCGTGTTTTAGGCTACAAATTGCTATGTCGCAGATTTGCATACGACGAATAGAAGCGGAGTTGTAGTTGTTTATATCTGTGAGGTCATGAATCATCATTGACAGCCGGAATGCCTACCACTCGAAACGATCGGTGTTTGACGAAACTATGCAAGTTCGTCGCATATCGGTATAAGGTGGGTCGATGTGTCGTGCTTTAAGCTACAAATTGCTATGCCGCAGATTCGCATACGACGAATAGAAGCGGAGTTATCGATGTTTATATCTGTGAGGCCATGAATCACCATTGACGACAGGATTGCCTACCACTCGGAACGATCGACGTTCGACGAAACTATGCAAGTTCTTCGCAGATCGGTATAAGGTGGGTCGATGTGTCGTGTTTTAACCTACAAATTGCTATGTCGCAGATTCGCATACGACGAATAGAAGCGGAGTTATAGTTGTTTATATGTGTCAGGCCATGAATCACCATTGACGACCGGATTGCTTTCCACTCGAAACGACCGATGTTTGACGAAACTATGCAAGTTCGTCGCAGATCGGTATAAGGTGGCTCGATGTGTCGTGTTTTAGGCTACAAATTGCTATGTCGCAGATTTGCATACGACGAATAGAAGCGGAGTTGTAGTTGTTTATATCTGTGAGGTCATGAATCATCATTGACGGCCAGAATGCCTACCACTCGAAACGACCGATGTTTGACGAAACTATGCAAGTTCGTCGCAGATCGGTATAAGGTGGCTCGATGTGTCGTGTTTTAGGCTACAAATTGCTATGTCGCAGATTTGCATACGACGAATAGAAGCGGAGTTGTAGTTGTTTATATCTGTGAGGTCATGAATCATCATTGACAGCCGGAATGCCTACCACTCGAAACGATCGGTGTTTGACGAAACTATGCAAGTTCGTCGCATATCGGTATAAGGTGGGTCGATGTGTCGTGCTTTAAGCTACAAATTGCTATGCCGCAGATTCGCATACGACGAATAGAAGCGGAGTTATCGATGTTTATATCTGTGAGGCCATGAATCACCATTGACGACAGGATTGCCTACCACTCGGAACGATCGACGTTCGACGAAACTATGCAAGTTCTTCGCAGATCGGTATAAGGTGGGTCGATGTGTCGTGTTTTAACCTACAAATTGCTATGTCGCAGATTCGCATACGACGAATAGAAGCGGAGTTATAGTTGTTTATATGTGTCAGGCCATGAATCACCATTGACGACCGGATTGCTTTCCACTCGAAACGACCGATGTTTGACGAAACTATGCAAGTTCGTCGCAGATCGGTATAAGGTGGCTCGATGTGTCGTGTTTTAGGCTACAAATTGCTATGTCGCAGATTTGCATACGACGAATAGAAGCGGAGTTGTAGTTGTTTATATCTGTGAGGTCATGAATCATCATTGACGGCCAGAATGCCTACCACTCGAAACGACCGATGTTTGACGAAACTATGCAAGTTCGTCGCAGATCGGTATAAGGTGGCTCGATGTGTCGTGTTTTAGGCTACAAATTGCTATGTCGCAGATTTGCATACGACGAATAGAAGCGGAGTTGTAGTTGTTTATATCTGTGAGGTCATGAATCATCATTGACAGCCGGAATGCCTACCACTCGAAACGATCGATGTTTGACGAAACTATGCAAGTTCGTCGCATATCGGTATAAGGTGGGTCGATGTGTCGTGCTTTAAGCTACAAATTGTTATGCCGCAGATTCGCATACGACGAATAGAAGCGGAGTTATCGATGTTTATATCTGTGAGGCCATGAATCACCATTGACGACAGGATTGCCTACCACTCGGAACGATCGAGGTTCGACGAAACTATGCAAGTTCTTCGCACATCGGTATAAGGTGGGTCGATGTGTCGTGTTTTAACCTACAAATTGCTATGTCGCAGATTCGCATACGACGAATAGAAGCGGAGTTATAGTTGTTTATATGTGTCAGGCCATGAATCACCATTGACGACCGGATTGCTTTCCACTCGAAACGACCGATGTTTGACGAAACTATGCAAGTTCGTCGCAGATCGGTATAAGGTGGCTCGATGTGTCGTGTTTTAGGCTACAAATTGCTATGTCGCAGATTTGCATACGACGAATAGAAGCGGAGTTGTAGTTGTTTATATCTGTGAGGTCATGAATCATCATTGACAGCCGGAATGCCTACCACTCGAAACGATCGATGTTTGACGAAACTATGCAAGTTCGTCGCATATCGGTATAAGGTGGGTCGATGTGTCGTGCTTTAAGCTACAAATTGTTATGCCGCAGATTCGCATACGACGAATAGAAGCGGAGTTATCGATGTTTATATCTGTGAGGCCATGAATCACCATTGACGACAGGATTGCCTACCACTCGGAACGATCGACGTTCGACGAAACTATGCAAGTTCTTCGCAGATCGGTATAAGGTGGGTCGATGTGTCGTGTTTTAACCTACAAATTGCTATGTCGCAGATTCGCATACGACGAATAGAAGCGGAGTTATAGTTGTTTATATGTGTCAGGCCATGAATCACCATTGACGACCGGATTGCTTTCCACTCGAAACGACCGATGTTTGACGAAACTATGCAAGTTCGTCGCAGATCGGTATAAGGTGGCTCGATGTGTCGTGTTTTAGGCTACAAATTGCTATGTCGCAGATTTGCATACGACGAATAGAAGCGGAGTTGTAGTTGTTTATATCTGTGAGGTCATGAATCATCATTGACGGCCAGAATGCCTACCACTCGAAACGACCGATGTTTGACGAAACTATGCAAGTTCGTCACAGATCGGTATAAGGTTGCTCGATGTGTCGTGTTTTAGGCTACAAATTGCTATGTCGCAGATTTGCATACGACGAATAGAAGCGAAGTTGTAGTTGTTTATATCTGTGAGGTCATGAATCATCATTGACAGCCGGAATGCCTACCACTCGAAACGATCGATGTTTGACGAAACTATGCAAGTTCGTCGCATATCGGTATAAGGTGGGTCGATGTGTCGTGCTTTAAGCTACAAATTGCTATGCCGCAGATTCGCATACGACGAATAGAAGCGGAGTTATCGATGTTTATATCTGTGAGGCCATGAATCACCATTGACGACAGGATTGCCTACCACTCGGAACGATCGACGTTCGACGAAACTATGCAAGTTCTTCGCAGATCGGTATTAGGTGGGTCGATGTGTCGTGTTTTAACCTACAAATTGCTATGTCGCAGATTCGCATACGACGAATAGAAGCGGAGTTATAGTTGTTTATATGTGTCAGGCCATGAATCACCATTGACGACCGGATTGCTTTCCACTCGAAACGACCGATGTTTGACGAAACTATGCAAGTTCGTCGCAGATCGGTATAAGGTGGCTCGATGTGTCGTGTTTTAGGCTACAAATTGCTATGTCGCAGATTTGCATACGACGAATAGAAGCGGAGTTGTAGTTGTTTATATCTGTGAGGTCATGAATCATCATTGACGGCCAGAATGCCTACCACTCGAAACGACCGATGTTTGACGAAACTATGCAAGTCCGTCGCAGATCGGTATAAAGTGGCTCGATGTGTCGTGTTTTAGGCTACAAATTGCTATGTCGCAGATTTGCATACGACGAATAGAAGCGGAGTTGTAGTTGTTTATATCTGTGAGGTCATGAATCATCATTGACAAGCCGGAATGCCTACCACTCGAAACGATCGATGTTTGACGAAACTATGCAAGTTCGTCGCATATCGGTATAAGGTGGGTCGATGTGTCGTGCTTTAAGCTACAAATTGCTATGCCGCAGATTCGCATACGACGAATAGAAGCGGAGTTATCGATGTTTATATCTGTGAGGCCATGAATCACCATTGACGACAGGATTGCCTACCACTCGGAACGATCGACGTTCGACGAAACTATGCAAGTTCTTCGCAGATCGGTATAAGGTGGGTCGATGTGTCGTGTTTTAACCTACAAATTGCTATGTCGCAGATTCGCATACGACGAATAGAAGCGGAGTTATAGTTGTTTATATCTGTGAGGCCATGAATCACAATTGACGGCAGGATTGCCTACCACTCGGAACGATCGACGGTTGACGAAACTATGCAAGTTCTTCGCAGATCGGTATAAGATGGGTCGATGTGTCGTGTTTTAAGCTACAAATTGCTATGTCGCAGATTCACATACGACGAATAGAAGTGGAGTTATAGTTGTTTATATCTGTCAGGCCATGAATCACCATTGACGGCCGGATTGCCTTCCACTCGAAACGATCGATGTTTGACGAAACTATGCAAGTTCGTCGCAGATCGGTATAAGGTGGGGCGATGTGTCGTGTTTTAACCTACAAATTGCTGTGTCGCAGATTCGCATACGACGAATAGAAGTGGAGTTATAGTTGTTTATATCTGTGAGGCCATTAATCACCATTGACGACAGGATTGCCTACCACTCGGAACGATCGACGGTTGACGAAACTATGCAAGTTCTTCGCAGATCGGTATAAGATGGGTCGATGTGTCGTGTTTTAAGCTACAAGTTGCTGTGTCGCAGATTCGCATACGACGAATAGAAGCGGAGTTATAGTTGTTTATATGTGTCAGGCCATGAATGACCATTGACGACCGGATTGCTTTCCACTCGAAACGACCGATGTTTGACGAAACTATGCAAGTTCATCGCAGATCGGTATAAGGTGGGACGATGTGTCGTGTTTTAACCTACAAATTGCTATGTCGCAGATTCGCATACCACGAATAGAAGCGGTGTTATAGTTGTTTATATGTGTCTGGCCATGAATCACCATTGACGCCTGCATTGCTTTCCACTCGAAACGACCGATGTTTGACGAAACTATGCAAGTTCGTCGCAGATCGGTATAAGGTGGCTCGATGTGTCGTGTTTTAGGCTACAAATTGCTATGTCGCAGATTTGCGTACGACGAATAGAAGCGGAGTTATAGTTGTTTATATCTGTCAGGCCATGAATCACCATTGACGGCCGGATTGCCTACCACTCGGAACGATCGACGTTTGCCGAAACTCTGCAAGTTCTTCGCAGATCGGTATAAGCTGGGTCGATGTGTCGTGCTTTAAGCTACAAATTGCTATGTCGCAGATTTGCATACGACGAATAGAAGTGGAGTTATAGTTGTTTATATCTGTCAGGCCATGAATCACCATTGACGGCCGGATTGCCTTCCACTCGAAACGATCGATGTTTGACGAAACTATGCAAGTTCGTCGCAGATCGGTATAAGGTGGCTCGATGTGTCGTGTTTTAGGCTACAAATTGCTATGTCGCAGATTTGCATACGACGAATAGAAGCGGAGTTGTAGTTGTTTATATCTTTGAAGTCATGAATCATCATTGACGGCCAGAATGCCTACCACTCGAAACGACCGATGTTTGACGAAACTATGCAAGTTCGTCGCAGATCGGTATAAGGTGGCTCGATGTGTCGTGTTTTAGGCTACAAATTGCTATGTCGCAGATTTGCATACGACGAATAGAAGCGGAGTTGTAGTTGTTTATATCTGTGAGGTCATGAATCATCATTGACGGCCAGAATGCCTACCACTCGAAACGATCGATGTTTGACGAAACTATGCAAGTTCGTCGCAGATCGGTATAAGGTGGGTCGATGTGTCGTGCTTTAAGCTACAAATTGCTATGTCGCAGATTTGCATACGACGAATAGAAGCGGAGTTATAGTTGTTTATATCTGTGAGGTCATGAATCATCATTGACAGCCGGAATGCCTACCACTCGAAACGATCGATGTTTGACGAAACTATGCAAGTTCGTCGCATATCGGTATAAGGTGGGTCGATGTGTCGTGCTTTAAGCTACAAATTGCTATGCCGCAGATTCGCATACGACGAATAGAAGCGGAGTTATCGATGTTTATATCTGTGAGGCCATGAATCACCATTGACGACAGGATTGCCTACCACTCGGAACGATCGACGTTTGACGAAACTATGCAAGTTCTTCGCAGATCGGTATAAGGTGGGCCGATGTGTCGTGTTTTAACCTACGAATTGCTATGTCATAGATTCGCATACGACGAATAGAAGCGGAGTTATAGTCGTTTATATGTGTCAGGCCATGAATCACCATTGACGACCGGATTGCTTTCCACTCGAAACGACCGATGCTTGACGAAACTATGCAAGTTCGTCGCAGATCGGTATAAGGTGGGTCGTTGGGCCGTGTTTTAAGCTACAACTTGCTATGTCGCAGATTCGCATACGACGAATAGAAGCGGAGTTATCGATGTTTATATCTGTGAGGCCATTAACCACCATTGACGACCGGATTGCCTACCACTCGGAACGATCGACGCTTGACGAAACTATGCAAGTTCGTCGCAGATCGGTATAAGGTGGCTCGATGTGTCGTGTTTTAGGCTACAAATTGCTGTGTCGCAAATTCGCATACGACGAATAGAAGTGGAGTTATAGTTGTTTATATCTGTCAGGCCATGAATCACCATTGACGGCAGGATTGCCTTCCACTCGAAACGATCGATGTTTGACGAAACTATGCAAGTTCGTCGCAGATCGGTATAAGGTGGGTCGATGTGTCGTGTTTTAACCTACAAATTGCTGTGTCGCAGATTCGCATACGACGAATAGAAGTGGAGTTATAGTTGTTTATATCTGTGAGGCCATTAATCACCATTGACGACAGGATTGCCTACCACTCGGAACGATCGACGGTTGACGAAACTATGCAAGTTCTTCGCAGATCGGTATAAGATGGGTCGATGTGTCGTGTTTTAAGCTACAAATTTCTATGTCGGAGATTCGCATACGACGAATAGAAGTGGAGTTATAGTTGTTTATATCTGTCAGGCCATGAATCACCATTGACGGCCGGATTGCCTTCCACTCGAAACGATCGATGTTTGACGAAACTATGCAAGTTCGTCGCAGATCGGTATAAGGTGGGTCGTTGGGCCGTGTTTTGAGCTACAAGTTGCTGTGTCGCAGATTCGCATACGACGAATAGAAGCGGAGTTATAGTTGTTTATATGTGTCAGGCCATGAATCACCATTGACGACCGGATTGCTTTCCACTCGAAACGACCGATGTTTGACGAAACTATGCAAGTTCGTCGCAGATCGGTATAAGGTGGGACGATGTGTCGTGTTTTAACCTACAAATTGCTATGTCGCAGATTCGCATACCACGAATAGAAGCGGAGTTATAGTTGTTTATATGTGTCTGGCCATGAATCACCATTGACGACCGGATTGCTTTCCACTCGAAACGACCGATGTTTGACGAAACTATGCAAGTTCGTCGCAGATCGGTATAAGGTGGCTCGATGTGTCGTGTTTTAGGCTACAAATTGCTATGTCGCAGATTTGCATACGACGAATAGAAGCGGAGTTGTAGTTGTTTATATCTGTGAGGTCATGAATCATCATTGACAGCCGGAATGCCTACCACTCGAAACGATCGATGTTTGACGAAACTATGCAAGTTCGTCGCATATCGGTATAAGGTGGGTCGATGTGTCGTGCTTTAAGCTACAAATTGTTATGCCGCAGATTCGCATACGACGAATAGAAGCGGAGTTATCGATGTTTATATCTGTGAGGCCATGAATCACCATTGACGACAGGATTGCCTACCACTCGGAACGATCGACGTTCGACGAAACTATGCAAGTTCTTCGCAGATCGGTATAAGGTGGGTCGATGTGTCGTGTTTTAACCTACAAATTGCTATGTCGCAGATTCGCATACGACGAATAGAAGCGGAGTTATAGTTGTTTATATGTGTCAGGCCATGAATCACCATTGACGACCGGATTGCTTTCCACTCGAAACGACCGATGTTTGACGAAACTATGCAAGTTCGTCGCAGATCGGTATAAGGTGGCTCGATGTGTCGTGTTTTAGGCTACAAATTGCTATGTCGCAGATTTGCATACGACGAATAGAAGCGGAGTTGTAGTTGTTTATATCTGTGAGGTCATGAATCATCATTGACGGCCAGAATGCCTACCACTCGAAACGACCGATGTTTGACGAAACTATGCAAGTTCGTCACAGATCGGTATAAGGTTGCTCGATGTGTCGTGTTTTAGGCTACAAATTGCTATGTCGCAGATTTGCATACGACGAATAGAAGCGGAGTTGTAGTTGTTTATATCTGTGAGGTCATGAATCATCATTGACAGCCGGAATGCCTACCACTCGAAACGATCGATGTTTGACGAAACTATGCAAGTTCGTCGCATATCGGTATAAGGTGGGTCGATGTGTCGTGCTTTAAGCTACAAATTGCTATGCCGCAGATTCGCATACGACGAATAGAAGCGGAGTTATCGATGTTTATATCTGTGAGGCCATGAATCACCATTGACGACAGGATTGCCTACCACTCGGAACGATCGACGTTCGACGAAACTATGCAAGTTCTTCGCAGATCGGTATAAGGTGGGTCGATGTGTCGTGTTTTAACCTACAAACTGCTATGTCGCAGATTCGCATACGACGAATAGAAGCGGAGTTATAGTTGTTTATATGTATCAGGCCATGAATCACCATTGACGACCGGATTGCTTTCCACTCGAAACGACCGATGTTTGACGAAACTATGCAAGTTCGTCGCAGATCGGTATAAGGTGGCTCGATGTGTCGTGTTTTAGGCTACAAATTGCTATGTCGCAGATTTGCATACGACGAATAGAAGCGGAGTTGTAGTTGTTTATATCTGTGAGGTCATGAATCATCATTGACGGCCAGAATGCCTACCACTCGAAACGACCGATGTTTGACGAAACTATGCAAGTCCGTCGCAGATCGGTATAAGGTGGCTCGATGTGTCGTGTTTTAGGCTACAAATTGCTATGTCGCAGATTTGCATACGACGAATAGAAGCGGAGTTGTAGTTGTTTATATCTGTGAGGTCATGAATCATCATTGACAAGCCGGAATGCCTACCACTCGAAACGATCGATGTTTGACGAAACTATGCAAGTTCGTCGCAGATCGGTATAAGATGGGTCGATGTGTCGTGTTTTAAGCTACAAATTGCTATGTCGCAGATTCACATACGACGAATAGAAGTGGAGTTATAGTTGTTTATATCTGTCAGGCCATGAATCACCATTGACGGCCGGATTGCCTTCCACTCGAAACGATCGATGTTTGACGAAACTATGCAAGTTCGTCGCAGATCGGTATAAGGTGGGGCGATGTGTCGTGTTTTAACCTACAAATTGCTGTGTCGCAGATTCGCATACGACGAATAGAAGTGGAGTTATAGTTGTTTATATCTGTGAGGCCATTAATCACCATTGACGACAGGATTGCCTACCACTCGGAACGATCGACGGTTGACGAAACTATGCAAGTTCTTCGCAGATCGGTATAAGATGGGTCGATGTGTCGTGTTTTAAGCTACAAATTGCTATGTCGGAGATTCGCATACGACGAATAGAAGTGGAGTTATAGTTGTTTATATCTGTCAGGCCATGAATCACCATTGACGGCCGGATTGCCTTCCACTCGAAACGATCGATGTTTGACGAAACTATGCAAGTTCGTCGCAGATCGGTATAAGGTGGGTCGTTGGGCCGTGTTTTGAGCTACAAGTTGCTGTGTCGCAGATTCGCATACGACGAATAGAAGCGGAGTTATAGTTGTTTATATGTGTCAGGCCATGAATCACCATTGACGACCGGATTGCTTTCCACTCGAAACGACCGATGTTTGACGAAACTATGCAAGTTCGTCGCAGATCGGTATAAGGTGGGACGATGTGTCGTGTTTTAACCTACAAATTGTTATGTCGCAGATTCGCATACCACGAATAGAAGCGGAGTTATAGTTGTTTATATGTGTCTGGCCATGAATCACCATTGACGCCTGCATTGCTTTCCACTCGAAACGACCGATGTTTGACGAAACTATGCAAGTTCGTCGCAGATCGGTATAAGGTGGCTCGATGTGTCGTGTTTTAGGCTACAAATTGCTATGTCGCATATTTGCGTACGACGAATAGAAGCGGAGTTATAGTTGTTTATATGTGTCAGGCCATGAATGACCATTGACGCCTGGATTTCTTTCCACTCGAAACGACCGATGGTTGACGAAACTATGCAAGTTCGTCGCAGATCGGTATAAGGTGGCTCGATGTGTCGTGTTTTAAGCTACAAATTGCTATGTCGCAGATTCACATACGACGAATATAAGTGGAGTTATAGTTGTTTATATCTGTCAGGCCATGAATCACCATTGACGGCCGGATTGCCTTCCACTCGAAACGATCGATGTTTGACGAAACTATGCAAGTTCGTCGCAGATCGGTATAAGGTGGGTCGATGTGTCGTGTTTTAACCTACAAATTGCTGTGTCGCAGATTCGCATACGACGAATAGAAGTGGAGTTGTAGTTGTTTATATCTGTCAGGCCATGAATCACCATTGACGGCAGGATTGCCTTCCACTCGAAACGATCGATGTTTGACGAAACTATGCAAGTTCGTCGCAGATCGGTATAAGGTGGGTCGATGTGTCGTGTTTTAACCTACAAATTGCTGTGTCGCAGATTCGCATACGACGAATAGAAGTGGAGTTATAGTTGTTTATATCTGTGAGGCCATTAATCACCATTGACGACAGGATTGCCTACCACTCGGAACGATCGACGGTTGACGAAACTATGCAAGTTCTTCGCAGATCGGTATAAGGTGGCTCGATGTGTCGTGTTTTAGGCTACAAATTGCTATGTCGCAGATTTGCATACGACGAATAGAAGCGGAGTTGTAGTTGTTTATATCTGTGAGGTCATGAATCATCATTGACGGCCAGAATGCCTACCACTCGAAACGATCGATGTTTGACGAAACTATGCAAGTTCGTCGCAGATCGGTATAAGGTGGGTCGATGTGTCGTGCTTTAAGCTACAAATTGCTATGTCGCAGATTTGCATACGACGAATAGAAGCGGAGTTATAGTTGTTTATATCTGTGAGGTCATGAATCATCATTGACGGCCAGAATGCCTACCACTCGAAACGACTGATGTTTGACGAAACTATGCAAGTTCGTCGCAGATCGGTATAAGGTGGCTCGATGTGTCGTGTTTTAGGCTACAAATTGCTATGTCGCAGATTTGCATACGACGAATAGAAGCGGAGTTGTAGTTGTTTATATCTGTGAGGTCGTGAATCATCATTGACGGCCAGAATGCCTACCACTCGAAACGATCGATGTTTGACGAAACTATGCAAGTTCGTCGCAGATCGGTATAAGGTGGGTCGATGTGTCGTGCTTTAAGCTACGAATTGCTATGTCATAGATTCGCATACGACGAATAGAAGCGGAGTTATAGTCGTTTATATGTGTCAGGCCATGAATCACCATTGACGACCGGATTGCTTTCCACTCGAAACGACCGATGCTTGACGAAACTATGCAAGTTCGTCGCAGATCGGTATAAGGTGGGTCGTTGGGCCGTGTTTTAAGCTACAACTTGCTATGTCGCAGATTCGCATACGACGAATAGAAGCGGAGTTATCGATGTTTATATCTGTGAGGCCATTAACCACCATTGACGACCGGATTGCCTACCACTCGGAACGATCGACGCTTGACGAAACTATGCAAGTTCGTCGCAGATCGGTATAAGGTGGCTCGATGTGTCGTGTTTTAGGCTACAAATTGCTGTGTCGCAGATTCGCATACGACGAATAGAAGTGGAGTTATAGTTGTTTATATCTGTCAGGCCATGAATCACCATTGACGGCAGGATTGCCTTCCACTCGAAACGATCGATGTTTGACGAAACTATGCAAGTTCGTCGCAGATCGGTATAAGGTGGGTCGATGTGTCGTGTTTTAACCTACAAATTGCTGTGTCGCAGATTCGCATACGACGAATAGAAGTGGAGTTATAGTTGTTTATATCTGTGAGGCCATTAATCACCATTGACGACAGGATTGCCTACCACTCGGAACGATCGACGGTTGACGAAACTATGCAAGTTCTTCGCAGATCGGTATAAGATGGGTCGATGTGTCGTGTTTTAAGCTACAAATTGCTATGTCGGAGATTCGCATACGACGAATAGAAGTGGAGTTATAGTTGTTTATATCTGTCAGGCCATGAATCACCATTGACGGCCGGATTGCCTTCCACTCGAAACGATCGATGTTTGACGAAACAATGCAAGTTCGTCGCAGATCGGTATAAGGTGGGTCGTTGGGCCGTGTTTTGAGCTACAAGTTGCTGTGTCGCAGATTCGCATACGACGAATAGAAGCGGAGTTATAGTTGTTTATATGTGTCAGGCCATGAATCACCATTGACGACCGGATTGCTTTCCACTCGAAACGACCGATGTTTGACGAAACTATGCAAGTTCGTCGCAGATCGGTATAAGGTGGCTCGATGTGTCGTGTTTTAGGCTACAAATTGCTATGTCGCAGATTTGCATACGACGAATAGAAGCGGAGTTGTAGTTGTTTATATCTGTGAGGTCATGAATCATCATTGACGGCCAGAATGCCTACCACTCGAAACGACCGATGTTTGACGAAACTATGCAAGTTCGTCGCAGATCGGTATAAGGTGGGTCGATGTGTCGTGTTTTAGGCTACAAATTGCTATGTCGCAGATTTGCATACGACGAATAGAAGCGGAGTTGTAGTTGTTTATATCGGTGAGGTCATGAATCATCATTGACAGCCGGAATGCCTACCACTCGAAACGATCGATGTTTGACGAAACTATGCAAGTTCGCCGCATATCGGTATAAGGTGGGTCGATGTGTCGTGCTTTAAGCTACAAATTGCTATGCCGCAGATTCGCATACGACGAATAGAAGCGGAGTTATCGATGTTTATATCTGTGAGGCCATGAATCACCATTGACGACAGGATTGCCTACCACTCGGAACGATCGACGTTCGACGAAACTATGCAAGTTCTTCGCAGATCGGTATAAGGTGGGTCGATGTGTCGTGTTTTAACCTACAAATTGCTATGTCGCAGATTCGCATACGACGAATAGAAGCGGAGTTATAGTTGTTTATATGTGTCAGGCCATGAATCACCATTGACGACCGGATTGCTTTCCACTCGAAACGACCGATGTTTGACGAAACTATGCAAGTTCGTCGCAGATCGGTATAAGGTGGCTCGATGTGTCGTGTTTTAGGCTACAAATTGCTATGTCGCAGATTTGCATACGACGAATAGAAGCGGAGTTGTAGTTGTTTATATCTGTGAGGTCATGAATCATCATTGACAGCCGGAATGCCTACCACTCGAAACGATCGATGTTTGACGAAACTATGCAAGTTCGTCGCATATCGGTATAAGGTGGGTCGATGTGTCGTGCTTTAAGCTACAAATTGCTATGCCGCAGATTCGCATACGACGAATAGAAGCGGAGTTATCGATGTTTATATCTGTGAGGCCATGAATCACCATTGACGACAGGATTGCCTACCACTCGGAACGATCGACGTTCGACGAAACTATGCAAGTTCTTCGCAGATCGGTATAAGGTGGGTCGATGTGTCGTGTTTTAACCTACAAATTGCTATGTCGCAGATTCGCATACGACGAATAGAAGCGGAGTTATAGTTGTTTATATGTGTCAGGCCATGAATCACCATTGACGACCGGATTGCTTTCCACTCGAAACGACCGATGTTTGACGAAACTATGCAAGTTCATCGCAGATCGGTATAAGGTGGCTCGATGTGTCGTGTTTTAGGCTACAAATTGCTATGTCGCAGATTTGCATACGACGAATAGAAGCGGAGTTGTAGTTTTTTATATCTGTGAGGTCATGAATCATCATTGACGGCCAGAATGCCTACCACTCGAAACGACCGATGTTTGACGAAACTATGCAAGTTCGTCGCAGATCGGTATAAGGTGGCTCGATGTGTCGTGTTTTAGGCTACAAATTGCTATGTCGCAGATATGCATACGACGAATAGAAGCGGAGTTGTAGTTGTTTATATCTGTGAGGTCATGAATCATCATTGACAGCCGGAATGCCTACCACTCGAAACGATCGATGTTTGACGAAACTATGCAAGTTCGTCGCATATCGGTATAAGGTGGGTCGATGTGTCGTGCTTTAAGCTACAAATTGCTATGCCGCAGATTCGCATACGACGAATAGAAGCGGAGTTATCGATGTTTATATCTGTGAGGCCATGAATCACCATTGACGACAGGATTGCCTACCACTCGGAACGATCGACGTTCGACGAAACTATGCAAGTTCTTCGCAGATCGGTATAAGGTGGGTCGATGTGTCGTGTTTTAACCTACAAATTGCTATGTCGCAGATTCGCATACGACGAATAGAAGCGGAGTTATAGTTGTTTATATGTGTCAGGCCATGAATCACCATTGACGACCGGATTGCTTTCCACTCGAAACGACCGATGTTTGACGAAACTATGCAAGTTCGTCGCAGATCGGTATAAGGTGGCTCGATGTGTCGTGTTTTAGGCTACAAATTGCTATGTCGCAGATTTGCGTACGACGAATAGAAGCGGAGTTATAGTTGTTTATATCTGTCAGGCCATGAATCACCATTGACGGCCGGATTGCCTACCACTCGGAACGATCGACGTTTGCCGAAACTCTGCAAGTTCTTCGCAGATCGGTATAAGCTGGGTCGATGTGTCGTGCTTTAAGCTACAAATTGCTATGTCGCAGATTTGCATACGACGAATAGAAGTGGAGTTATAGTTGTTTATATCTGTCAGGCCATGAATCACCATTGACGGCCGGATTGCCTTCCACTCGAAACGATCGATGTTTGACGAAACTATGCAAGTTCGTCGCAGATCGGTATAAGGTGGGGCGATGTGTCGTGTTTTAACCTCCAAATTGCTGTGTCGCAGATTCGCATACGACGAATAGAAGTGGAGTTATAGTTGTTTATATCTGTGAGGCCATTAATCACCATTGACGACAGGATTGCCTACCACTCGGAACGATCGACGGTTGACGAAACTATGCAAGTTCTTCGCAGATCGGTATAAGATGGGTCGATGTGTCGTGTTTTAAGCTACAAATTGCTATGTCGGAGATTCGCATACGACGAATAGAAGTGGAGTTATAGTTGTTTATATCTGTCAGGCCATGAATCACCATTGACGGCCGGATTGCCTTCCACTCGAAACGATCGATGTTTGACGAAACTATGCAAGTTCGTCGCAGATCGGTATAAGGTGGGTCGTTGGGCCGTGTTTTGAGCTACAAGTTGCTGTGTCGCAGATTCGCATACGACGAATAGAAGCGGAGTTATAGTTGTTTATATGTGTGAGGCCATGAATCACCATTGACGACCGGATTGCTTTCCACTCGAAACGACCGACGTTTGACGAAACTATGCAAGTTCGTCGCAGATCGGTATAAGGTGGCTCGATGTGTCGTGTTTTAGGCTACAAATTGCTATGTCGCAGATTTGCATACGACGAATAGAAGCGGAGTTGTAGTTGTTTATATCTGTGAAGTCATGAATCATCATTGACGGCCAGAATGCCTACCACTCGAAACGACCGATGTTTGACGAAACTATGCAAGTTCGTCGCAGATCGGTATAAGGTGGCTCGATGTGTCGTGTTTTAGGCTACAAATTGCTATGTCGCAGATTTGCATACGACGAATAGAAGCGGAGTTGTAGTTGTTTATATCTGTGAGGTCATGAATCATCATAGACGGCCAGAATGCCTACCACTCGAAACGATCGATGTTTGACGAAACTATGCAAGTTCGTCGCAGATCGGTATAAGGTGGGTCGATGTGTCGTGCTTTAAGCTACAAATTGCTATGTCGCAGATTTGCATACGACGAATAGAAGCGGAGTTATAGTTGTTTATATCTGTGAGGTCATGAATCATCATTGACAGCCGGAATGCCTACCACTCGAAACGATCGATGTTTGACGAATCTATGCAAGTTCGTCGCATATCGGTATAAGGTGGGTCGATGTGTCGTGCTTTAAGCTACAAATTGCTATGCCGCAGATTCGCATACGACGAATAGAAGCGGAGTTATCGATGTTTATATCTGTGAGGCCATGAATCACCATTGACGACAGGATTGCCTACCACTCGGAACGATCGACGTTTGACGAAACTATGCAAGTTCTTCGCAGATCGGTATAAGGTGGGCCGATGTGTCGTGTTTTAACCTACGAATTGCTATGTCATAGATTCGCATACGACGAATAGAAGCGGAGTTATAGTCGTTTATATGTGTCAGGCCATGAATCACCATTGACGACCGGATTGCTTTCCACTCGAAACGACCGATGCTTGACGAAACTATGCAAGTTCGTCGCAGATCGGTATAAGGTGGGTCGTTGGGCCGTGTTTTAAGCTACAACTTGCTATGTCGCAGATTCGCATACGACGAATAGAAGCGGAGTTATCGATGTTTATATCTGTGAGGCCATTAACCACCATTGACGACCGGATTGCCTACCACTCGGAACGATCGACGCTTGACGAAACTATGCAAGTTCGTCGCAGATCGGTATAAGGTGGCTCGATGTGTCGTGTTTTAGGCTACAAATTGCTGTGTCGCAGATTCGCATACGACGAATAGAAGTGGAGTTATAGTTGTTTATATCTGTCAGGCCATGAATCACCATTGACGGCAGGATTGCCTTCCACTCGAAACGAACGATGTTTGACGAAACTATGCAAGTTCGTCGCAGATCGGTATAAGGTGGGTCGATGTGTCGTGTTTTAACCTACAAATTGCTGTGTCGCAGATTCGCATACGACGAATAGAAGTGGAGTTATAGTTGTTTATATCTGTGAGGCCATTAATCACCATTGACGACAGGATTGCCTACCACTCGGAACGATCGACGGTTGACGAAACTATGCAAGTTCTTCGCAGATCGGTATAAGATGGGTCGATGTGTCGTGTTTTAAGCTACAAATTGCTATGTCGGAGATTCGCATACGACGAATAGAAGCGGAGTTATAGTTGTTTATATGTGTCAGGCCATGAATCACCATTGACGACCGGATTGCTTTCCACTCGAAACGACCGATGTTTGACGAAACTATGCAAGTTCGTCGCAGATCGGTATAAGGTGGGACGATGTGTCGTGTTTTAACCTACAAATTGCTATGTCGCAGATTCGCATACCACGAATAGAAGCGGAGTTATAGTTGTTTATATGTGTCTGGCCATGAATCACCATTGACGCCTGCATTGCTTTCCACTCGAAACGACCGATGTTTGACGAAACTATGCAAGTTCGTCGCAGATCGGTATAAGGTGGCTCGATGTGTCGTGTTTTAGGCTACAAATTGCTATGTCGCAGATTTGCGTACGACGAATAGAAGCGGAGTTATAGTTGTTTATATGTGTCAGGCCATGAATCACCATTGACGCCTGGATTTCTTTCCACTCGAAACGACCGATGGTTGACGAAACTATGCAAGTTCGTCGCAGATCGGTATAAGGTGGCTCGATGTGTCGTGTTTTAAGCTACAAATTGCTATGTCGCAGATTCACATACGACGAATATAAGTGGAGTTATAGTTGTTTATATCTGTCAGGCCATGAATCACCATTGACGGCCGGATTGCCTTCCACTCGAAACGATCGATGTTTGACGAAACTATGCAAGTTCGTCGCAGATCGGTATAAGGTGGGTCGATGTGTCGTGTTTTAACCTACAAATTGCTGTGTCGCAGATTCGCATACGACGAATAGAAGTGGAGTTATAGTTGTTTATATCTGTGAGGCCATTAATCACCATTGACGACAGGATTGCCTACCACTCGGAACGATCGACGGTTGACGAAACTATGCAAGTTCTTCGCAGATCGGTATAAGATGGGTCGATGTGTCGTGTTTTAAGCTACAAATTGCTATGTCGGAGATTCGCATACGACGAATAGAAGTGGAGTTATAGTTGTTTATATCTGTCAGGCCATGAATCACCATTGACGGCCGGATTGCCTTCCACTCGAAACGATCGATGTTTGACGAAACAATGCAAGTTCGTCGCAGATCGGTATAAGGTGGGTCGTTGGGCCGTGTTTTGAGCTACAAGTTGCTGTGTCGCAGATTCGCATACGACGAATAGAAGCGGAGTTATAGTTTTTTATATGTGTCAGGCCATGAATCACCATTGACGACCGGATTGCTTTCCACTCGAAACGACCGATGTTTGACGAAACTATGCAAGTTCGTCGCAGATCGGTATAAGGTGGCTCGATGTGTCGTGTTTTAGGCTACAAATTGCTATGTCGCAGATTTGCATACGACGAATAGAAGCGGAGTTGTAGTTGTTTATATCTGTGAGGTCATGAATCATCATTGACGGCCAGAATGCCTACCACTCGAAACGACCGATGTTTGACGAAACTATGCAAGTTCGTCGCAGATCGGTATAAGGTGGGTCGATGTGTCGTGTTTTAGGCTACAAATTGCTATGTCGCAGATTTGCATACGACGAATAGAAGCGGAGTTGTAGTTGTTTATATCTGTGAGGTCATGAATCATCATTGACAGCCGGAATGCCTACCACTCGAAACGATCGATGTTTGACGAAACTATGCAAGTTCGCCGCATATCGGTATAAGGTGGGTCGATGTGTCGTGCTTTAAGCTACAAATTGCTATGCCGCAGATTCGCATACGACGAATAGAAGCGGAGTTATCGATGTTTATATCTGTGAGGCCATGAATCACCATTGACGACAGGATTGCCTACCACTCGGAACGATCGACGTTCGACGAAACTATGCAAGTTCTTCGCAGATCGGTATAAGGTGGGTCGATGTGTCGTGTTTTAACCTACAAATTGCTATGTCGCAGATTCGCATACGACGAATAGAAGCGGAGTTATAGTTGTTTATATGTGTCAGGCCATGAATCACCATTGACGACCGGATTGCTTTCCACTCGAAACGACCGATGTTTGACGAAACTATGCAAGTTCGTCGCAGATCGGTATAAGGTGGCTCGATGTGTCGTGTTTTAGGCTACAAATTGCTATGTCGCAGATTTGCATACGACGAATAGAAGCGGAGTTGTAGTTGTTTATATCTGTGAGGTCATGAATCATCATTGACAGCCGGAATGCCTACCACTCGAAACGATCGATGTTTGACGAAACTATGCAAGTTCGTCGCATATCGGTATAAGGTGGGTCGATGTGTCGTGCTTTAAGCTACAAATTGCTATGCCGCAGATTCGCATACGACGAATAGAAGCGGAGTTATCGATGTTTATATCTGTGAGGCCATGAATCACCATTGACGACAGGATTGCCTACCACTCGGAACGATCGACGTTCGACGAAACTATGCAAGTTCTTCGCAGATCGGTATAAGGTGGGTCGATGTGTCGTGTTTTAACCTACAAATTGCTATGTCGCAGATTCGCATACGACGAATAGAAGCGGAGTTATAGTTGTTTATATGTGTCAGGCCATGAATCACCATTGACGACCGGATTGCTTTCCACTCGAAACGACCGATGTTTGACGAAACTATGCAAGTTCGTCGCAGATCGGTATAAGGTGGCTCGATGTGTCGTGTTTTAGGCTACAAATTGCTATGTCGCAGATTTGCATACGACGAATAGAAGCGGAGTTGTAGTTGTTTATATCTGTGAGGTCATGAATCATCATTGACGGCCAGAATGCCTACCACTCGAAACGATCGATGTTTGACGAAACTATGCAAGTTCGTCGCAGATCGGTATAAGGTGGGTCGATGTGTCGTGTTTTAGGCTACAAATTGCTATGTCGCAGATTTGCATACGACG
The DNA here is from genome assembly GCA_914767735.1 of Anoplius nigerrimus. Lineage (NCBI taxonomy): Eukaryota > Metazoa > Arthropoda > Insecta > Hymenoptera > Pompilidae > Anoplius > Anoplius nigerrimus. The sequence goes on along the minus strand of CAJZBX010001124.1, from coordinate 96,724 downwards.
AATAGAAGCGGAGTTGTAGTTGTTTATATCTGTGAGGTCATGAATCATCATTGACAGCCGGAATGCCTACCACTCGAAACGATCGATGTTTGACGAAACTATGCAAGTTCGCCGCATATCGGTATAAGGTGGGTCGATGTGTCGTGCTTTAAGCTACAAATTGCTATGCCGCAGATTCGCATACGACGAATAGAAGCGGAGTTATCGATGTTTATATCTGTGAGGCCATGAATCACCATTGACGACAGGATTGCCTACCACTCGGAACGATCGACGTTCGACGAAACTATGCAAGTTCTTCGCAGATCGGTATAAGGTGGGTCGATGTGTCGTGTTTTAACCTACAAATTGCTATGTCGCAGATTCGCATACGACGAATAGAAGCGGAGTTATAGTTGTTTATATGTGTCAGGCCATGAATCACCATTGACGACCGGATTGCTTTCCACTCGAAACGACCGATGTTTGACGAAACTATGCAAGTTCGTCGCAGATCGGTATAAGGTGGCTCGATGTGTCGTGTTTTAGGCTACAAATTGCTATGTCGCAGATTTGCATACGACGAATAGAAGCGGAGTTGTAGTTGTTTATATCTGTGAGGTCATGAATCATCATTGACAGCCGGAATGCCTACCACTCGAAACGATCGATGTTTGACGAAACTATGCAAGTTCGTCGCATATCGGTATAAGGTGGGTCGATGTGTCGTGCTTTAAGCTACAAATTGCTATGCCGCAGATTCGCATACGACGAATAGAAGCGGAGTTATCGATGTTTATATCTGTGAGGCCATGAATCACCATTGACGACAGGATTGCCTACCACTCGGAACGATCGACGTTCGACGAAACTATGCAAGTTCTTCGCAGATCGGTATAAGGTGGGTCGATGTGTCGTGTTTTAACCTACAAATTGCTATGTCGCAGATTCGCATACGACGAATAGAAGCGGAGTTATAGTTGTTTATATGTGTCAGGCCATGAATCACCATTGACGACCGGATTGCTTTCCACTCGAAACGACCGATGTTTGACGAAACTATGCAAGTTCATCGCAGATCGGTATAAGGTGGCTCGATGTGTCGTGTTTTAGGCTACAAATTGCTATGTCGCAGATTTGCATACGACGAATAGAAGCGGAGTTGTAGTTGTTTATATCTGTGAGGTCATGAATCATCATTGACGGCCAGAATGCCTACCACTCGAAACGACCGATGTTTGACGAAACTATGCAAGTTCGTCGCAGATCGGTATAAGGTGGCTCGATGTGTCGTGTTTTAGGCTACAAATTGCTATGTCGCAGATATGCATACGACGAATAGAAGCGGAGTTGTAGTTGTTTATATCTGTGAGGTCATGAATCATCATTGACAGCCGGAATGCCTACCACTCGAAACGATCGATGTTTGACGAAACTATGCAAGTTCGTCGCATATCGGTATAAGGTGGGTCGATGTGTCGTGCTTTAAGCTACAAATTGCTATGCCGCAGATTCGCATACGACGAATAGAAGCGGAGTTATCGATGTTTATATCTGTGAGGCCATGAATCACCATTGACGACAGGATTGCCTACCACTCGGAACGATCGACGTTCGACGAAACTATGCAAGTTCTTCGCAGATCGGTATAAGGTGGGTCGATGTGTCGTGTTTTAACCTACAAATTGCTATGTCGCAGATTCGCATACGACGAATAGAAGCGGAGTTATAGTTGTTTATATGTGTCAGGCCATGAATCACCATTGACGACCGGATTGCTTTCCACTCGAAACGATCGACGTTCGACGAAACTATGCAAGTTCTTCGCAGATCGGTATAAGGTGGGTCGATGTGTCGTGTTTTAACCTACAAATTGCTATGTCGCAGATTCGCATACGACGAATAGAAGCGGAGTTATAGTTGTTTATATGTGTCAGGCCATGAATCACCATTGACGACCGGATTGCTTTCCACTCGAAACGACCGATGTTTGACGAAACTATGCAAGTTCATCGCAGATCGGTATAAGGTGGCTCGATGTGTCGTGTTTTAGGCTACAAATTGCTATGTCGCAGATTTGCATACGACGAATAGAAGCGGAGTTGTAGTTGTTTATATCTGTGAGGTCATGAATCATCATTGACGGCCAGAATGCCTACCACTCGAAACGACCGATGTTTGACGAAACTATGCAAGTTCGTCGCAGATCGGTATAAGGTGGCTCGATGTGTCGTGTTTTAGGCTACAAATTGCTATGTCGCAGATATGCATACGACGAATAGAAGCGGAGTTGTTGTTGTTTATATCTGTGAGGTCATGAATCATCATTGACAGCCGGAATGCCTACCACTCGAAACGATCGATGTTTGACGAAACTATGCAAGTTCGTCGCATATCGGTATAAGGTGGGTCGATGTGTCGTGCTTTAAGCTACAAATTGCTATGCCGCAGATTCGCATACGACGAATAGAAGCGGAGTTATCGATGTTTATATCTGTGAGGCCATGAATCACCATTGACGACAGGATTGCCTACCACTCGGAACGATCGACGTTCGACGAAACTATGCAAGTTCTTCGCAGATCGGTATAAGGTGGGTCGATGTGTCGTGTTTTAACCTACAAATTGCTATGTCGCAGATTCGCATACGACGAATAGAAGCGGAGTTATAGTTGTTTATATGTGTCAGGCCATGAATCACCATTGACGACCGGATTGCTTTCCACTCGAAACGACCGATGTTTGACGAAACTATGCAAGTTCGTCGCAGATCGGTATAAGGTGGCTCGATGTGTCGTGTTTTAGGCTACAAATTGCTATGTCGCAGATTTGCATACGACGAATAGAAGCGGAGTTGTAGTTGTTTATATCTGTGAGTCATGAATCATCATTGACGGCCAGAATGCCTACCACTCGAAACGACCGATGTTTGACGAAACTATGCAAGTTCGTCGCAGATCGGTATAAGGTGGCTCGATGTGTCGTGTTTTAGGCTACAAATTGCTATGTCGCAGATTTGCATACGACGAATAGAAGCGGAGTTGTAATTGTTTATATCTGTGAGGTCATGAATCATCATTGACAGCCGGAATGCCTACCACTCGAAACGATCGATGTTTGACGAAACTATGCAAGTTCGTCGCATATCGGTATAAGGTGGGTCGATGTGTCGTGCTTTAAGCTACAAATTGTTATGCCGCAGATTCGCATACGACGAATAGAAGCGGAGTTATCGATGTTTATATCTGTGAGGCCATGAATCACCATTGACGACAGGATTGCCTACCACTCGGAACGATCGACGTTCGACGAAACTATGCAAGTTCTTCGCAGATCGGTATAAGGTGGGTCGATGTGTCGTGTTTTAACCTACAAATTGCTATGTCGCAGATTCGCATACGACGAATAGAAGCGGAGTTATAGTTGTTTATATGTGTCAGGCCATGAATCACCATTGACGACCGGATTGCTTTCCACTCGAAACGACCGATGTTTGACGAAACTCTGCAAGTTCGTCGCAGATCGGTATAAGGTGGCTCGATGTGTCGTGTTTTAGGCTACAAATTGCTCTGTCGCAGATTTGCATACGACGAATAGAAGCGGAGTTGTAGTTGTTTATATCTGTGAGGTCATGAATCATCATTGACGGCCAGAATGCCTACCACTCGAAACGACCGATGTTTGACGAAACTATGCAAGTTCGTCGCAGATCGGTATAAGGTTGCTCGATGTGTCGTGTTTTAGGCTACAAATTGCTATGTCGCAGATTTGCATACGACGAATAGAAGCGGAGTTGTAGTTGTTTATATCTGTGAGGTCATGAATCATCATTGACAGCCGGAATGCCTACCACTCGAAACGATCGATGTTTGACGAAACTATGCAAGTTCGTCGCATATCGGTATAAGGTGGGTCGATGTGTCGTGCTTTAAGCTACAAATTGCTATGCCGCAGATTCGCATACGACGAATAGAAGCGGAGTTATAGTTGTTTATATGTGTCAGGCCATGAATCACCATTGACGACCGGATTGCTTTCCACTCGAAACGACCGATGTTTGACGAAACTATGCAAGTTCATCGCAGATCGGTATAAGGTGGCTCGATGTGTCGTGTTTTAGGCTACAAATTGCTATGTCGCAGATTTGCATACGACGAATAGAAGCGGAGTTGTAGTTTTTTATATCTGTGAGGTCATGAATCATCATTGACGGCCAGAATGCCTACCACTCGAAACGACCGATGTTTGACGAAACTATGCAAGTTCGTCGCAGATCGGTATAAGGTGGCTCGATGTGTCGTGTTTTAGGCTACAAATTGCTATGTCGCAGATATGCATACGACGAATAGAAGCGGAGTTGTAGTTGTTTATATCTGTGAGGTCATGAATCATCATTGACAGCCGGAATGCCTACCACTCGAAACGATCGATGTTTGACGAAACTATGCAAGTTCGTCGCATATCGGTATAAGGTGGGTCGATGTGTCGTGCTTTAAGCTACAAATTGCTATGCCGCAGATTCGCATACGACGAATAGAAGCGGAGTTATCGATGTTTATATCTGTGAGGCCATGAATCACCATTGACGACAGGATTGCCTACCACTCGGAACGATCGACGTTCGACGAAACTATGCAAGTTCTTCGCAGATCGGTATAAGGTGGGTCGATGTGTCGTGTTTTAACCTACAAATTGCTATGTCGCAGATTCGCATACGACGAATAGAAGCGGAGTTATAGTTGTTTATATGTGTCAGGCCATGAATCACCATTGACGACCGGATTGCTTTCCACTCGAAACGACCGATGTTTGACGAAACTATGCAAGTTCGTCGCAGATCGGTATAAGGTGGCTCGATGTGTCGTGTTTTAGGCTACAAATTGCTATGTCGCAGATTTGCGTACGACGAATAGAAGCGGAGTTATAGTTGTTTATATCTGTCAGGCCATGAATCACCATTGACGGCCGGATTGCCTACCACTCGGAACGATCGACGTTTGCCGAAACTCTGCAAGTTCTTCGCAGATCGGTATAAGCTGGGTCGATGTGTCGTGCTTTAAGCTACAAATTGCTATGTCGCAGATTTGCATACGACGAATAGAAGTGGAGTTATAGTTGTTTATATCTGTCAGGCCATGAATCACCATTGACGGCCGGATTGCCTTCCACTCGAAACGATCGATGTTTGACGAAACTATGCAAGTTCGTCGCAGATCGGTATAAGGTGGGGCGATGTGTCGTGTTTTAACCTCCAAATTGCTGTGTCGCAGATTCGCATACGACGAATAGAAGTGGAGTTATAGTTGTTTATATCTGTGAGGCCATTAATCACCATTGACGACAGGATTGCCTACCACTCGGAACGATCGACGGTTGACGAAACTATGCAAGTTCTTCGCAGATCGGTATAAGATGGGTCGATGTGTCGTGTTTTAAGCTACAAATTGCTATGTCGGAGATTCGCATACGACGAATAGAAGTGGAGTTATAGTTGTTTATATCTGTCAGGCCATGAATCACCATTGACGGCCGGATTGCCTTCCACTCGAAACGATCGATGTTTGACGAAACTATGCAAGTTCGTCGCAGATCGGTATAAGGTGGGTCGTTGGGCCGTGTTTTGAGCTACAAGTTGCTGTGTCGCAGATTCGCATACGACGAATAGAAGCGGAGTTATAGTTGTTTATATGTGTGAGGCCATGAATCACCATTGACGACCGGATTGCTTTCCACTCGAAACGACCGACGTTTGACGAAACTATGCAAGTTCGTCGCAGATCGGTATAAGGTGGCTCGATGTGTCGTGTTTTAGGCTACAAATTGCTATGTCGCAGATTTGCATACGACGAATAGAAGCGGAGTTGTAGTTGTTTATATCTGTGAAGTCATGAATCATCATTGACGGCCAGAATGCCTACCACTCGAAACGACCGATGTTTGACGAAACTATGCAAGCTCGTCGCAGATCGGTATAAGGTGGCTCGATGTGTCGTGTTTTAGGCTACAAATTGCTATGTCGCAGATTTGCATACGACGAATAGAAGCGGAGTTGTAGTTGTTTATATCTGTGAGGTCATGAATCATCATAGACGGCCAGAATGCCTACCACTCGAAACGATCGATGTTTGACGAAACTATGCAAGTTCGTCGCAGATCGGTATAAGGTGGGTCGATGTGTCGTGCTTTAAGCTACAAATTGCTATGTCGCAGATTTGCATACGACGAATAGAAGCGGAGTTATAGTTGTTTATATCTGTGAGGTCATGAATCATCATTGACAGCCGGAATGCCTACCACTCGAAACGATCGATGTTTGACGAATCTATGCAAGTTCGTCGCATATCGGTATAAGGTGGGTCGATGTGTCGTGCTTTAAGCTACAAATTGCTATGCCGCAGATTCGCATACGACGAATAGAAGCGGAGTTATCGATGTTTATATCTGTGAGGCCATGAATCACCATTGACGACAGGATTGCCTACCACTCGGAACGATCGACGTTTGACGAAACTATGCAAGTTCTTCGCAGATCGGTATAAGGTGGGCCGATGTGTCGTGTTTTGACCTACGAATTGCTATGTCATAGATTCGCATACGACGAATAGAAGCGGAGTTATAGTCGTTTATATGTGTCAGGCCATGAATCACCATTGACGACCGGATTGCTTTCCACTCGAAACGACCGATGCTTGACGAAACTATGCAAGTTCGTCGCAGATCGGTATAAGGTGGGTCGTTGGGCCGTGTTTTAAGCTACAACTTGCTATGTCGCAGATTCGCATACGACGAATAGAAGCGGAGTTATCGATGTTTATATCTGTGAGGCCATTAACCACCATTGACGACCGGATTGCCTACCACTCGGAACGATCGACGCTTGACGAAACTATGCAAGTTCGTCGCAGATCGGTATAAGGTGGCTCGATGTGTCGTGTTTTAGGCTACAAATTGCTGTGTCGCAGATTCGCATACGACGAATAGAAGTGGAGTTATAGTTGTTTATATCTGTCAGGCCATGAATCACCATTGACGGCAGGATTGCCTTCCACTCGAAACGATCGATGTTTGACGAAACTATGCAAGTTCGTCGCAGATCGGTATAAGGTGGGTCGATGTGTCGTGTTTTAACCTACAAATTGCTGTGTCGCAGATTCGCATACGACGAATAGAAGTGGAGTTATAGTTGTTTATATCTGTGAGGCCATTAATCACCATTGACGACAGGATTGCCTACCACTCGGAACGATCGACGGTTGACGAAACTATGCAAGTTCTTCGCAGATCGGTATAAGATGGGTCGATGTGTCGTGTTTTAAGCTACAAATTGCTATGTCGGAGATTCGCATACGACGAATAGAAGTGGAGTTATAGTTGTTTATATCTGTCAGGCCATGAATCACCATTGACGGCCGGATTGCCTTCCACTCGAAACGATCGATGTTTGACGAAACTATGCAAGTTCGTCGCAGATCGGTATAAGGTGGGTCGTTGGGCCGTGTTTTGAGCTACAAGTTGCTGTGTCGCAGATTCGCATACGACGAATAGAAGCGGAGTTATAGTTGTTTATATGTGTCAGGCCATGAATCACCATTGACGACCGGATTGCTTTCCACTCGAAACGACCGATGTTTGACGAAACTATGCAAGTTCGTCGCAGATCGGTATAAGGTGGGACGATGTGTCGTGTTTTAACCTACAAATTGCTATGTCGCAGATTCGCATACCACGAATAGAAGCGGAGTTATAGTTGTTTATATGTGTCTGGCCATGAATCACCATTGACGCCTGCATTGCTTTCCACTCGAAACGACCGATGTTTGACGAAACTATGCAAGTTCGTCGCAGATCGGTATAAGGTGGCTCGATGTGTCGTGTTTTAGGCTACAAATTGCTATGTCGCAGATTTGCGTACGACGAATAGAAGCGGAGTTATAGTTGTTTATATGTGTCAGGCCATGAATCACCATTGACGCCTGGATTTCTTTCCACTCGAAACGACCGATGGTTGACGAAACTATGCAAGTTCGTCGCAGATCGGTATAAGGTGGCTCGATGTGTCGTGTTTTAAGCTACAAATTGCTATGTCGCAGATTCACATACGACGAATATAAGTGGAGTTATAGTTGTTTATATCTGTCAGGCCATGAATCACCATTGACGGCCGGATTGCCTTCCACTCGAAACGATCGATGTTTGACGAAACTATGCAAGTTCGTCGCAGATCGGTATAAGGTGGGTCGATGTGTCGTGTTTTAACCTACAAATTGCTGTGTCGCAGATTCGCATACGACGAATAGAAGTGGAGTTATAGTTGTTTATATCTGTGAGGCCATTAATCACCATTGACGACAGGATTGCCTACCACTCGGAACGATCGACGGTTGACGAAACTATGCAAGTTCTTCGCAGATCGGTATAAGATGGGTCGATGTGTCGTGTTTTAAGCTACAAATTGCTATGTCGGAGATTCGCATACGACGAATAGAAGTGGAGTTATAGTTGTTTATATCTGTCAGGCCATGAATCACCATTGACGGCCGGATTGCCTTCCACTCGAAACGATCGATGTTTGACGAAACAATGCAAGTTCGTCGCAGATCGGTATAAGGTGGGTCGTTGGGCCGTGTTTTGAGCTACAAGTTGCTGTGTCGCAGATTCGCATACGACGAATAGAAGCGGAGTTATAGTTTTTTATATGTGTCAGGCCATGAATCACCATTGACGACCGGATTGCTTTCCACTCGAAACGACCGATGTTTGACGAAACTATGCAAGTTCGTCGCAGATCGGTATAAGGTGGCTCGATGTGTCGTGTTTTAGGCTACAAATTGCTATGTCGCAGATTTGCATACGACGAATAGAAGCGGAGTTGTAGTTGTTTATATCTGTGAGGTCATGAATCATCATTGACGGCCAGAATGCCTACCACTCGAAACGACCGATGTTTGACGAAACTATGCAAGTTCGTCGCAGATCGGTATAAGGTGGGTCGATGTGTCGTGTTTTAGGCTACAAATTGCTATGTCGCAGATTTGCATACGACGAATAGAAGCGGAGTTGTAGTTGTTTATATCTGTGAGGTCATGAATCATCATTGACAGCCGGAATGCCTACCACTCGAAACGATCGATGTTTGACGAAACTATGCAAGTTCGCCGCATATCGGTATAAGGTGGGTCGATGTGTCGTGCTTTAAGCTACAAATTGCTATGCCGCAGATTCGCATACGACGAATAGAAGCGGAGTTATCGATGTTTATATCTGTGAGGCCATGAATCACCATTGACGACAGGATTGCCTACCACTCGGAACGATCGACGTTCGACGAAACTATGCAAGTTCTTCGCAGATCGGTATAAGGTGGGTCGATGTGTCGTGTTTTAACCTACAAATTGCTATGTCGCAGATTCGCATACGACGAATAGAAGCGGAGTTATAGTTGTTTATATGTGTCAGGCCATGAATCACCATTGACGACCGGATTGCTTTCCACTCGAAACGACCGATGTTTGACGAAACTATGCAAGTTCGTCGCAGATCGGTATAAGGTGGCTCGATGTGTCGTGTTTTAGGCTACAAATTGCTATGTCGCAGATTTGCATACGACGAATAGAAGCGGAGTTGTAGTTGTTTATATCTGTGAGGTCATGAATCATCATTGACAGCCGGAATGCCTACCACTCGAAACGATCGATGTTTGACGAAACTATGCAAGTTCGTCGCATATCGGTATAAGGTGGGTCGATGTGTCGTGCTTTAAGCTACAAATTGCTATGCCGCAGATTCGCATACGACGAATAGAAGCGGAGTTATCGATGTTTATATCTGTGAGGCCATGAATCACCATTGACGACAGGATTGCCTACCACTCGGAACGATCGACGTTCGACGAAACTATGCAAGTTCTTCGCAGATCGGTATAAGGTGGGTCGATGTGTCGTGTTTTAACCTACAAATTGCTATGTCGCAGATTCGCATACGACGAATAGAAGCGGAGTTATAGTTGTTTATATGTGTCAGGCCATGAATCACCATTGACGACCGGATTGCTTTCCACTCGAAACGACCGATGTTTGACGAAACTATGCAAGTTCGTCGCAGATCGGTATAAGGTGGCTCGATGTGTCGTGTTTTAGGCTACAAATTGCTATGTCGCAGATTTGCATACGACGAATAGAAGCGGAGTTGTAGTTGTTTATATCTGTGAGGTCATGAATCATCATTGACGGCCAGAATGCCTACCACTCGAAACGACCGATGTTTGACGAAACTATGCAAGTTCGTCGCAGATCGGTATAAGGTGGGTCGATGTGTCGTGTTTTAGGCTACAAATTGCTATGTCGCAGATTTGCATACGACGAATAGAAGCGGAGTTGTAGTTGTTTATATCTGTGAGGTCATGAATCATCATTGACAGCCGGAATGCCTACCACTCGAAACGATCGATGTTTGACGAAACTATGCAAGTTCGCCGCATATCGGTATAAGGTGGGTCGATGTGTCGTGCTTTAAGCTACAAATTGCTATGCCGCAGATTCGCATACGACGAATAGAAGCGGAGTTATCGATGTTTATATCTGTGAGGCCATGAATCACCATTGACGACAGGATTGCCTACCACTCGGAACGATCGACGTTCGACGAAACTATGCAAGTTCTTCGCAGATCGGTATAAGGTGGGTCGATGTGTCGTGTTTTAACCTACAAATTGCTATGTCGCAGATTCGCATACGACGAATAGAAGCGGAGTTATAGTTGTTTATATGTGTCAGGCCATGAATCACCATTGACGACCGGATTGCTTTCCACTCGAAACGACCGATGTTTGACGAAACTATGCAAGTTCGTCGCAGATCGGTATAAGGTGGCTCGATGTGTCGTGTTTTAGGCTACAAATTGCTATGTCGCAGATTTGCATACGACGAATAGAAGCGGAGTTGTAGTTGTTTATATCTGTGAGGTCATGAATCATCATTGACAGCCGGAATGCCTACCACTCGAAACGATCGATGTTTGACGAAACTATGCAAGTTCGTCGCATATCGGTATAAGGTGGGTCGATGTGTCGTGCTTTAAGCTACAAATTGCTATGCCGCAGATTCGCATACGACGAATAGAAGCGGAGTTATCGATGTTTATATCTGTGAGGCCATGAATCACCATTGACGACAGGATTGCCTACCACTCGGAACGATCGACGTTCGACGAAACTATGCAAGTTCTTCGCAGATCGGTATAAGGTGGGTCGATGTGTCGTGTTTTAACCTACAAATTGCTATGTCGCAGATTCGCATACGACGAATAGAAGCGGAGTTATAGTTGTTTATATGTGTCAGGCCATGAATCACCATTGACGACCGGATTGCTTTCCACTCGAAACGACCGATGTTTGACGAAACTATGCAAGTTCGTCGCAGATCGGTATAAGGTGGCTCGATGTGTCGTGTTTTAGGCTACAAATTGCTATGTCGCAGATTTGCATACGACGAATAGAAGCGGAGTTGTAGTTGTTTATATCTGTGAGGTCATGAATCATCATTGACAGCCGGAATGCCTACCACTCGAAACGATCGATGTTTGACGAAACTATGCAAGTTCGTCGCATATCGGTATAAGGTGGGTCGATGTGTCGTGCTTTAAGCTACAAATTGCTATGCCGCAGATTCGCATACGACGAATAGAAGCGGAGTTATCGATGTTTATATCTGTGAGGCCATGAATCACCATTGACGACAGGATTGCCTACCACTCGGAACGATCGACGTTCGACGAAACTATGCAAGTTCTTCGCAGATCGGTATAAGGTGGGTCGATGTGTCGTGTTTTAACCTACAAATTGCTATGTCGCAGATTCGCATACGACGAATAGAAGCGGAGTTATAGTTGTTTATATGTGTCAGGCCATGAATCACCATTGACGACCGGATTGCTTTCCACTCGAAACGACCGATGTTTGACGAAACTATGCAAGTTCATCGCAGATCGGTATAAGGTGGCTCGATGTGTCGTGTTTTAGGCTACAAATTGCTATGTCGCAGATTTGCATACGACGAATAGAAGCGGAGTTGTAGTTGTTTATATCTGTGAGGTCATGAATCATCATTGACGGCCAGAATGCCTACCACTCGAAACGACCGATGTTTGACGAAACTATGCAAGTTCGTCGCAGATCGGTATAAGGTGGCTCGATGTGTCGTGTTTTAGGCTACAAATTGCTATGTCGCAGATATGCATACGACGAATAGAAGCGGAGTTGTAGTTGTTTATATCTGTGAGGTCATGAATCATCATTGACAGCCGGAATGCCTACCACTCGAAACGATCGATGTTTGACGAAACTATGCAAGTTCGTCGCATATCGGTATAAGGTGGGTCGATGTGTCGTGCTTTAAGCTACAAATTGCTATGCCGCAGATTCGCATACGACGAATAGAAGCGGAGTTATCGATGTTTATATCTGTGAGGCCATGAATCACCATTGACGACAGGATTGCCTACCACTCGGAACGATCGACGTTCGACGAAACTATGCAAGTTCTTCGCAGATCGGTATAAGGTGGGTCGATGTGTCGTGTTTTAACCTACAAATTGCTATGTCGCAGATTCGCATACGACGAATAGAAGCATAGTTATAGTTGTTTATATGTGTCAGGCCATGAATCACCATTGACGACCGGATTGCTTTCCACTCGAAACGATCGACGTTCGACGAAACTATGCAAGTTCTTCGCAGATCGGTATAAGGTGGGTCGATGTGTCGTGTTTTAACCTACAAATTGCTATGTCGCAGATTCGCATACGACGAATAGAAGCGGAGTTATAGTTGTTTATATGTGTCAGGCCATGAATCACCATTGACGACCGGATTGCTTTCCACTCGAAACGACCGATGTTTGACGAAACTATGCAAGTTCATCGCAGATCGGTATAAGGTGGCTCGATGTGTCGTGTTTTAGGCTACAAATTGCTATGTCGCAGATTTGCATACGACGAATAGAAGCGGAGTTGTAGTTGTTTATATCTGTGAGGTCATGAATCATCATTGACGGCCAGAATGCCTACCACTCGAAACGACCGATGTTTGACGAAACTATGCAAGTTCGTCGCAGATCGGTATAAGGTGGCTCGATGTGTCGTGTTTTAGGCTACAAATTGCTATGTCGCAGATATGCATACGACGAATAGAAGCGGAGTTGTAGTTGTTTATATCTGTGAGGTCATGAATCATCATTGACAGCCGGAATGCCTACCACTCGAAACGATCGATGTTTGACGAAACTATGCAAGTTCGTCGCATATCGGTATAAGGTGGGTCGATGTGTCGTGCTTTAAGCTACAAATTGCTATGCCGCAGATTCGCATACGACGAATAGAAGCGGAGTTATCGATGTTTATATCTGTGAGGCCATGAATCACCATTGACGACAGGATTGCCTACCACTCGGAACGATCGACGTTCGACGAAACTATGCAAGTTCTTCGCAGATCGGTATAAGGTGGGTCGATGTGTCGTGTTTTAACCTACAAATTGCTATGTCGCAGATTCGCATACGACGAATAGAAGCGGAGTTATAGTTGTTTATATGTGTCAGGCCATGAATCACCATTGACGACCGGATTGCTTTCCACTCGAAACGACCGATGTTTGACGAAACTATGCAAGTTCGTCGCAGATCGGTATAAGGTGGCTCGATGTGTCGTGTTTTAGGCTACAAATTGCTATGTCGCAGATTTGCATACGACGAATAGAAGCGGAGTTGTAGTTGTTTATATCTGTGAGTCATGAATCATCATTGACGGCCAGAATGCCTACCACTCGAAACGACCGATGTTTGACGAAACTATGCAAGTTCGTCGCAGATCGGTATAAGGTGGCTCGATGTGTCGTGTTTTAGGCTACAAATTGCTATGTCGCAGATTTGCATACGACGAATAGAAGCGGAGTTGTAATTGTTTATATCTGTGAGGTCATGAATCATCATTGACAGCCGGAATGCCTACCACTCGAAACGATCGATGTTTGACGAAACTATGCAAGTTCGTCGCATATCGGTATAAGGTGGGTCGATGTGTCGTGCTTTAAGCTACAAATTGTTATGCCGCAGATTCGCATACGACGAATAGAAGCGGAGTTATCGATGTTTATATCTGTGAGGCCATGAATCACCATTGACGACAGGATTGCCTACCACTCGGAACGATCGACGTTCGACGAAACTATGCAAGTTCTTCGCAGATCGGTATAAGGTGGGTCGATGTGTCGTGTTTTAACCTACAAATTGCTATGCCGCAGATTCGCATACGACGAATAGAAGCGGAGTTATCGATGTTTATATCTGTGAGGCCATGAATCACCATTGACGACAGGATTGCCTACCACTCGGAACGATCGACGTTCGACGAAACTATGCAAGTTCTTCGCAGATCGGTATAAGGTGGGTCGATGTGTCGTGTTTTAACCTACAAATTGCTGTGTCGCAGATTCGCATACGACGAATAGAAGTGGAGTTATAGTTGTTTATATCTGTGAGGCCATTAATCACCATTGACGACAGGATTGCCTACCACTCGGAACGATCGACGGTTGACGAAACTATGCAAGTTCTTCGCAGGTCAGTATAAGATGGGTCGATGTGTCGTGTTTTAAGCTACAAATTGCTATGTCGGAGATTCGCATACGACGAATAGAAGTGGAGTTATAGTTGTTTATATCTGTCAGGCCATGAATCACCATTGACGGCTGGATTGCCTTCCACTCGAAACAATCGATGTTTGACGAAACAATGCAAGTTCGTCGCAGATCGGTATAAGGTGGGTCGTTGGGCCGTGTTTTGAGCTACAAGTTGCTGTGTCGCAGATTCGCATACGACGAATAGAAGCGGAGTTATAGTTGTTTATATGTGTCAGGCCATGAATCACCATTGACGACCGGATTGCTTTCCACTCGAAACGACCGATGTTTGACGAAACTATGCAAGTTCGTCGCAGATCGGTATAAGGTGGGTCGATGTGTCGTGCTTTAAGCTACAAATTGCTATGTCGCAGATTTGCATACGACGAATAGAAGCGGAGTTATAGTTGTTTATATCTGTGAGGTCATGAATCATCATTGACAGCCGGAATGCCTACCACTCGAAACGATCGATGTTTGACGAAACTATGCAAGTTCGTCGCATATCGGTATAAGGTGGGTCGATGTGTCGTGCTTTAAGCTACAAATTGCTATGCCGCAGATTCGCATACGACGAATAGAAGCGGAGTTATCGATGTTTATATCTGTGAGGCCATGAATCACCATTGACGACAGGATTGCCTACCACTCGGAACGATCGACGTTCGACGAAACTATGCAAGTTCTTCGCAGATCGGTATAAGGTGGGTCGATGTGTCGTGTTTTAACCTACAAATTGCTATGTCGCAGATTCGCATACGACGAATAGAAGCGGAGTTATAGTTGTTTATATGTGTCAGGCCATGAATCACCATTGACGACCGGATTGCTTTCCACTCGAAACGACCGATGCTTGACGAAACTATGCAAGTTCGTCGCAGATCGGTATAAGGTGGGTCGTTGGGCCGTGTTTTAAGCTACAACTTGCTATGTCGCAGATTCGCATACGACGAATAGAAGCGGAGTTATCGATGTTTATATCTGTGAGGCCATTAACCACCATTGACGACCGGATTGCCTACCACTCGGAACGATCGACGCTTGACGAAACTATGCAAGTTCGTCGCAGATCGGTATAAGGTGGCTCGATGTTTCGTGTTTTAGGCTACAAACTGCTATGTCGCAGATTTGCGTACGACGAATAGAAGCGGAGTTATAGTTGTTTATATCTGTCAGGCCATGAATCACCATTGACGGCCGGATTGCCTACCACTCGAAACGATCGATGTTTGACGAAACTATGCAAGTTCGTCGCAGATCGGTATAAGGTGGGTCGTTGGGCCGTGTTTTAAGCTACAAGTTGCTGTGTCGCAGATTCGCATACGACGAATAGAAGTGGAGTTATAGTTGTTTATATCTGTGAGGCCATTAATCACCATTGACGACAGGATTGCCTACCACTCGGAACGATCGACGTTTGACGAAACTATGCAAGTTCTTCGCAGATCGGTATAAGGTGGGACGATGTGTCGTGTTTTAACCTACAAATTGCTATGTCGCAGATTCGCATACGACGAATAGAAGCGGAGTTATAGTTGTTTATATGTGTCAGGCCATGAATCACCATTGACGCCTGGATTGCTTTCCACTCGAAACGACCGATGTTTGACGAAACTATGCAAGTTCGTCGCAGATCGGTGTAAGGTGGCTCTATGTGCCGTGTTTTAAGCTACATATTGCTATGTCGCAGATTTGCATACGACGAATAGAAGCGGAGTTATAGTTGTTTATATCTGTCAGGCCGTGAATCACCATTGACGGCCGGATTGCCTACCACACGGAACGATCGACGTTTGCCGAAACTATGCAAGTTCTTCGCAGATCGGTATAAGCTGGGTCGATGTGTCGTGCTTTAAGCTACAAATTGCTATGTCGCAGATTTGCATACGACGAATAGAAGCGGAGTTATAGTTATTTATATCTGTGAGGCCATGAATCACCATCGACGGCCGGATTGCCTACCACTCGGAACGATCGACGTTTGACGAAACTATGCAAGTTCTTCGCAGATCGGTATAAGGTGGGACGATGTGTCGTGTTTTAACCTACAAATTGCTATGTCGCAGATTCGCATACGACGAATAGAAGCGGAGTTATAGTTGTTTATATGTGTCTGGCCATGAATCACCATTGACGCCTGCATTGCTTTCCACTCGAAACGACCGATGTTTGACGAAACTATGCAAGTTCGTCGCAGATCGGTATAAGGTGGCTCGATGTGTCGTGTTTTAGGCTACAAATTGCTATGTCGCAGATTTGCGTACGACGAATAGAAGCGGAGTTATAGTTGTTTATATCTGTCAGGACATGAATCACCATTGACGGCCGGATTGCCTACCACTCGGAACGATCGACGTTTGCCGAAACTCTGCAAGTTCTTCGCAGATCGGTATAAGGTGGGACGATGTGTCGTGTTTTAACCTACAAATTGTTATGTCGCAGATTCGCATACGACGAATAGAAGCGGAGTTATAGTTGTTTATATGTGTCAGGCCATGAATCACCATTGACGCCTGGATTGCTTTCCACTCGAAACGACCGATGTTTGACGAAACTATGCAAGTTCGTCGCAGATCGGTATAAGGTGGCTCGATGTGTCGTGTTTTAGGCTACAAATTGCTATGTCGCATATTTGCGTACGACGAATAGAAGCGGAGTTATAGTTGTTTATATCTGTCAGGCCATGAATCACCATTGACGGCCGGATTGCCTACCACTCGGAACGATCGACGTTTGCCGAAACTCTTCAAGTTCTTCGCAGATCGGTATAAGGTGGGTCGATGTGCCGTGTTTTAAGCTACAAATTGCTATGTCGCAGATTTGCATACGACGAATAGAAGCGGAGTTATCGATGTTTATATCTGTGAGGCCATTAACCACCATTGACGACCGGATTGCCTACCACTCGGAACGATCGACGCTTGACGAAACTATGCAAGTTCGTCGCAGATCGGTATAAGGTGGCTCGATGTGTCGTGTTTTAGGCTACAAACTGCTATGTCGCAGATTTGCGTACGACGAATAGAAGCGGAGTTATAGTTGTTTATATCTGTCAGGCCATGAATCACCATTGACGGCCGGATTGCCTACCACTCGAAACGATCGATGTTTGACGAAACTATGCAAGTTCGTCGCAGATCGGTATAAGGTGGGTCGTTGGGCCGTGTTTTAAGCTACAAGTTGCTGTGTCGCAGATTCGCATACGACGAATAGATGTGGAGTTATAGTTGTTTATATCTGTGAGGCCATTAATCACCATTGACGACAGGATTGCCTACCACTCGAAACGATCGATGTTTGACGAAACTATGCAAGTTCGTCGCATATCGCTATAAGGTGGGTCGATGTGTCGTGCTTTAAGCTACAAATTGCTATGCCGCAGATTCGCATACGACGAATAGAAGCGGAGTTATCGATGTTTATATCTGTGAGGCCATGAATCACCATTGACGACAGGATTGCCTACCACTCGGAACGATCGACGTTCGACGAAACTATGCAAGTTCTTCGCAGATCGGTATAAGGTGGGTCGATGTGTCGTGTTTTAACCTACAAATTGCTATGTCGCAGATTCGCATACGACGAATAGAAGCGGAGTTATAGTTGTTTATATGTGTCAGGCCATGAATCACCATTGACGACCGGATTGCTTTCCACTCGAAACGACCGATGTTTGACGAAACTATGCAAGTTCGTCGCAGATCGGTATAAGGTGGCTCGATGTGTCGTGTTTTAGGCTACAAATTGCTATGTCGCAGATTTGCATACGACGAATAGAAGCGGAGTTGTAGTTGTTTATATCTGTGAGGTCATGAATCATCATTGACGGCCAGAATGCCTACCACTCGAAACGACCGATGTTTGACGAAACTATGCAAGTTCGTCGCAGATCGGTATAAGGTGGCTCGATGTGTCGTGTTTTAGGCTACAAATTGCTATGTCGCAGATTTGCATACGACGAATAGAAGCGGAGTTGTAGTTGTTATATCTGTGAGGTCATGAATCATCATTGACAGCCGGAATGCCTACCACTCGAAACGATCGATGTTTGACGAAACTATGCAAGTTCGTCGCATATCGGTATAAGGTGGGTCGATGTGTCGTGCTTTAAGCTACAAATTGTTATGCCGCAGATTCGCATACGACGAATAGAAGCGGAGTTATCGATGTTTATATCTGTGAGGCCATGAATCACCATTGACGACAGGATTGCCTACCACTCGGAACGATCGACGTTCGACGAAACTATGCAAGTTCTTCGCAGATCGGTATAAGGTGGGTCGATGTGTCGTGTTTTAACCTACAAATTGCTATGTCGCAGATTCGCATACGACGAATAGAAGCGGAGTTATAGTTGTTTATATGTGTCAGGCCTTGAATCACCATTGACGACCGGATTGCTTTCCACTCGAAACGACCGATGTTTGACGAAACTATGCAAGTTCGTCGCAGATCGGTATAAGGTGGCTCGATGTGTCGTGTTTTAGGCTACAAATTGCTATGTCGCAGATTTGCATACGACGAATAGAAGCGGAGTTGTAGTTGTTTATATCTGTGAGGTCATGAATCATCATTGACGGCCAGAATGCCTACCACTCGAAACGACCGATGTTTGACGAAACTATGCAAGTTCGTCGCAGATCGGTATAAGGTTGCTCGATGTGTCGTGTTTTAGGCTACAAATTGCTATGTCGCAGATTTGCATACGACGAATAGAAGCGGAGTTGTAGTTGTTTATATCTGTGAGGTCATGAATCATCATTGACAGCCGGAATGCCTACCACTCGAAACGATCGATGTTTGACGAAACTATGCAAGTTCGTCGCATATCGGTATAAGGTGGGTCGATGTGTCGTGCTTTAAGCTACAAATTGCTATGCCGCAGATTCGCATACGACGAATAGAAGCGGAGTTATCGATGTTTATATCTGTGAGGCCATGAATCACCATTGACGACAGGATTGCCTACCACTCGGAACGATCGACGTTCGACGAAACTATGCAAGTTCTTCGCAGATCGGTATAAGGTGGGTCGATGTGTCGTGTTTTAACCTACAAATTGCTATGTCGCAGATTCGCATACGACGAATAGAAGCGGAGTTATAGTTGTTTATATGTGTCAGGCCATGAATCACCATTGACGACCGGATTGCTTTCCACTCGAAACGACCGATGTTTGACGAAACTATGCAAGTTCGTCGCAGATCGGTATAAGGTGGCTCGATGTGTCGTGTTTTAGGCTACAAATTGCTATGTCGCAGATTTGCATACGACGAATAGAAGCGGAGTTGTAGTTGTTTATATCTGTGAGGTCATGAATCATCATTGACAGCCGGAATGCCTACCACTCGAAACGACCGATGTTTGACGAAACTATGCAAGTTCGTCGCAGATCGGTATAAGGTGGCTCGATGTGTCGTGTTTTAGGCTACAAATTGCTATGTCGCAGATTTGCATACGACGAATAGAAGCGGAGTTATAGTTGTTTATATCTGTGAGGTCATGAATCATCATTGACAGCCGGAATGCCTACCACTCGAAACGATCGATGTTTGACGAAACTATGCAAGTTCGTCGCATATCGGTATAAGGTGGGTCGATGTGTCGTGCTTTAAGCTACAAATTGCTATGCCGCAGATTCGCATACGACGAATAGAAGCGGAGTTATCGATGTTTATATCTGTGAGGCCATGAATCACCATTGACGACAGGATTGCCTACCACTCGGAACGATCGACGTTTGACGAAACTATGCAAGTTCTTCGCAGATCGGTATAAGGTGGGCCGATGTGTCGTGTTTTAACCTACGAATTGCTATGTCATAGATTCGCATACGACGAATAGAAGCGGAGTTATAGTCGTTTATATGTGTCAGGCCATGAATCACCATTGACGACCGGATTGCTTTCCACTCGAAACGACCGATGCTTGACGAAACTATGCAAGTTCGTCGCAGATCGGTATAAGGTGGGTCGTTGGGCCGTGTTTTAAGCTACAACTTGCTATGTCGCAGATTCGCATACGACGAATAGAAGCGGAGTTATCGATGTTTATATCTGTGAGGCCATTAACCACCATTGACGACCGGATTGCCTACCACTCGGAACGATCGACGCTTGACGAAACTATGCAAGTTCGTCGCAGATCGGTATAAGGTGGCTCGATGTGTCGTGTTTTAGGCTACAAATTGCTGTGTCGCAGATTCGCATACGACGAATAGAAGTGGAGTTATAGTTGTTTATATCTGTCAGGCCATGAATCACCATTGACGGCAGGATTGCCTTCCACTCGAAACGATCGATGTTTGACGAAACTATGCAAGTTCGTCGCAGATCGGTATAAGGTGGGTCGGTGTGTCGTGTTTTAACCTACAAATTGCTGTGTCGCAGATTCGCATACGACGAATAGAAGTGGAGTTATAGTTGTTTATATCTGTGAGGCCATTAATCACCATTGACGACAGGATTGCCTACCACTCGGAACGATCGACGGTTGACGAAACTATGCAAGTTCTTCGCAGATCGGTATAAGATGGGTCGATGTGTCGTGTTTTAAGCTACAAATTGCTATGTCGGAGATTCGCATACGACGAATAGAAGTGGAGTTATAGTTGTTTATATCTGTCAGGCCATGAATCACCATTGACGGCCGGATTGCCTTCCACTCGAAACGATCGATGTTTGACGAAACTATGCAAGTTCGTCGCAGATCGGTATAAGGTGGGTCGTTGGGCCGTGTTTTGAGCTACAAGTTGCTGTGTCGCAGATTCGCATACGACGAATAGAAGCGGAGTTATAGTTGTTTATATGTGTCAGGCCATGAATCACCATTGACGACCGGATTGCTTTCCACTCGAAACGACCGATGTTTGACGAAACTATGCAAGTTCGTCGCAGATCCGTATAAGGTGGGACGATGTGTCGTGTTTTAACCTACAAATTGCTATGTCGCAGATTCGCATACCACGAATAGAAGCGGAGTTATAGTTGTTTATATGTGTCTGGCCATGAATCACCATTGACGCCTGCATTGCTTTCCACTCGAAACGACCGATGTTTGACGAAACTATGCAAGTTCGTCGCAGATCGGTATAAGGTGGCTCGATGTGTCGTGTTTTAGGCTACAAATTGCTATGTCGCAGATTTGCGTACGACGAATAGAAGCGGAGTTATAGATGTTTATATGTGTCAGGCCATGAATGACCATTGACGCCTGGATTTCTTTCCACTCGAAACGACCGATGGTTGACGAAACTATGCAAGTTCGTCGCAGATCGGTATAAGGTGGCTCGATGTGTCGTGTTTTAAGCTACAAATTGCTATGTCGCAGATTCACATACGACGAATATAAGTGGAGTTATAGTTGTTTATATCTGTCAGGCCATGAATCACCATTGACGGCCGGATTGCCTTCCACTCGAAACGATCGATGTTTGACGAAACTATGCAAGTTCGTCGCAGATCGGTATAAGGTGGGTCGATGTGTCGTGTTTTAACCTACAAATTGCTGTGTCGCAGATTCGCATACGACGAATAGAAGTGGAGTTATAGTTGTTTATATCTGTCAGGCCATGAATCACCATTGACGGCAGGATTGCCTTCCACTCGAAACGATCGATGTTTGACGAAACTATGCAAGTTCGTCGCAGATCGGTATAAGGTGGGTCGATGTGTCGTGTTTTAACCTACAAATTGCTGTGTCGCAGATTCGCATACGACGAATAGAAGTGGAGTTATAGTTGTTTATATCTGTGAGGCCATTAATCACCATTGACGACAGGATTGCCTACCACTCGGAACGATCGACGGTTGACGAAACTATGCAAGTTCTTCGCAGATCGGTATAAGGTGGCTCGATGTGTCGTGTTTTAGGCTACAAATTGCTATGTCGCAGATTTGCATACGACGAATAGAAGCGGAGTTGTAGTTGTTTATATCTGTGAGGTCATGAATCATCATTGACGGCCAGAATGCCTACCACTCGAAACGATCGATGTTTGACGAAACTATGCAAGTTCGTCGCAGATCGGTATAAGGTGGGTCGATGTGTCGTGCTTTAAGCTACAAATTGCTATGTCGCAGATTTGCATACGACGAATAGAAGCGGAGTTATAGTTGTTTATATCTGTGAGGTCATGAATCATCATTGACGGCCAGAATGCCTACCACTCGAAACGACCGATGTTTGACGAAACTATGCAAGTTCGTCGCAGATCGGTATAAGGTGGCTCGATGTGTCGTGTTTTAGGCTACAAATTGCTATGTCGCAGATTTGCATACGACGAATAGAAGCGGAGTTGTAGTTGTTTATATCTGTGAGGTCATGAATCATCATTGACGGCCAGAATGCCTACCACTCGAAACGATCGATGTTTGACGAAACTATGCAAGTTCGTCGCAGATCGGTATAAGGTGGGTCGATGTGTCGTGCTTTAAGCTACAAATTGCTATGTCGCAGATTTGCATACGACGAATAGAAGCGGAGTTATAGTTGTTTATATCTGTGAGGTCATGAATCATCATTGACAGCCGGAATGCCTACCACTCGAAACGATCGATGTTTGACGAAACTATGCAAGTTCGTCGCATATCGGTATAAGGTGGGTCGATGTGTCGTGCTTTAAGCTACAAATTGCTATGCCGCAGATTCGCATACGACGAATAGAAGCGGAGTTATCGATGTTTATATCTGTGAGGCCATGAATCACCATTGACGACAGGATTGCCTACCACTCGGAACGATCGACGTTTGACGAAACTATGCAAGTTCTTCGCAGATCGGTATAAGGTGGGCCGATGTGTCGTGTTTTAACCTACGAATTGCTATGTCATAGATTCGCATACGACGAATAGAAGCGGAGTTATAGTTGTTTATATGTGTCAGGCCATGAATCACCATTGACGACCGGATTGCTTTCCACTCGAAACGACCGATGCTTGACGAAACTATGCAAGTTCGTCGCAGATCGGTATAAGGTGGGTCGTTGGGCCGTGTTTTAAGCTACAACTTGCTATGTCGCAGATTCGCATACGACGAATAGAAGCGGAGTTATCGATGTTTATATCTGTGAGGCCATTAACCACCATTGACGACCGGATTGCCTACCACTCGGAACGATCGACGCTTGACGAAACTATGCAAGTTCGTCGCAGATCGGTATAAGGTGGCTCGATGTGTCGTGCTTTAGGCTACAAATTGCTGTGTCGCAGATTCGCATACGACGAATAGAAGTGGAGTTATAGTTGTTTATATCTGTCAGGCCATGAATCACCATTGACGGCAGGATTGCCTTCCACTCGAAACGATCGATGTTTGACGAAACTATGCAAGTTCGTCGCAGATCGGTATAAGGTGGGTCGATGTGTCGTGTTTTAACCTACAAATTGCTGTGTCGCAGATTCGCATACGACGAATAGAAGTGGAGTTATAGTTGTTTATATCTGTGAGGCCATTAATCACCATTGACGACAGGATTTCCTACCACTCGGAACGATCGACGGTTGACGAAACTATGCAAGTTCTTCGCAGATCGGTATAAGATGGGTCGATGTGTCGTGTTTTAAGCTACAAATTGCTATGTCGGAGATTCGCATACGACGAATAGAAGTGGAGTTATAGTTGTTTATATCTGTCAGGCCATGAATCACCATTGACAGCCGGATTGCCTTCCACTCGAAACGATCGATGTTTGACGAAACAATGCAAGTTCGTCGCAGATCGGTATAAGGTGGGTCGTTGGGCCGTGTTTTGAGCTACAAGTTGCTGTGTCGCAGATTCGCATACGACGAATAGAAGCGGAGTTATAGTTGTTTATATGTGTCAGGCCATGAATCACCATTGACGACCGGATTGCTTTCCACTCGAAACGACCGATGTTTGACGAAACTATGCAAGTTCGTCGCAGATCGGTATAAGGTGGCTCGATGTGTCGTGTTTTAGGCTACAAATTGCTATGTCGCAGATTTGCATACGACGAATAGAAGCGGAGTTGTAGTTGTTTATATCTGTGAGGTCATGAATCATCATTGACGGCCAGAATGCCTACCACTCGAAACGACCGATGTTTGACGAAACTATGCAAGTTCGTCGCAGATCGGTATAAGGTGGGTCGATGTGTCGTGTTTTAGGCTACAAATTGCTATGTCGCAGATTTGCATACGACGAATAGAAGCGGAGTTGTAGTTGTTTATATCTGTGAGGTCATGAATCATCATTGACAGCCGGAATGCCTACCACTCGAAACGATCGATGTTTGACGAAACTATGCAAGTTCGCCGCATATCGGTATAAGGTGGGTCGATGTGTCGTGCTTTAAGCTACAAATTGCTATGCCGCAGATTCGCATACGACGAATAGAAGCGGAGTTATCGATGTTTATATCTGTGAGGCCATGAATCACCATTGACGACAGGATTGCCTACCACTCGGAACGATCGACGTTCGACGAAACTATGCAAGTTCTTCGCAGATCGGTATAAGGTGGGTCGATGTGTCGTGTTTTAACCTACAAATTGCTATGTCGCAGATTCGCATACGACGAATAGAAGCGGAGTTATAGTTGTTTATATGTGTCAGGCCATGAATCACCATTGACGACCGGATTGCTTTCCACTCGAAACGACCGATGTTTGACGAAACTATGCAAGTTCGTCGCAGATCGGTATAAGGTGGCTCGATGTGTCGTGTTTTAGGCTACAAATTGCTATGTCGCAGATTTGCATACGACGAATAGAAGCGGAGTTGTAGTTGTTTATATCTGTGAGGTCATGAATCATCATTGACAGCCGGAATGCCTACCACTCGAAACGATCGATGTTTGACGAAACTATGCAAGTTCGTCGCATATCGGTATAAGGTGGGTCGATGTGTCGTGCTTTAAGCTACAAATTGCTATGCCGCAGATTCGCATACGACGAATAGAAGCGGAGTTATCGATGTTTATATCTGTGAGGCCATGAATCACCATTGACGACAGGATTGCCTACCACTCGGAACGATCGACGTTCGACGAAACTATGCAAGTTCTTCGCAGATCGGTATAAGGTGGGTCGATGTGTCGTGTTTTAACCTACAAATTGCTATGTCGCAGATTCGCATACGACGAATAGAAGCGGAGTTATAGTTGTTTATATGTGTCAGGCCATGAATCACCATTGACGACCGGATTGCTTTCCACTCGAAACGACCGATGTTTGACGAAACTATGCAAGTTCGTCGCAGATCGGTATAAGGTGGCTCGATGTGTCGTGTTTTAGGCTACAAATTGCTATGTCGCAGATTTGCGTACGACGAATAGAAGCGGAGTTATAGTTGTTTATATCTGTCAGGCCATGAATCACCATTGACGGCCGGATTACCTACCCCTCGGAACGATCGACGTTTGCCGAAACTCTGCAAGTTCTTCGCAGATCGGTATAAGCTGGGTCGATGTGTCGTGCTTTAAGCTACAAATTGCTATGTCGCAGATTTGCATACGACGAATAGAAGTGGAGTTATAGTTGTTTATATCTGTCAGGCCATGAATCACCATTGACGGCCGGATTGCCTTCCACTCGAAACGATCGATGTTTGACGAAACTATGCAAGTTCGTCGCAGATCGGTATAAGGTGGGTCGATGTGTCGTGTTTTAACCTACAAATTGCTGTGTCGCAGATTCGCATACGACGAATAGAAGCGGAGTTATAGTTGTTTATATGTGTCAGGCCATGAATCACCATTGACGACCGGATTGCTTTCCACTCGAAACGACCGATGTTTGACGAAACTATGCAAGTTCGTCGCAGATCGGTATAAGGTGGCTCGATGTGTCGTGTTTTAGGCTACAAATTGCTATGTCGCAGATTTGCGTACGACGAATAGAAGCGGAGTTATAGTTGTTTATATCTGTCAGGCCATGAATCACCATTGACGGCCGGATTGCCTACCACTCGGAACGATCGACGTTTGCCGAAACTCTGCAAGTTCTTCGCAGATCGGTATAAGCTGGGTCGATGTGTCGTGCTTTAAGCTACAAATTGCTATGTCGCAGATTTGCATACGACGAATAGAAGTGGAGTTATAGTTGTTTATATCTGTCAGGCCATGAATCACCATTGACGGCCGGATTGCCTTCCACTCGAAACGATCGATGTTTGACGAAACTATGCAAGTTCGTCGCAGATCGGTATAAGGTGGGGCGATGTGTCGTGTTTTAACCTCCAAATTGCTGTGTCGCAGATTCGCATACGACGAATAGAAGTGGAGTTATAGTTGTTTATATCTGTGAGGCCATTAATCACCATTGACGACAGGATTGCCTACCACTCGGAACGATCGACGGTTGACGAAACTATGCAAGTTCGTCGCAGATCGGTATAAGGTGGCTCGATGTGTCGTGTTTTAGGCTACAAATTGCTATGTCGCAGATTTGCGTACGACGAATAGAAGCGGAGTTATAGTTGTTTATATCTGTCAGGCCATGAATCACCATTGACGGCCGGATTGCCTACCACTCGGAACGATCGACGTTTGCCGAAACTCTGCAAGTTCTTCGCAGATCGGTATAAGCTGGGTCGATGTGTCGTGCTTTAAGCTACAAATTGCTATGTCGCAGATTTGCATACGACGAATAGAAGTGGAGTTATTGTTGTTTATATCTGTCAGGCCATGAATCACCATTGACGGCCGGATTGCCTTCCACTCGAAACGATCGATGTTTGACGAAACTATGCAAGTTCGTCGCAGATCGGTATAAGGTGGCTCGATGTGTCGTGTTTTAGGCTACAAATTGCTATGTCGCAGATTTGCATACGACGAATAGAAGCGGAGTTGTAGTTGTTTATATCTGTGAGGTCATGAATCATCATTGACGGCCAGAATGCCTACCACTCGAAACGATCGATGTTTGACGAAACTATGCAAGTTCGTCGCAGATCGGTATAAGGTGGGTCGATGTGTCGTGCTTTAAGCTACAAATTGCTATGTCGCAGATTTGCATACGACGAATAGAAGCGGAGTTATAGTTGTTTATATCTGTGAGGTCATGAATCATCATTGACAGCCGGAATGCCTACCACTCGAAACGATCGATGTTTGACGAAACTATGCAAGTTCGTCGCATATCGGTATAAGGTGGGTCGATGTGTCGTGCTTTAAGCTACAAATTGCTATGCCGCAGATTCGCATACGACGAATAGAAGCGGAGTTATCGATGTTTATATCTGTGAGGCCATGAATCACCATTGACGACAGGATTGCCTACCACTCGGAACGATCGACGTTTGACGAAACTATGCAAGTTCTTCGCAGATCGGTATAAGGTGGGCCGATGTGTCGTGTTTTAACCTACGAATTGCTATGTCATAGATTCGCATACGACGAATAGAAGCGGAGTTATAGTCGTTTATATGTGTCAGGCCATGAATCACCATTGACGACCGGATTGCTTTCCACTCGAAACGACCGATGCTTGACGAAACTATGCAAGTTCGTCGCAGATCGGTATAAGGTGGGTCGTTGGGCCGTGTTTTAAGCTACAACTTGCTATGTCGCAGATTCGCATACGACGAATAGAAGCGGAGTTATCGATGTTTATATCTGTGAGGCCATTAACCACCATTGACGACCGGATTGCCTACCACTCGGAACGATCGACGCTTGACGAAACTATGCAAGTTCGTCGCAGATCGGTATAAGGTGGCTCGATGTGTCGTGTTTTAGGCTACAAATTGCTGTGTCGCAGATTCGCATACGACGAATAGAAGTGGAGTTATAGTTGTTTATATCTGTCAGGCCATGAATCACCATTGACGGCAGGATTGCCTTCCACTCGAAACGATCGATGTTTGACGAAACTATGCAAGTTCGTCGCAGATCGGTATAAGGTGGGTCGATGTGTCGTGTTTTAACCTACAAATTGCTGTGTCGCAGATTCGCATACGACGAATAGAAGCGGAGTTATAGTTGTTTATATGTGTCAGGCCATGAATCACCATTGACGACCGGATTGCTTTCCACTCGAAACGACCGATGTTTGACGAAACTATGCAAGTTCGTCGCAGATCGGTATAAGGTGGCTCGATGTGTCGTGTTTTAGGCTACAAATTGCTATGTCGCAGATTTGCGTACGACGAATAGAAGCGGAGTTATAGTTGTTTATATCTGTCAGGCCATGAATCACCATTGACGGCCGGATTGCCTACCACTCGGAACGATCGACGTTTGCCGAAACTCTGCAAGTTCTTCGCAGATCGGTATAAGCTGGGTCGATGTGTCGTGCTTTAAGCTACAAATTGCTATGTCGCAGATTTGCATACGACGAATAGAAGTGGAGTTATAGTTGTTTATATCTGTCAGGCCATGAATCACCATTGACGGCCGGATTGCCTTCCACTCGAAACGATCGATGTTTGACGAAACTATGCAAGTTCGTCGCAGATCGGTATAAGGTGGGTCGTTGGGCCGTGTTTTGAGCTACAAGTTGCTGTGTCGCAGATTCGCATACGACGAATAGAAGCTGAGTTATAGTTGTTTATATGTGTGAGGCCATGAATCACCATTGACGACCGGATTGCTTTCCACTCGAAACGACCGATGCTTGACGAAACTATGCAAGTTCGTCGCAGATCGGTATAAGGTGGGTCGTTGGGCCGTGTTTTAAGCTACAACTTGC
Source organism: Anoplius nigerrimus (assembly GCA_914767735.1). Lineage (NCBI taxonomy): Eukaryota > Metazoa > Arthropoda > Insecta > Hymenoptera > Pompilidae > Anoplius > Anoplius nigerrimus. The sequence goes on along the minus strand of CAJZBX010001124.1, from coordinate 67,423 downwards.
TATGTCGCAGATTCGCATACGACGAATAGAAGCGGAGTTATCGATGTTTATATCTGTGAGGCCATTAACCACCATTGACGACCGGATTGCCTACCACTCGGAACGATCGACGCTTGACGAAACTATGCAAGTTCGTCGCAGATCGGTATAAGGTGGGTCGTTGGGCCGTGTTTTGAGCTACAAGTTGCTGTGTCGCAGATTCGCATACGACGAATAGAAGCGGAGTTATAGTTGTTTATATGTGTCAGGCCATGAATCACCATTGACGACCGGATTGCTTTCCACTCGAAACGATCGATGTTTGACGAAACTATGCAAGTTCGTCGCAGATCGGTATAAGGTGGGACGATGTGTCGTGTTTTAAGCTACAAATTGCTATGTCGCAGATTCACATACGACGAATATAAGTGGAGTTATAGTTGTTTATATCTGTCAGGCCATGAATCACCATTGACGGCCGGATTGCCTTCCACTCGAAACGATCGATGTTTGACGAAACTATGCAAGTTCGTCGCAGATCTGTATAAGGTGGGTCGATGTGTCGTGTTTTAACCTACAAATTGCTGTGTCGCAGATTCGCATACGACGAATAGAAGTGGAGTTATAGTTGTTTATATCTGTGAGGCCATTAATCACCATTGACGACAGGATTGCCTACCACTCGGAACGATCGACGGTTGACGAAACTATGCAAGTTCTTCGCAGATCGGTATAAGATGGGTCGATGTGTCGAGTTTTAAGCTACAAATTGCTATGTCGGAGATTCGCATACGACGAATAGAAGTGGAGTTATAGTTGTTTATATCTGTCAGGCCATGAATCACCATTGACGGCCGGATTGCCTTCCACTCGAAACGATCGATGTTTGACGAAACAATGCAAGTTCGTCGCAGATCGGTATAAGGTGGGTCGTTGGGCCGTGTTTTGAGCTACAAGTTGCTGTGTCGCAGATTCGCATACGACGAATAGAAGCGGAGTTATAGTTGTTTATATGTGTCAGGCCATGAATCACCATTGACGACCGGATTGCTTTCCACTCGAAACGACCGATGTTTGACGAAACTATGCAAGTTCGTCGCAGATCGGTATAAGGTGGCTCGATGTGTCGTGTTTTAGGCTACAAATTGCTATGTCGCAGATTTGCATACGACGAATAGAAGCGGAGTTGTAGTTGTTTATATCTGTGAGGTCATGAATCATCATTGACGGCCAGAATGCCTACCACTCGAAACGACCGATGTTTGACGAAACTATGCAAGTTCGTCGCAGATCGGTATAAGGTGGGTCGATGTGTCGTGTTTTAGGCTACAAATTGCTATGTCGCAGATTTGCATACGACGAATAGAAGCGGAGTTGTAGTTGTTTATATCTGTGAGGTCATGAATCATCATTGACAGCCGGAATGCCTACCACTCGAAACGATCGATGTTTGACGAAACTATGCAAGTTCGCCGCATATCGGTATAAGGTGGGTCGATGTGTCGTGCTTTAAGCTACAAATTGCTATGCCGCAGATTCGCATACGACGAATAGAAGCGGAGTTATCGATGTTTATATCTGTGAGGCCATGAATCACCATTGACGACAGGATTGCCTACCACTCGGAACGATCGACTTTCGACGAAACTATGCAAGTTCTTCGCAGATCGGTATAAGGTGGGTCGATGTGTCGTGTTTTAACCTACAAATTGCTATGTCGCAGATTCGCATACGACGAATAGAAGCGGAGTTATAGTTGTTTATATGTGTCAGGCCATGAATCACCATTGACGACCGGATTGCTTTCCACTCGAAACGACCGATGTTTGACGAAACTATGCAAGTTCGTCGCAGATCGGTATAAGGTGGCTCGATGTGTCGTGTTTTAGGCTACAAATTGCTATGTCGCAGATTTGCATACGACGAATAGAAGCGGAGTTGTAGTTGTTTATATCTGTGAGGTCATGAATCATCATTGACAGCCGGAATGCCTACCACTCGAAACGATCGATGTTTGACGAAACTATGCAAGTTCGTCGCATATCGGTATAAGGTGGGTCGATGTGTCGTGCTTTAAGCTACAAATTGCTATGCCGCAGATTCGCATACGACGAATAGAAGCGGAGTTATCGATGTTTATATCTGTGAGGCCATGAATCACCATTGACGACAGGATTGCCTACCACTCGGAACGATCGACGTTCGACGAAACTATGCAAGTTCTTCGCAGATCGGTATAAGGTGGGTCGATGTGTCGTGTTTTAACCTACAAATTGCTATGTCGCAGATTCGCATACGACGAATAGAAGCGGAGTTATAGTTGTTTATATGTGTCAGGCCATGAATCACCGTTGACGACCGGATTGCTTTCCACTCGAAACGACCGATGTTTGACGAAACTATGCAAGTTCGTCGCAGATCGGTATAAGGTGGCTCGATGTGTCGTGTTTTAGGCTACAAATTGCTATGTCGCAGATTTGCATACGACGAATAGAAGCGGAGTTGTAGTTGTTTATATCTGTGAGGTCATGAATCATCATTGACGGCCAGAATGCCTACCACTCGAAACGACCGATGTTTGACGAAACTATGCAAGTTCGTCGCAGATCGGTATAAGGTGGGTCGTTGGGCCGTGTTTTGAGCTACAAGTTGCTGTGTCGCAGATTCGCATACGACGAATAGAAGCGGAGTTATAGTTGTTTATATGTGTCAGGCCATGAATCACCATTGACGACCGGATTGCTTTCCACTCGAAACGACCGATGTTTGACGAAACTATGCAAGTTCGTCGCAGATCGGTATAAGGTGGCTCGATGTGTCGTGTTTTAGGCTACAAATTGCTATGTCGCAGATTTGCATACGACGAATAGAAGCGGAGTTGTAGTTGTTTATATCTGTGAGGTCATGAATCATCATTGACGGCCAGAATGCCTACCACTCGAAACGACCGATGTTTGACGAAACTATGCAAGTTCGTCGCAGATCGGTATAAGGTGGGTCGATGTGTCGTGTTTTAGGCTACAAATTGCTATGTCGCAGATTTGCATACGACGAATAGAAGCGGAGTTGTAGTTGTTTATATCTGTGAGGTCATGAATCATCATTGACAGCCGGAATGCCTACCACTCGAAACGATCGATGTTTGACGAAACTATGCAAGTTCGCCGCATATCGGTATAAGGTGGGTCGATGTGTCGTGCTTTAAGCTACAAATTGCTATGCCGCAGATTCGCATACGACGAATAGAAGCGGAGTTATCGATGTTTATATCTGTGAGGCCATGAATCACCATTGACGACAGGATTGCCTACCACTCGGAACGATCGACGTTCGACGAAACTATGCAAGTTCTTCGCAGATCGGTATAAGGTGGGTCGATGTGTCGTGTTTTAACCTACAAATTGCTATGTCGCAGATTCGCATACGACGAATAGAAGCGGAGTTATAGTTGTTTATATGTGTCAGGCCATGAATCACCATTGACGACCGGATTGCTTTCCACTCGAAACGACCGATGTTTGACGAAACTATGCAAGTTCGTCGCAGATCGGTATAAGGTGGCTCGATGTGTCGTGTTTTAGGCTACAAATTGCTATGTCGCAGATTTGCATACGACGAATAGAAGCGGAGTTGTAGTTGTTTATATCTGTGAGGTCATGAATCATCATTGACAGCCGGAATGCCTACCACTCGAAACGATCGATGTTTGACGAAACTATGCAAGTTCGTCGCATATCGGTATAAGGTGGGTCGATGTGTCGTGCTTTAAGCTACAAATTGCTATGCCGCAGATTCGCATACGACGAATAGAAGCGGAGTTATCGATGTTTATATCTGTGAGGCCATGAATCACCATTGACGACAGGATTGCCTACCACTCGGAACGATCGACGTTCGACGAAACTATGCAAGTTCTTCGCAGATCGGTATAAGGTGGGTCGATGTGTCGTGTTTTAACCTACAAATTGCTATGTCGCAGATTCGCATACGACGAATAGAAGCGGAGTTATAGTTGTTTATATGTGTCAGGCCATGAATCACCATTGACGACCGGATTGCTTTCCACTCGAAACGACCGATGTTTGACGAAACTATGCAAGTTCGTCGCAGATCGGTATAAGGTGGCTCGATGTGTCGTGTTTTAGGCTACAAATTGCTATGTCGCAGATTTGCATACGACGAATAGAAGCGGAGTTGTAGTTGTTTATATCTGTGAGGTCATGAATCATCATTGACGGCCAGAATGCCTACCACTCGAAACGACCGATGTTTGACGAAACTATGCAAGTTCGTCGCAGATCGGTTTAAGGTGGGTCGATGTGTCGTGTTTTAGGCTACAAATTGCTATGTCGCAGATTTGCATACGACGAATAGAAGCGGAGTTGTAGTTGTTTATATCTGTGAGGTCATGAATCATCATTGACAGCCGGAATGCCTACCACTCGAAACGATCGATGTTTGACGAAACTATGCAAGTTCGCCGCATATCGGTATAAGGTGGGTCGATGTGTCGTGCTTTAAGCTACAAATTGCTATGCCGCAGATTCGCATACGACGAATAGAAGCGGAGTTATCGATGTTTATATCTGTGAGGCCATGAATCACCATTGACGACAGGATTGCCTACCACTCGGAACGATCGACGTTCGACGAAACTATGCAAGTTCTTCGCAGATCGGTATAAGGTGGGTCGATGTGTCGTGTTTTAACCTACAAATTGCTATGTCGCAGATTCCCATACGACGAATAGAAGCGGAGTTATAGTTGTTTATATGTGTCAGGCCATGAATCACCATTGACGACCGGATTGCTTTCCACTCGAAACGACCGATGTTTGACGAAACTATGCAAGTTCGTCGCAGATCGGTATAAGGTGGCTCGATGTGTCGTGTTTTAGGCTACAAATTGCTATGTCGCAGATTTGCATACGACGAATAGAAGCGGAGTTGTAGTTGTTTATATCTGTGAGGTCATGAATCATCATTGACAGCCGGAATGCCTACCACTCGAAACGATCGATGTTTGACGAAACTATGCAAGTTCGTCGCATATCGGTATAAGGTGGGTCGATGTGTCGTGCTTTAAGCTACAAATTGCTATGCCGCAGATTCGCATACGACGAATAGAAGCGGAGTTATCGATGTTTATATCTGTGAGGCCATGAATCACCATTGACGACAGGATTGCCTACCACTCGGAACGATCGACGTTCGACGAAACTATGCAAGTTCTTCGCAGATCGGTATAAGGTGGGTCGATGTGTCGTGTTTTAACCTACAAATTGCTATGTCGCAGATTCGCATACGACGAATAGAAGCGGAGTTATAGTTGTTTATATGTGTCAGGCCATGAATCACCATTGACGACCGGATTGCTTTCCACTCGAAACGACCGATGTTTGACGAAACTATGCAAGTTCATCGCAGATCGGTATAAGGTGGCTCGATGTGTCGTGTTTTAGGCTACAAATTGCTACGTCGCAGATTTGCATACGACGAATAGAAGCGGAGTTGTAGTTGTTTATATCTGTGAGGTCATGAATCATCATTGACGGCCAGAATGCCTACCACTCGAAACGACCGATGTTTGACGAAACTATGCAAGTTCGTCGCAGATCGGTATAAGGTGGCTCGATGTGTCGTGTTTTAGGCTACAAATTGCTATGTCGCAGATATGCATACGACGAATAGAAGCGGAGTTGTAGTTGTTTATATCTGTGAGGTCATGAATCATCATTGACAGCCGGAATGCCTACCACTCGAAACGATCGATGTTTGACGAAACTATGCAAGTTCGTCGCATATCGGTATAAGGTGGGTCGATGTGTCGTGCTTTAAGCTACAAATTGCTATGCCGCAGATTCGCATACGACGAATAGAAGCGGAGTTATCGATGTTTATATCTGTGAGGCCATGAATCACCATTGACGACAGGATTGCCTACCACTCGGAACGATCGACGTTCGACGAAACTATGCAAGTTCTTCGCAGATCGGTATAAGGTGGGTCGATGTGTCGTGTTTTAACCTACAAATTGCTATGTCGCAGATTCGCATACGACGAATAGAAGCGGAGTTATAGTTGTTTATATGTGTCAGGCCATGAATCACCATTGACGACCGGATTGCTTTCCACTCGAAACGACCGATGTTTGACGAAACTATGCAAGTTCGTCGCAGATCGGTATAAGGTGGCTCGATGTGTCGTGTTTTAGGCTACAAATTGCTATGTCGCAGATTTGCATACGACGAATAGAAGCGGAGTTGTAGTTGTTTATATCTGTGAGGTCATGAATCATCATTGACGGCCAGAATGCCTACCACTCGAAACGACCGATGTTTGACGAAACTATGCAAGTTCGTCGCAGATCGGTATAAGGTGGCTCGATGTGTCGTGTTTTAGGCTACAAATTGCTATGTCGCAGATTTGCATACGACGAATAGAAGCGGAGTTGTAGTTGTTTATATCTGTGAGGTCATGAATCATCATTGACAGCCGGAATGCCTACCACTCGAAACGATCGATGTTTGACGAAACTATGCAAGTTCGTCGCATATCGGTATAAGGTGGGTCGATGTGTCGTGCTTTAAGCTACAAATTGTTATGCCGCAGATTCGCATACGACGAATAGAAGCGGAGTTATCGATGTTTATATCTGTGAGGCCATGAATCACCATTGACGACAGGATTGCCTACCACTCGGAACGATCGACGTTCGACGAAACTATGCAAGTTCTTCGCAGATCGGTATAAGGTGGGTCGATGTGTCGTGTTTTAACCTACAAATTGCTATGTCGCAGATTCGCATACGACGAATAGAAGCGGAGTTATAGTTGTTTATATGTGTCAGGCCATGAATCACCATTGACGACCGGATTGCTTTCCACTCGAAACGATCGACGTTCGACGAAACTATGCAAGTTCTTCGCAGATCGGTATAAGGTGGGTCGATGTGTCGTGTTTTAACCTACAAATTGCTATGTGGCAGATTCGCATACGACGAATAGAAGCGGAGTTATAGTTGTTTATATCTGTGAGGTCATGAATCATCATTGACGGCCAGAATGCCTACCACTCGAAACGACCGATGTTTGACGAAACTATGCAAGTTCGTCGCAGATCGGTATAAGGTGGCTCGATGTGTCGTGTTTTAGGCTACAAATTGCTATGTCGCAGATATGCATACGACGAATAGAAGCGGAGTTGTAGTTGTTTATATCTGTGAGGTCATGAATCATCATTGACAGCCGGAATGCCTACCACTCGAAACGATCGATGTTTGACGAAACTATGCAAGTTCGTCGCATATCGGTATAAGGTGGGTCGATGTGTCGTGCTTTAAGCTACAAATTGCTATGCCGCAGATTCGCATACGACGAATAGAAGCGGAGTTATCGATGTTTATATCTGTGAGGCCATGAATCACCATTGACGACAGGATTGCCTACCACTCGGAACGATCGACGTTCGACGAAACTATGCAAGTTCTTCGCAGATCGGTATAAGGTGGGTCGATGTGTCGTGTTTTAACCTACAAATTGCTATGTCGCAGATTCGCATACGACGAATAGAAGCGGAGTTATAGTTGTTTATATGTGTCAGGCCATGAATCACCATTGACGACCGGATTGCTTTCCACTCGAAACGACCGATGTTTGACGAAACTATGCAAGTTCGTCGCAGATCGGTATAAGGTGGCTCGATGTGTCGTGTTTTAGGCTACAAATTGCTATGTCGCAGATTTGCATACGACGAATAGAAGCGGAGTTGTAGTTGTTTATATCTGTGAGTCATGAATCATCATTGACGGCCAGAATGCCTACCACTCGAAACGACCGATGTTTGACGAAACTATGCAAGTTCGTCGCAGATCGGTATAAGGTGGCTCGATGTGTCGTGTTTTAGGCTACAAATTGCTATGTCGCAGATTTGCATACGACGAATAGAAGCGGAGTTGTAGTTGTTTATATCTGTGAGGTCATGAATCATCATTGACAGCCGGAATGCCTACCACTCGAAACGATCGATGTTTGACGAAACTATGCAAGTTCGTCGCATATCGGTATAAGGTGGGTCGATGTGTCGTGCTTTAAGCTACAAATTGTTATGCCGCAGATTCGCATACGACGAATAGAAGCGGAGTTATCGATGTTTATATCTGTGAGGCCATGAATCACCATTGACGACAGGATTGCCTACCACTCGGAACGATCGACGTTCGACGAAACTATGCAAGTTCTTCGCAGATCGGTATAAGGTGGGTCGATGTGTCGTGTTTTAACCTACAAATTGCTATGTCGCAGATTCGCATACGACGAATAGAAGCGGAGTTATAGTTGTTTATATGTGTCAGGCCATGAATCACCATTGACGACCGGATTGCTTTCCACTCGAAACGACCGATGTTTGACGAAACTATGCAAGTTCGTCGCAGATCGGTATAAGGTGGCTCGATGTGTCGTGTTTTAGGCTACAAATTGCTCTGTCGCAGATTTGCATACGACGAATAGAAGCGGAGTTGTAGTTGTTTATATCTGTGAGGTCATGAATCATCATTGACGGCCAGAATGCCTACCACTCGAAACGACCGATGTTTGACGAAACTATGCAAGTTCGTCGCAGATCGGTATAAGGTTGCTCGATGTGTCGTGTTTTAGGCTACAAATTGCTATGTCGCAGATTTGCATACGACGAATAGAAGCGGAGTTGTAGTTGTTTATATCTGTGAGGTCATGAATCATCATTGACAGCCGGAATGCCTACCACTCGAAACGATCGATGTTTGACGAAACTATGCAAGTTCGTCGCATATCGGTATAAGGTGGGTCGATGTGTCGTGCTTTAAGCTACAAATTGCTATGCCGCAGATTCGCATACGACGAATAGAAGCGGAGTTATCGATGTTTATATCTGTGAGGCCATGAATCACCATTGACGACAGGATTGCCTACCACTCGGAACGATCGACGTTCGACGAAACTATGCAAGTTCTTCGCAGATCGGTATAAGGTGGGTCGATGTGTCGTGTTTTAACCTACAAATTGCTATGTCGCAGATTCGCATACGACGAATAGAAGCGGAGTTATAGTTGTTTATATGTGTCAGGCCATGAATCACCATTGACGACCGGATTGCTTTCCACTCGAAACGACCGATGTTTGACGAAACTATGCAAGTTCGTCGCAGATCGGTATAAGGTGGCTCGATGTGTCGTGTTTTAGGCTACAAATTGCTATGTCGCAGATTTGCATACGACGAATAGAAGCGGAGTTGTAGTTGTTTATATCTGTGAGGTCATGAATCATCATTGACAGCCGGAATGCCTACCACTCGAAACGATCGATGTTTGACGAAACTATGCAAGTTCGTCGCATATCGGTATAAGGTGGGTCGATGTGTCGTGCTTTAAGCTACAAATTGTTATGCCGCAGATTCGCATACGACGAATAGAAGCGGAGTTATCGATGTTTATATCTGTGAGGCCATGAATCACCATTGACGACAGGATTGCCTACCACTCGGAACGATCGACGTTCGACGAAACTATGCAAGTTCTTCGCAGATCGGTATAAGGTGGGTCGATGTGTCGTGTTTTAACCTACAAATTGCTATGTCGCAGATTCGCATACGACGAATAGAAGCGGAGTTGTAGTTGTTTATATCTGTGAGGTCATGAATCATCATTGACGGCCAGAATGCCTACCACTCGAAACGACCGATGTTTGACGAAACTATGCAAGTTCGTCGCAGATCGGTATAAGGTTGCTCGATGTGTCGTGTTTTAGGCTACAAATTGCTATGTCGCAGATTTGCATACGACGAATAGAAGCGGAGTTGTAGTTGTTTATATCTGTGAGGTCATGAATCATCATTGACAGCCGGAATGCCTACCACTCGAAACGATCGATGTTTGACGAAACTATGCAAGTTCGTCGCATATCGGTATAAGGTGGGTCGATGTGTCGTGCTTTAAGCTACAAATTGCTATGCCGCAGATTCGCATACGACGAATAGAAGCGGAGTTATCGATGTTTATATCTGTGAGGCCATGAGTCACCATTGACGACAGGATTGCCTACCACTCGGAACGATCGACGTTCGACGAAACTATGCAAGTTCTTCGCAGATCGGTATAAGGTGGGTCGATGTGTCGTGTTTTAACCTACAAATTGCTATGTCGCAGATTCGCATACGACGAATAGAAGCGGAGTTATAGTTGTTTATATGTGTCAGGCCATGAATCACCATTGACGACCGGATTGCTTTCCACTCGAAACGACCGATGTTTGACGAAACTATGCAAGTTCGTCGCAGATCGGTATAAGGTGGCTCGATGTGTCGTGTTTTAGGCTACAAATTGCTATGTCGCAGATTTGCATACGACGAATAGAAGCGGAGTTGTAGTTGTTTATATCTGTGAGGTCATGAATCATCATTGACGGCCAGAATGCCTACCACTCGAAACGACCGATGTTTGACGAAACTATGCAAGTCCGTCGCAGATCGGTATAAGGTGGCTCGATGTGTCGTGTTTTAGGCTACAAATTGCTATGTCGCAGATTTGCATACGACGAATAGAAGCGGAGTTGTAGTTGTTTATATCTGTGAGGTCATGAATCATCATTGACAGCCGGAATGCCTACCACTCGAAACGATCGATGTTTGACGAAACTATGCAAGTTCGTCGCATATCGGTATAAGGTGGGTCGATGTGTCGTGCTTTAAGCTACAAATTGCTATGCCGCAGATTCGCATACGACGAATAGAAGCGGAGTTATCGATGTTTATATCTGTGAGGCCATGAATCACCATTGACGACAGGATTGCCTACCACTCGGAACGATCGACGTTCGACGAAACTATGCAAGTTCTTCGCAGATCGGTATAAGGTGGGTCGATGTGTCGTGTTTTAACCTACAAATTGCTATGTCGCAGATTCGCATACGACGAATAGAAGCGGAGTTATAGTTGTTTATATGTGTCAGGCCATGAATCACCATTGACGACCGGATTGCTTTCCACTCGAAACGACCGATGTTTGACGAAACTATGCAAGTTCGTCGCAGATCGGTATAAGGTGGCTCGATGTGTCGTGTTTTAGGCTACAAATTGCTATGTCGCAGATTTGCATACGACGAATAGAAGCGGAGTTGTAGTTGTTTATATCTGTGAGGTCATGAATCATCATTGACGGCCAGAATGCCTACCACTCGAAACGACCGATGTTTGACGAAACTATGCAAGTTCGTCGCAGATCGGTATAAGGTGGCTCGATGTGTCGTGTTTTAGGCTACAAATTGCTATGTCGCAGATTTGCATACGACGAATAGAAGCGGAGTTGTAGTTGTTTATATCTGTGAGGTCATGAATCATCATTGACAGCCGGAATGCCTACCACTCGAAACGATCGATGTTTGACGAAACTATGCAAGTTCGTCGCATATCGGTATAAGGTGGGTCGATGTGTCGTGCTTTAAGCTACAAATTGCTATGCCGCAGATTCGCATACGACGAATAGAAGCGGAGTTATCGATGTTTATATCTGTGAGGCCATGAATCACCATTGACGACAGGATTGCCTACCACTCGGAACGATCGACGTTCGACGAAACTATGCAAGTTCTTCGCAGATCGGTATAAGGTGGGTCGATGTGTCGTGTTTTAACCTACAAATTGCTATGTCGCAGATTCGCATACGACGAATAGAAGCGGAGTTATAGTTGTTTATATGTGTCAGGACATGAATCACCATTGACGACCGGATTGCTTTCCACTCGAAACGACCGATGTTTGACGAAACTATGCAAGTTCGTTGCAGATCGGTATAAGGTGGGTCGTTGGGCCGTGTTTTAAGCTACAACTTGCTATGTCGCAGATTCGCATACGACGAATAGAAGCGGAGTTATCGATGTTTATATCTGTGACGCCATTAACCACCATTGACGACCGGATTGCCTACCACTCGGAACGATCGACGCTTGACGAAACTATGCAAGTTCGTCGCAGATCGGTATAAGGTGGCTCGATGTGTCGTGTTTTAGGCTACAAACTGCTATGTCGCAGATTTGCGTACGACGAATAGAAGCGGAGTTATAGTTGTTTATATCTGTCAGGCCATGAATCACCATTGACGGCCGGATTGCCTACCACTCGGAACGATCGACGTTTGATGAAACTATGCAAGTTCGTCGCAGATCGGTATAAGGTGGCTCGATGTGTCGTGTTTTAGGCTACAAATTGCTATGTCGCAGATTTGCGTACGACGAATAGAAGCGGAGTTATAGTTGTTTATATCTGTCAGGCCATGAATCACCATTGACGGCCGGATTGCCTACCACTCGGAACGATCGACGTTTGCCGAAACTCTGCAAGTTCTTCGCAGATCGGTATAAGGTGGGTCGATGTGCCGTGTTTTAAGCTACAAATTGCTATGTCGCAGATTTGCATACGACGAATAGAAGCGGAGTTATAGTTGTTTATATCTGTCAGGCCGTGAATCACCATTGACGGCCGGATTGCCTACCACTCGGAACGATCGACGTTTGCCGAAACTCTGCAAGTTCTTCGCAGATCGGTATAAGGTGGGTCGATGTGTCGTGCTTTAAGCTACAAATTGCTATGCCGCAGATTCGCATACGACGAATAGAAGCGGAGTTATCGATGTTTATATCTGTGAGGCCATGAATCACCATTGACGGCCGGATTGCCTTCCACTCGAAACGATCGATGTTTGACGAAACAATGCAAGTTCGTCGCAGATCGGTATAAGGTGGGTCGTTGGGCCGTGTTTTGAGCTACAAGTTGCTGTGTCGCAGATTCGCATACGACGAATAGAAGCGGAGTTATAGTTGTTTATATGTGTCAGGCCATGAATCACCATTGACGACCGGATTGCTTTCCACTCGAAACGACCGATGTTTGATGAAACTATGCAAGTTCTTCGCAGATCGGTATAAGGTGGGACGATGTGTCGTGTTTTAACCTACAAATTGTTATGTCGCAGATTCGCATACGACGAATAGAAGCGGAGTTATAGTTGTTTATATGTGTCAGGCCATGAATCACCATTGACGACCGGATTGCTTTCCACTCGAAACGACCGATGTTTGACGAAACTATGCAAGTTCGTCGCAGATCGGTATAAGGTGGCTCGATGTGTCGTGTTTTAGGCTACAAATTGCTATGTCGCAGATTTGCATACGACGAATAGAAGCGGAGTTGTAGTTGTTTATATCTGTGAGGTCATGTATCATCATTGACGGCCAGAATGCCTACCACTCGAAACGACCGATGTTTGACGAAACTATGCAAGTCCGTCGCAGATCGGTATAAGGTGGCTCGATGTGTCGTGTTTTAGGCTACAAATTGCTATGTCGCAGATTTGCATACGACGAATAGAAGCGGAGTTGTAGTTGTTTATATCTGTGAGGTCATGAATCATCATTGACAGCCGGAATGCCTACCACTCGAAACGATCGATGTTTGACGAAACTATGCAAGTTCGTCGCATATCGGTATAAGGTGGGTCGATGTGTCGTGCTTTAAGCTACAAATTGCTATGCCGCAGATTCGCATACGACGAATAGAAGCGGAGTTATCGATGTTTATATCTGTGAGGCCATGAATCACCATTGAAGACAGGATTGCCTACCACTCGGAACGATCGACGTTCGACGAAACTATGCAAGTTCTTCGCAGATCGGTATAAGGTGGGTCGATGTGTCGTGTTTTAACCTACAAATTGCTATGTCGCAGATTCGCATACGACGAATAGAAGCGGAGTTATAGTTGTTTATATGTGTCAGGCCATGAATCACCATTGACGACCGGATTGCTTTCCACTCGAAACGACCGATGTTTGACGAAACTATGCAAGTTCGTCGCAGATCGGTATAAGGTGGCTCGATGTGTCGTGTTTTAGGCTACAAATTGCTATGTCGCAGATTTGCATACGACGAATAGAAGCGGAGTTGTAGTTGTTTATATCTGTGAGGTCATGAATCATCATTGACGGCCAGAATGCCTACCACTCGAAACGACCGATGTTTGACGAAACTATGCAAGTTCGTCGCAGATCGGTATAAGGTGGCTCGATGTGTCGTGTTTTAGGCTACAAATTGCTATGTCGCAGATTTGCATACGACGAATAGAAGCGGAGTTGTAGTTGTTTATATCTGTGAGGTCATGAATCATCATTGACAGCCGGAATGCCTACCACTCGAAACGATCGATGTTTGACGAAACTATGCAAGTTCGTCGCATATCGGTATAAGGTGGGTCGATGTGTCGTGCTTTAAGCTACAAATTGCTATGCCGCAGATTCGCATACGACGAATAGAAGCGGAGTTATCGATGTTTATATCTGTGAGGCCATGAATCACCATTGACGACAGGATTGCCTACCACTCGGAACGATCGACGTTCGACGAAACTATGCAAGTTCTTCGCAGATCGGTATAAGGTGGGTCGATGTGTCGTGTTTTAACCTACAAATTGCTATGTCGCAGATTCGCATACGACGAATAGAAGCGGAGTTATAGTTGTTTATATGTGTCAGGACATGAATCACCATTGACGACCGGATTGCTTTCCACTCGAAACGACCGATGTTTGACGAAACTATGCAAGTTCGTTGCAGATCGGTATAAGGTGGGTCGTTGGGCCGTGTTTTAAGCTACAACTTGCTATGTCGCAGATTCGCATACGACGAATAGAAGCGGAGTTATCGATGTTTATATCTGTGACGCCATTAACCACCATTGACGACCGGATTGCCTACCACTCGGAACGATCGACGCTTGACGAAACTATGCAAGTTCGTCGCAGATCGGTATAAGGTGGCTCGATGTGTCGTGTTTTAGGCTACAAACTGCTATGTCGCAGATTTGCGTACGACGAATAGAAGCGGAGTTATAGTTGTTTATATCTGTCAGGCCATGAATCACCATTGACGGCCGGATTGCCTACCACTCGGAACGATCGACGTTTGATGAAACTATGCAAGTTCTTCGCAGATCGGTATAAGGTGGGACGATGTGTCGTGTTTTAACCTACAAATTGTTATGTCGCAGATTCGCATACGACGAATAGAAGCGGAGTTATAGTTGTTTATATGTGTCAGGCCATGAATCACCATTGACGCCTGGATTGCTTTCCACTCGAAACGACCGATGCTTGACGAAACTATGCAAGTTCGTCGCAGATCGGTATAAGGTGGCTCGATGTGTCGTGTTTTAGGCTACAAATTGCTATGTCGCAGATTTGCGTACGACGAATAGAAGCGGAGTTATAGTTGTTTATATCTGTCAGGCCATGAATCACCATTGACGGCCGGATTGCCTACCACTCGGAACGATCGACGTTTGCCGAAACTCTGCAAGTTCTTCGCAGATCGGTATAAGGTGGGTCGATGTGCCGTGTTTTAAGCTACAAATTGCTATGTCGCAGATTTGCATACGACGAATAGAAGCGGAGTTATAGTTGTTTATATCTGTCAGGCCGTGAATCACCATTGACGGCCGGATTGCCTACCACTCGGAACGATCGACGTTTGCCGAAACTCTGCAAGTTCTTCGCAGATCGGTATAAGGTGGGTCGATGTGTCGTGCTTTAAGCTACAAATTGCTATGCCGCAGATTCGCATACGACGAATAGAAGCGGAGTTATCGATGTTTATATCTGTGAGGCCATGAATCACCATTGACGACAGGATTGCCTACCACTCGGAACGATCGACGTTCGACGAAACTATGCAAGTTCTTCGCAGATCGGTATAAGGTGGGTCGATGTGTCGTGTTTTAACCTACAAATTGCTGTGTCGCAGATTCGCATACGACGAATAGAAGTGGAGTTATAGTTGTTTATATCTGTGAGGCCATTAATCACCATTGACGACAGGATTGCCTACCACTCGGAACGATCGACGGTTGACGAAACTATGCAAGTTCTTCGCAGATCAGTATAAGATGGGTCGATGTGTCGTGTTTTAAGCTACAAATTGCTATGTCGGAGATTCGCATACGACGAATAGAAGTGGAGTTATAGTTGTTTATATCTGTCAGGCCATGAATCACCATTGACGGCCGGATTGCCTTCCACTCGAAACGATCGATGTTTGACGAAACAATGCAAGTTCGTCGCAGATCGGTATAAGGTGGGTCGTTGGGCCGTGTTTTGAGCTAAAAGTTGCTGTGTCGCAGATTCGCATACGACGAATAGAAGCGGAGTTATAGTTGTTTATATGTGTCAGGCCATGAATCACCATTGACGACCGGATTGCTTTCCACTCGAAACGACCGATGTTTGACGAAACTATGCAAGTTCGTCGCAGATCGGTATAAGGTGGGTCGATGTGTCGTGCTTTAAGCTACAAATTGCTATGTCGCAGATTTGCATACGACGAATAGAAGCGGAGTTATAGTTGTTTATATCTGTGAGGTCATGAATCATCATTGACAGCCGGAATGCCTACCACTCGAAACGATCGATGTTTGACGAAACTATGCAAGTTCGTCGCATATCGGTATAAGGTGGGTCGATGTGTCGTGCTTTAAGCTACAAATTGCTATGCCGCAGATTCGCATACGACGAATAGAAGCGGAGTTATCGATGTTTATATCTGTGAGGCCATGAATCACCATTGACGACAGGATTGCCTACCACTCGGAACGATCGACGTTCGACGAAACTATGCAAGTTCTTCGCAGATCGGTATAAGGTGGGTCGATGTGTCGTGTTTTAACCTACAAATTGCTATGTCGCAGATTCGCATACGACGAATAGAAGCGGAGTTATAGTTGTTTATATGTGTCAGGCCATGAATCACCATTGACGACCGGATTGCTTTCCACTCGAAACGACCGATGCTTGACGAAACTATGCAAGTTCGTCGCAGATCGGTATAAGGTGGGTCGTTGGGCCGTGTTTTAAGCTACAACTTGCTATGTCGCAGATTCGCATACGACGAATAGAAGCGGAGTTATCGATGTTTATATCTGTGAGGCCATTAACCACCATTGACGACCGGATTGCCTACCACTCGGAACGATCGACGCTTGACGAAACTATGCAAGTTCGTCGCAGATCGGTATAAGGTGGCTCGATGTTTCGTGTTTTAGGCTACAAACTGCTATGTCGCAGATTTGCGTACGACGAATAGAAGCGGAGTTATAGTTGTTTATATCTGTCAGGCCATGAATCACCATTGACGGCCGGATTGCCTACCACTCGAAACGATCGATGTTTGACGAAACTATGCAAGTTCGTCGCAGATCGGTATAAGGTGGGTCGTTGGGCCGTGTTTTAAGCTACAAGTTGCTGTGTCGCAGATTCGCATACGACGAATAGAAGTGGAGTTATAGTTGTTTATATCTGTGAGGCCATTAATCACCATTGACGACAGGATTGCCTACCACTCGGAACGATCGACGTTTGACGAAACTATGCAAGTTCTTCGCAGATCGGTATAAGGTGGGACGATGTGTCGTGTTTTAACCTACAAATTGCTATGTCGCAGATTCGCATACGACGAATAGAAGCGGAGTTATAGTTGTTTATATGTGTCAGGCCATGAATCACCATTGACGCCTGGATTGCTTTCCACTCGAAACGACCGATGTTTGACGAAACTATGCAAGTTCGTCGCAGATCGGTGTAAGGTGGCTCTATGTGCCGTGTTTTAAGCTACAAATTGCTATGTCGCAGATTTGCATACGACGAATAGAAGCGGAGTTATAGTTGTTTATATCTGTCAGGCCGTGAATCACCATTGACGGCCGGATTGCCTACCACACGGAACGATCGACGTTTGCCGAAACTATGCAAGTTCTTCGCAGATCGGTATAAGCTGGGTCGATGTGTCGTGCTTTAAGCTACAAATTGCTATGTCGCAGATTTGCATACGACGAATAGAAGCGGAGTTATAGTTATTTATATCTGTGAGGCCATGAATCACCATCGACGGCCGGATTGCCTACCACTCGGAACGATCGACGTTTGACGAAACTATGCAAGTTCTTCGCAGATCGGTATAAGGTGGGACGATGTGTCGTGTTTTAACCTACAAATTGCTATGTCGCAGATTCGCATACGACGAATAGAAGCGGAGTTATAGTTGTTTATATGTGTCTGGCCATGAATCACCATTGACGCCTGCATTGCTTTCCACTCGAAACGACCGATGTTTGACGAAACTATGCAAGTTCGTCGCAGATCGGTATAAGGTGGCTCGATGTGTCGTGTTTTAGGCTACAAATTGCTATGTCGCAGATTTGCGTACGACGAATAGAAGCGGAGTTATAGTTGTTTATATCTGTCAGGCCATGAATCACCATTGACGGCCGGATTGCCTACCACTCGGAACGATCGACGTTTGCCGAAACTCTGCAAGTTCTTCGCAGATCGGTATAAGGTGGGACGATGTGTCGTGTTTTAACCTACAAATTGTTATGTCGCAGATTCGCATACGACGAATAGAAGCGGAGTTATAGTTGTTTATATGTGTCAGGCCATGAATCACCATTGACGCCTGGATTGCTTTCCACTCGAAACGACCGATGTTTGACGAAACTATGCAAGTTCGTCGCAGATCGGTATAAGGTGGCTCGATGTGTCGTGTTTTAGGCTACAAATTGCTATGTCGCATATTTGCGTACGACGAATAGAAGCGGAGTTATAGTTGTTTATATCTGTCAGGCCATGAATCACCATTGACGGCCGGATTGCCTACCACTCGGAACGATCGACGTTTGCCGAAACTCTTCAAGTTCTTCGCAGATCGGTATAAGGTGGGTCGATGTGCCGTGTTTTAAGCTACAAATTGCTATGTCGCAGATTTGCATACGACGAATAGAAGCGGAGTTATCGATGTTTATATCTGTGAGGCCATTAACCACCATTGACGACCGGATTGCCTACCACTCGGAACGATCGACGCTTGACGAAACTATGCAAGTTCGTCGCAGATCGGTATAAGGTGGCTCGATGTGTCGTGTTTTAGGCTACAAACTGCTATGTCGCAGATTTGCGTACGACGAATAGAAGCGGAGTTATAGTTGTTTATATCTGTCAGGCCATGAATCACCATTGACGGCCGGATTGCCTACCACTCGAAACGATCGATGTTTGACGAAACTATGCAAGTTCGTCGCAGATCGGTATAAGGTGGGTCGTTGGGCCGTGTTTTAAGCTACAAGTTGCTGTGTCGCAGATTCGCATACGACGAATAGATGTGGAGTTATAGTTGTTTATATCTGTGAGGCCATTAATCACCATTGACGACAGGATTGCCTACCACTCGAAACGATCGATGTTTGACGAAACTATGCAAGTTCGTCGCATATCGGTATAAGGTGGGTCGATGTGTCGTGCTTTAAGCTACAAATTGCTATGCCGCAGATTCGCATACGACGAATAGAAGCGGAGTTATCGATGTTTATATCTGTGAGGCCATGAATCACCATTGACGACAGGATTGCCTACCACTCGGAACGATCGACGTTCGACGAAACTATGCAAGTTCTTCGCAGATCGGTATAAGGTGGGTCGATGTGTCGTGTTTTAACCTACAAATTGCTATGTCGCAGATTCGCATACGACGAATAGAAGCGGAGTTATAGTTGTTTATATGTGTCAGGCCATGAATCACCATTGACGACCGGATTGCTTTCCACTCGAAACGACCGATGTTTGACGAAACTATGCAAGTTCGTCGCAGATCGGTATAAGGTGGCTCGATGTGTCGTGTTTTAGGCTACAAATTGCTATGTCGCAGATTTGCATACGACGAATAGAAGCGGAGTTGTAGTTGTTTATATCTGTGAGGTCATGAATCATCATTGACGGCCAGAATGCCTACCACTCGAAACGACCGATGTTTGACGAAACTATGCAAGTTCGTCGCTGATCGGTATAAGGTGGCTCGATGTGTCGTGTTTTAGGCTACAAATTGCTATGTCGCAGATTTGCATACGACGAATAGAAGCGGAGTTGTAGTTGTTATATCTGTGAGGTCATGAATCATCATTGACAGCCGGAATGCCTACCACTCGAAACGATCGATGTTTGACGAAACTATGCAAGTTCGTCGCATATCGGTATAAGGTGGGTCGATGTGTCGTGCTTTAAGCTACAAATTGTTATGCCGCAGATTCGCATACGACGAATAGAAGCGGAGTTATCGATGTTTATATCTGTGAGGCCATGAATCACCATTGACGACAGGATTGCCTACCACTCGGAACGATCGACGTTCGACGAAACTATGCAAGTTCTTCGCAGATCGGTATAAGGTGGGTCGATGTGTCGTGTTTTAACCTACAAATTGCTATGTCGCAGATTCGCATACGACGAATAGAAGCGGAGTTATAGTTGTTTATATGTGTCAGGCCATGAATCACCATTGACGACCGGATTGCTTTCCACTCGAAACGACCGATGTTTGACGAAACTATGCAAGTTCGTCGCAGATCGGTATAAGGTGGCTCGATGTGTCGTGTTTCAGGCTACAAATTGCTATGTCGCAGATTTGCATACGACGAATAGAAGCGGAGTTGTAGTTGTTTATATCTGTGAGGTCATGAATCATCATTGACGGCCAGAATGCCTACCACTCGAAACGACCGATGTTTGACGAAACTATGCAAGTTCGTCGCAGATCGGTATAAGGTTGCTCGATGTGTCGTGTTTTAGGCTACAAATTGCTATGTCGCAGATTTGCATACGACGAATAGAAGCGGAGTTGTAGTTGTTTATATCTGTGAGGTCATGAATCATCATTGACAGCCGGAATGCCTACCACTCGAAACGATCGATGTTTGACGAAACTATGCAAGTTCGTCGCATATCGGTATAAGGTGGGTCGATGTGTCGTGCTTTAAGCTACAAATTGCTATGCCGCAGATTCGCATACGACGAATAGAAGCGGAGTTATCGATGTTTATATCTGTGAGGCCATGAATCACCATTGACGACAGGATTGCCTACCACTCGGAACGATCGACGTTCGACGAAACTATGCAAGTTCTTCGCAGATCGGTATAAGGTGGGTCGATGTGTCGTGTTTTAACCTACAAATTGCTATGTCGCAGATTCGCATACGACGAATAGAAGCGGAGTTATAGTTGTTTATATGTGTCAGGCCATGAATCACCATTGACGACCGGATTGCTTTCCACTCGAAACGACCGATGTTTGACGAAACTATGCAAGTTCGTCGCAGATCGGTATAAGGTGGCTCGATGTGTCGTGTTTTAGGCTACAAATTGCTATGTCGCAGATTTGCATACGACGAATAGAAGCGGAGTTGTAGTTGTTTATATCTGTGAGGTCATGAATCATCATTGACAGCCGGAATGCCTACCACTCGAAACGATCGATGTTTGACGAAACTATGCAAGTTCGTCGCATATCGGTATAAGGTGGGTCGATGTGTCGTGCTTTAAGCTACAAATTGTTATGCCGCAGATTCGCATACGACGAATAGAAGCGGAGTTATCGATGTTTATATCTGTGAGGCCATGAATCACCATTGACGACAGGATTGCCTACCACTCGGAACGATCGACGTTCGACGAAACTATGCAAGTTCTTCGCAGATCGGTATAAGGTGGGTCGATGTGTCGTGTTTTAACCTACAAATTGCTATGTCGCAGATTCGCATACGACGAATAGAAGCGGAGTTATAGTTGTTTATATGTGTCAGGCCATGAATCACCATTGACGACCGGATTGCTTTCCACTCGAAACGACCGATGTTTGACGAAACTATGCAAGTTCGTCGCAGATCGGTATAAGGTGGCTCGATGTGTCGTGTTTTAGGCTACAAACTGCTATGTCGCAGATTTGCATACGACGAATAGAAGCGGAGTTGTAGTTGTTTATATCTGTGAGGTCATGAATCATCATTGACGGCCAGAATGCCTACCACTCGAAACGACCGATGTTTGACGAAACTATGCAAGTTCGTCGCAGATCGGTATAAGGTTGCTCGATGTGTCGTGTTTTAGGCTACAAATTGCTATGTCGCAGATTTGCATACGACGAATAGAAGCGGAGTTGTAGTTGTTTATATCTGTGAGGTCATGAATCATCATTGACAGCCGGAATGCCTACCACTCGAAACGATCGATGTTTGACGAAACTATGCAAGTTCGTCGCATATCGGTATAAGGTGGGTCGATGTGTCGTGCTTTAAGCTACAAATTGCTATGCCGCAGATTCGCATACGACGAATAGAAGCGGAGTTATCGATGTTTATATCTGTGAGGCCATGAATCACCATTGACGACAGGATTGCCTACCACTCGGAACGATCGACGTTCGACGAAACTATGCAAGTTCTTCGCAGATCGGTATAAGGTGGGTCGATGTGTCGTGTCTTAACCTACAAATTTCTATGTCGCAGATTCGCATACGACGAATAGAAGCGGAGTTATAGTTGTTTATATGTGTCAGGCCATGAATCACCATTGACGACCGGATTGCTTTCCACTCGAAACGACCGATGTTTGACGAAACTATGCAAGTTCGTCGCAGATCGGTATAAGGTGGCTCGATGTGTCGTGTTTTAGGCTACAAATTGCTATGTCGCAGATTTGCATACGACGAATAGAAGCGGAGTTGTAGTTGTTTATATCTGTGAGGTCATGAATCATCATTGACGGCCAGAATGCCTACCACTCGAAACGACCGATGTTTGACGAAACTATGCAAGTCCGTCGCAGATCGGTATAAGGTGGCTCGATGTGTCGTGTTTTAGGCTACAAATTGCTATGTCGCAGATTTGCATACGACGAATAGAAGCGGAGTTGTAGTTGTTTATATCTGTGAGGTCATGAATCATCATTGACAGCCGGAATGCCTACCACTCGAAACGATCGATGTTTGACGAAACTATGCAAGTTCGTCGCATATCGGTATAAGGTGGGTCGATGTGTCGTGCTTTAAGCTACAAATTGCTATGCCGCAGATTCGCATACGACGAATAGAAGCGGAGTTATCGATGTTTATATCTGTGAGGCCATGAATCACCATTGACGACAGGATTGCCTACCACTCGGAACGATCGACGTTCGACGGAACTATGCAAGTTCTTCGCAGATCGGTATAAGGTGGGTCGATGTGTCGTGTTTTAACCTACAAATTGCTATGTCGCAGATTCGCATACGACGAATAGAAGCGGAGTTATAGTTGTTTATATGTGTCAGGCCATGAATCACCATTGACGACCGGATTGCTTTCCACTCGAAACGACCGATGTTTGACGAAACTATGCAAGTTCGTCGCAGATCGGTATAAGGTGGCTCGATGTGTCGTGTTTTAGGCTACAAATTGCTATGTCGCAGATTTGCATACGACGAATAGAAGCGGAGTTGTAGTTGTTTATATCTGTGAGGTCATGAATCATCATTGACGGCCAGAATGCCTACCACTCGAAACGACCGATGTTTGACGAAACTATGCAAGTTCGTCGCAGATCGGTATAAGGTGGCTCGATGTGTCGTGTTTTAGGCTACAAATTGCTATGTCGCAGATTTGCATACGACGAATAGAAGCGGAGTTGTAGTTGTTTATATCTGTGAGGTCATGAATCATCATTGACTGCCGGAATGCCTACCACTCGAAACGATCGATGTTTGACGAAACTATGCAAGTTCGTCGCATATCGGTATAAGGTGGGTCGATGTGTCGTGCTTTAAGCTACAAATTGCTATGCCGCAGATTCGCATACGACGAATAGAAGCGGAGTTATCGATGTTTATATCTGTGAGGCCATGAATCACCATTGACGACAGGATTGCCTACCACTCGGAACGATCGACGTTCGACGAAACTATGCAAGTTCTTCGCAGATCGGTATAAGGTGGGTCGATGTGTCGTGTTTTAACCTACAAATTGCTATGTCGCAGATTCGCATACGACGAATAGAAGCGGAGTTATAGTTGTTTATATGTGTCAGGACATGAATCACCATTGACGACCGGATTGCTTTCCACTCGAAACGACCGATGTTTGACGAAACTATGCAAGTTCGTTGCAGATCGGTATAAGGTGGGTCGTTGGGCCGTGTTTTAAGCTACAACTTGCTATGTCGCAGATTCGCATACGACGAATAGAAGCGGAGTTATCGATGTTTATATCTGTGACGCCATTAACCACCATTGACGACCGGATTGCCTACCACTCGGAACGATCGACGCTTGACGAAACTATGCAAGTTCGTCGCAGATCGGTATAAGGTGGCTCGATGTGTCGTGTTTTAGGCTACAAACTGCTATGTCACAGATTTGCGTACGACGAATAGAAGCGGAGTTATAGTTGTTTATATCTGTCAGGCCATGAATCACCATTGACGGCCGGATTGCCTACCACTCGAAACGATCGATGTTTGACGAAACTATGCAAGTTCGTCGCAGATCGGTATAAGGTGGGTCGTTGGGCCGTGTTTTAAGCTACAAGTTGCTGTGTCGCAGATTCGCATACGACAAATAGAAGTGGAGTTATAGTTGTTTATATCTGTGAGGCCATTAA
The DNA here is from genome assembly GCA_914767735.1 of Anoplius nigerrimus. NCBI lineage: Eukaryota > Metazoa > Arthropoda > Insecta > Hymenoptera > Pompilidae > Anoplius > Anoplius nigerrimus. The sequence goes on along the minus strand of CAJZBX010001124.1, from coordinate 42,917 downwards.
TCACCATTGACGACAGGATTGCCTACCACTCGGAACGATCGACGTTTGACGAAACTATGCAAGTTCTTCGCAGATCGGTATAAGGTGGGACGATGTGTCGTGTTTTAACCTACAAATTGCTATGTCGCAGATTCGCATACGACGAATAGAAGCGGAGTTATAGTTGTTTATATGTGTCTGGCCATGAATCACCATTGACGCCTGCATTGCTTTCCACTCGAAACGACCGATGTTTGACGAAACTATGCAAGTTCGTCGCAGATCGGTATAAGGTGGCTCGATGTGTCGTGTTTTAGGCTACAAATTGCTATGTCGCAGATTTGCGTACGACGAATAGAAGCGGAGTTATAGTTGTTTATATCTGTCAGGCCGTGAATCACCATTGACGGCCGGATTGCCTACCACTCGGAACGATCGACGTTTGCCGAAACTATGCAAGTTCTTCGCAGATCGGTATAAGGTGGGACGATGTGTCGTGTTTTAACCTACAAATTGCTATGTCGCAGATTCGCATACGACGAATAGAAGCGGAGTTATAGTTGTTTATATGTGTCTGGCCATGAATCACCATTGACGCCTGCATTGCTTTCCACTCGAAACGACCGATGTTTGACGAAACTATGCAAGTTCGTCGCAGATCGGTATAAGGTGGCTCGATGTGTCGTGTTTTAGGCTACAAATTGCTATGTCGCAGATTTGCGTACGACGAATAGAAGCGGAGTTATAGTTGTTTATATCTGTCAGGCCATGAATCACCATTGACGGCCGGATTGCCTACCACTCGGAACGATCGACGTTTGCCGAAACTCTGCAAGTTCTTCGCAGATCGGTATAAGGTGGGTCGATGTGCCGTGTTTTAAGCTACAAATTGTTATGTCGCAGATTCGCATACGACGAATAGAAGCGGAGTTATAGTTGTTTATATGTGTCAGGCCATGAATCACCATTGACGCCTGGATTGCTTTCCACTCGAAACGACCGATGCTTGACGAAACTATGCAAGTTCGTCGCAGATCGGTATAAGGTGGCTCGATGTGTCGTGTTTTAGGCTACAAATTGCTATGTCGCAGATTTGCGTACGACGAATAGAAGCGGAGTTATAGTTGTTTATATCTGTCAGGCCATGAATCACCATTGACGGCCGGATTGCCTACCACTCGGAACGATCGACGTTTGCCGAAACTCTGCAAGTTCTTCGCAGATCGGTATAAGGTGGGTCGATGTGCCGTGATTTAAGCTACAAATTGCTATGTCGCAGATTTGCATACGACGAATAGAAGCGGAGTTATAGTTGTTTATATCTGTCAGGCCGTGAATCACCATTGACGGCCGGATTGCCTACCACTCGGAACGATCGACGATTGCCGAAACTCTGCAAGTTCTTCGCAGATCGGTATAAGGTGGGTCGATGTGTCGTGCTTTAAGCTACAAATTGCTATGCCGCAGATTCGCATACGACGAATAGAAGCGGAGTTATCGATGTTTATATCTGTGAGGCCATGAATCACCATTGACGACAGGATTGCCTACCACTCGGAACGATCGATGTTCGACGAAACTATGCAAGTTCTTCGCAGATCGGTATAAGGTGGGTCGATGTGTCGTGTTTTAACCTACAAATTGCTGTGTCGCAGATTCGCATACGACGAATAGAAGTGGAGTTATAGTTGTTTATATCTGTGAGGCCATTAATCACCATTGACGACAGGATTGCCTACCACTCGGAACGATCGACGGTTGACGAAACTATGCAAGTTCTTCGCAGATCAGTATAAGATGGGTCGATGTGTCGTGTTTTAAGCTACAAATTGCTATGTCGGAGATTCGCATACGGCGAATAGAAGTGGAGTTATAGTTGTTTATATCTGTCAGGCCATGAATCACCATTGACGGCCGGATTGCCTTCCACTCGAAACGATCGATGTTTGACGAAACAATGCAAGTTCGTCGCAGATCGGTATAAGGTGCGTCGTTGGGCCGTGTTTTGAGCTACAAGTTGCTGTGTCGCAGATTCGCATACGACGAATAGAAGCGGAGTTATAGTTGTTTATATGTGTCAGGCCATGAATCACCATTGACGACCGGATTGCTTTCCACTCGAAACGACCGATGTTTGACGAAACTATGCAAGTTCGTCGCAGATCGGTATAAGGTGGCTCGATGTGTCGTGTTTTAGGCTACAAATTGCTATGTCGCAGATTTGCATACGACGAATAGAAGCGGAGTTGTAGTTGTTTATATCTGTGAGGTCATGAATCATCATTGACGGCCAGAATGCCTACCACTCGAAACGACCGATGTTTGACGAAACTATGCAAGTTCGTCGCAGATCGGTATAAGGTGGCTCGATGTGTCGTGTTTTAGGCTACAAATTGCTATGTCGCAGATTTGCATACGACGAATAGAAGCGGAGTTGTAGTTGTTTATATCTGTGAGGTCATGAATCATCATTGACGGCCAGAATGCCTACCACTCGAAACGATCGATGTTTGACGAAACTATGCAAGTTCGTCGCAGATCGGTATAAGGTGGGTCGATGTGTCGTGCTTTAAGCTACAAATTGCTATGTCGCAGATTTGCATACGACGAATAGAAGCGGAGTTATAGTTGTTTATATCTGTGAGGTCATGAATCATCATTGACAGCCGGAATGCCTACCACTCGAAACGATCGATGTTTGACGAAACTATGCAAGTTCATCGCATATCGGTATAAGGTGGGTCGATGTGTCGTGCTTTAAGCTACAAATTGCTATGCCGCAGATTCGCATACGACGAATAGAAGCGGAGTTATCGATGTTTATATCTGTGAGGCCATGAATCACCATTGACGACAGGATTGCCTACCACTCGGAACGATCGACGTTTGACGAAACTATGCAAGTTCTTCGCAGATCGGTATAAGGTGGGACGATGTGTCGTGTTTTAACCTACAAATTGCTATGTCGCAGATTCGCATACGACGAATAGAAGCGGAGTTATAGTTGTTTATATGTGTCAGGCCATGAATCACCATTGACGCCTGGATTGCTTTCCACTCGAAACGACCGATGTTTGACGAAACTATGCAAGTTCGTCGCAGATCGGTGTAAGGTGGCTCTATGTGCCGTGTTTTAAGCTACAAATTGCTATGTCGCAGATTTGCATACGACGAATAGAAGCGGAGTTATAGTTGTTTATATCTGTCAGGCCGTGAATCACCATTGACGGCCGGATTGCCTACCACACGGAACGATCGACGTTTGCCGAAACTATGCAAGTTCTTCGCAGATCGGTATAAGCTGGGTCGATGTGTCGTGCTTTAAGCTACAAATTGCTATGTCGCAGATTTGCATACGACGAATAGAAGCGGAGTTATAGTTATTTATATCTGTGAGGCCATGAATCACCATCGACGGCCGGATTGCCTACCACTCGGAACGATCGACGTTTGACGAAACTATGCAAGTTCTTCGCAGATCGGTATAAGGTGGGACGATGTGTCGTGTTTTAACCTACAAATTGCTATGTCGCAGATTCGCATACGACGAATAGAAGCGGAGTTATAGTTGTTTATATGTGTCTGGCCATGAATCACCATTGACGCCTGCATTGCTTTCCACTCGAAACGACCGATGTTTGACGAAACTATGCAAGTTCGTCGCAGATCGGTATAAGGTGGCTCGATGTGTCGTGTTTTAGGCTACAAATTGCTATGTCGCAGATTTGCGTACGACGAATAGAAGCGGAGTTATAGTTGTTTATATCTGTCAGGCCATGAATCACCATTGACGGCCGGATTGCCTACCACTCGGAACGATCGACGTTTGCCGAAACTCTGCAAGTTCTTCGCAGATCGGTATAAGGTGGGACGATGTGTCGTGTTTTAACCTACAAATTGTTATGTCGCAGATTCGCATACGACGAATAGAAGCGGAGTTATAGTTGTTTATATGTGTCAGGCCATGAATCACCATTGACGCCTGGATTGCTTTCCACTCGAAACGACCGATGTTTGACGAAACTATGCAAGTTCGTCGCAGATCGGTATAAGGTGGCTCGATGTGTCGTGTTTTAGGCTACAAATTGCTATGTCGCATATTTGCGTACGACGAATAGAAGCGGAGTTATAGTTGTTTATATCTGTCAGGCCATGAATCACCATTGACGGCCGGATTGCCTACCACTCGGAACGATCGACGTTTGCCGAAACTCTGCAAGTTCTTCGCAGATCGGTATAAGGTGGGTCGATGTGCCGTGTTTTAAGCTACAAATTGCTATGTCGCAGATTTGCATACGACGAATAGAAGCGGAGTTATCGATGTTTATATCTGTGAGGCCATTAACCACCATTGACGACCGGATTGCCTACCACTCGGAACGATCGACGCTTGACGAAACTATGCAAGTTCGTCGCAGATCGGTATAAGGTGGCTCGATGTGTCGTGTTTTAGGCTACAAACTGCTATGTCGCAGATTTGCGTACGACGAATAGAAGCGGAGTTATAGTTGTTTATATCTGTCAGGCCATGAATCACCATTGACGGCCGGATTGCCTACCACTCGAAACGATCGATGTTTGACGAAACTATGCAAGTTCGTCGCAGATCGGTATAAGGTGGGTCGTTGGGCCGTGTTTTAAGCTACAAGTTGCTGTGTCGCAGATTCGCATACGACGAATAGATGTGGAGTTATAGTTGTTTATATCTGTGAGGCCATTAATCACCATTGACGACAGGATTGCCTACCACTCGGAACGATCGACGTTTGACGAAACTATGCAAGTTCTTCGCAGATCGGTATAAGGTGGGACGATGTGTCGTGTTTTAACCTACAAATTGCTATGTCGCAGATTCGCATACGACGAATAGAAGCGGAGTTATAGTTGTTTATATGTGTCCGGCCATGAATCACCATTGACGCCTGGATTGCTTTCCACTCGAAACGACCGATGTTTGACGAAACTATGCAAATTCGTCGCAGATCGGTGTAAGGTGGCTCGATGTGCCGTGTTTTAGGCTACAAATTGCTATGTCGCAGATTTGCGTACGACGAATAGAAGCGGAGTTATAGTTGTTTATATCTGTCAGGCCATGAATCACCATTGACGGCCGGATTGCCTACCACTCGGAACGAACCACGTTTGCCGAAACTCTGCAAGTTCTTCGCAGATCGGTATAAGATGGGACGATGTGTCGTGTTTTAACCTACAAATTGCTATGTCGCAGATTCGCATACGACGAATAGAAGCGGAGTTATAGTTGTTTATATGTGTCTGGCCATGAATCACCATTGACGCCTGCATTGCTTTCCACTCGAAACGACCGATGTTTGACGAAACTATGCAAGTTCGTCGCAGATCGGTATAAGGTGGCTCGATGTGTCGTGTTTTAGGCTACAAATTGCTATGTCGCAGATTTGCATACGACGAATAGAAGCGGAGTTATAGTTGTTTATATCTGTCAGGCCGTGAATCACCATTGACGGCCGGATTGCCTACCACTCGGAACGATCGACGTTTGACGAAACTATGCAAGTTCTTCGCAGATCGGTATAAGGTGGGACGATGTGTCGTGTTTTAACCTACAAATTGTTATGTCGCAGATTCGCATACGACGAATAGAAGCGGAGTTATAGTCGTTTATATGTGTCAGGCCATGAATCACCATTGACGCCTGGATTGCTTTCCACTCGAAACGACCGATGTTTGACGAAACTATGCAAGTTCGTCGCAGATCGGTATAAGGTGGCTCGATGTGTCGTGTTTTAGGCTACAAATTGCTATGTCGCATATTTGCGTACGACGAATAGAAGCGGAGTTATAGTTGTTTATATCTGTCAGGCCATGAATCACCATTGACGGCCGGATTGCCTACCACTCGGAACGATCGACGTTTGCCGAAACTCTGCAAGTTCTTCGCAGATCGGTATAAGGTGGGTCGATGTGCCGTGTTTTAAGCTACAAATTGCTATGTCGCAGATTTGCATACGACGAATAGAAGCGGAGTTATAGTTGTTTATATCTGTCAGGCCGTGAATCACCATTGACGGCCGGATTGCCTACCACTCGGAACGATCGACGTTTGCCGAAACTCTGCAAGTTCTTCGCAGATCGGTATAAGGTTGGTCGATGTGCCGTGATTTAAGCTACAAATTGCTATGTCGCAGATTTGCATACGACGAATAGAAGCGTAGTTATAGTTGTTTATATCTGTCAGGCCGTGAATCACCATTGACGGCCGGATTGCCTACCACTCGGAACGATCGACGTTTGACGAAACTATGCAAGTTCTTCGCAGATCGGTATAAGGTGGGACGATGTGTCGTGTTTTAGGCTACAAATTGCTATGTCGCAGATTTGCGTACGACGAATAGAAGCGGAGTTATAGTTGTTTATATCTGTCAGGCCATGAATCACCATTGACGGCCGGATTGCCTACCACTCGGAACGATCGACGTTTGCCGAAACTCTACAAGTTCTTCGCAGATCGGTATAAGGTGGGTCGATGTGCCGTGTTTTAAGCTACAAATTGCTATGTCGCAGATTTGCATACGACGAATAGAAGCGGAGTTATAGTTGTTTATATCTGTCAGGCCGTGAATCACCATTGACGGCCGGATTGCCTACCACTCGGAACGATCGACGTTTGCCGATACTATGCAAGTTCTTCGCAGATCGGTATAAGGTGGGTCGATGTGTCGTGTTTTAAGCTACAAATTGCTATGTCGCAGATTTGCATACGACGAATAGAAGCGGAGTTATAGTTGTTTATATGTGTCAGGCCATGAATCACCATTGACGACCGGATTGCTTTCCACTCGAAACGACCGATGCTTGACGAAACTATGCAAGTTCGTCGCAGATCGGTATAAGGTGGGTCGTTGGGCCGTGTTTTAAGCTACAACTTGCTATGTCGCAGATTCGCATACGACGAATAGAGGCGGAGTTATCGATGTTTATATCTGTGAGGCCATTAACCACCATTGACGCCCGGATTGCCTACCACTCGGAACGATCGACGCTTGACGAAACTATGCAAGTTCGTCGCAGATCGGTATAAGGTGGCTCGATGTGTCGTGTTTTAGGCTACAAACTGCTATGTCGCAGATTTGCGTACGACGAATAGAAGCGGAGTTATAATTGTTTATATCTGTCAGGCCATGAATCACCATTGACGGCCGGATTGCCTACCACTCGAAACGATCGATTTTTGACGAAACTATGCAAGTTCGTCGCAGATCGGTATAAGGTGGGTCGTTGGGCCGTGTTTTAAGCTACAAGTTGCTGTGTCGCAGATTCGCATACGACGAATAGAAGTGGAGTTATAGTTGTTTATATCTGTGAGGCCATTAATCACCATTGACGACAGGATTGCCTACCACTCGGAACGATCGACGTTTGACGAAACTATGCAAGTTCTTCGCAGATCGGTATAAGGTGGGACGATGTGTCGTGTTTTAACCTACAAATTGCTATGTCGCAGATTCGCATACGACGAATAGAAGCGGAGTTATAGTTGTTTATATGTGTCCGGCCATGAATCACCATTGACGCCTGGATTGCTTTCCACTCGAAACGACCGATGTTTGACGAAACTATGCAAGTTCGTCGCAGATGGGTGTAAGGTGGCTCGATGTGCCGTGTTTTAGGCTACAAATTGCTATGTCGCAGATTTGCGTACGACGAATAGAAGCGGAGTTATAGTTGTTTATATCTGTCAGGCCATGAATCACCATTGACGGCCGGATTGCCTACCACTCGGAACGATCGACGTTCGACGAAACTATGCAAGTTCGTCGCAGATCGGTATAAGGTGGCTCGATGTGTCGTGTTTTAGGCTACAAATTGCTATGTCGCAGATTTGCGTACGACGAATAGGAGCGGAGTTATAGTTGTTTATATCTGTCAGGCCATGAATCACCATTGACGGCCGGATTGCCTACCACTCGGAACGATCGACGTTTGCCGAAACTCTGCAAGTTCTTCGCAGATCGGTATAAGGTGGGTCGATGTGCCGTGTTTTAAGCTACAAATTGCTATGTCGCAGATTTGCATACGACGAATAGAAGCGGAGTTATAGTTGTTTATATCTGTCAGGCCGTGAATCACCATTGACAGCCGGAATGCCTACCACTCGAAACGATCGATGTTTGACGAAACTATGCAAGTTCATCGCATATCGGTATAAGGTGGGTCGATGTGTCGTGCTTTAAGCTACAAATTGCTATGCCGCAGATTCGCATACGACGAATAGAAGCGGAGTTATCGATGTTTATATCTGTGAGGCCATGAATCACCATTGACGACAGGATTGCCTACCACTCGGAACGATCGACGTTTGACGAAACTATGCAAGTTCTTCGCAGATCGGTATAAGGTGGGACGATGTGTCGTGTTTTAACCTACAAATTGCTATGTCGCAGATTCGCATACGACGAATAGAAGCGGAGTTATAGTTGTTTATATGTGTCAGGCCATGAATCACCATTGACGCCTGGATTGCTTTCCACTCGAAACGACCGATGTTTGACGAAACTATGCAAGTTCGTCGCAGATCGGTGTAAGGTGGCTCTATGTGCCGTGTTTTAAGCTACAAATTGCTATGTCGCAGATTTGCATACGACGAATAGAAGCGGAGTTATAGTTGTTTATATCTGTCAGGCCGTGAATCACCATTGACGGCCGGATTGCCTACCACACGGAACGATCGACGTTTGCCGAAACTATGCAAGTTCTTCGCAGATCGGTATAAGCTGGGTCGATGTGTCGTGCTTTAAGCTACAAATTGCTATGTCGCAGATTTGCATACGACGAATAGAAGCGGAGTTATAGTTATTTATATCTGTGAGGCCATGAATCACCATCGACGGCCGGATTGCCTACCACTCGGAACGATCGACGTTTGACGAAACTATGCAAGTTCTTCGCAGATCGGTATAAGGTGGGACGATGTGTCGTGTTTTAACCTACAAATTGCTATGTCGCAGATTCGCATACGACGAATAGAAGCGGAGTTATAGTTGTTTATATGTGTCTGGCCATGAATCACCATTGACGCCTGCATTGCTTTCCACTCGAAACGACCGATGTTTGACGAAACTATGCAAGTTCGTCGCAGATCGGTATAAGGTGGCTCGATGTGTCGTGTTTTAGGCTACAAATTGCTATGTCGCAGATTTGCGTACGACGAATAGAAGCGGAGTTATAGTTGTTTATATCTGTCAGGCCATGAATCACCATTGACGGCCGGATTGCCTATCACTCGGAACGATCGACGTTTGCCGAAACTCTGCAAGTTCTTCGCAGATCGGTATAAGGTGGGACGATGTGTCGTGTTTTAACCTACAAATTGTTATGTCGCAGATTCGCATACGACGAATAGAAGCGGAGTTATAGTTGTTTATATGTGTCAGGCCATGAATCACCATTGACGCCTGGATTGCTTTCCACTCGAAACGACCGATGTTTGACGAAACTATGCAAGTTCGTCGCAGATCGGTATAAGGTGGCTCGATGTGTCGTGTTTTAGGCTACAAATTGCTATGTCGCATATTTGCGTACGACGAATAGAAGCGGAGTTATAGTTGTTTATATCTGTCAGGCCATGAATCACCATTGACGGCCGGATTGCCTACCACTCGGAACGATCGACGTTTGCCGAAACTCTGCAAGTTCTTCGCAGATCGGTATAAGGTGGGTCGATGTGCCGTGTTTTAAGCTACAAATTGCTATGTCGCAGATTTGCATACGACGAATAGAAGCGGAGTTATCGATGTTTATATCTGTGAGGCCATTAACCACCATTGACGACCGGATTGCCTACCACTCGGAACGATCGACGCTTGACGAAACTATGCAAGTTCGTCGCAGATCGGTATAAGGTGGCTCGATGTGTCGTGTTTTAGGCTACAAACTGCTATGTCGCAGATTTGCGTACGACGAATAGAAGCGGAGTTATAGTTGTTTATATCTGTCAGGCCATGAATCACCATTGACGGCCGGATTGCCTACCACTCGAAACGATCGATGTTTGACGAAACTATGCAAGTTCGTCGCAGATCGGTATAAGGTGGGTCGTTGGGCCGTGTTTTAAGCTACAAGTTGCTGTGTCGCAGATTCGCATACGACGAATAGATGTGGAGTTATAGTTGTTTATATCTGTGAGGCCATTAATCACCATTGACGACAGGATTGCCTACCACTCGGAACGATCGACGTTTGACGAAACTATGCAAGTTCTTCGCAGATCGGTATAAGGTGGGACGATGTGTCGTGTTTTAACCTACAAATTGCTATGTCGCAGATTCGCATACGACGAATAGAAGCGGAGTTATAGTTGTTTATATGTGTCCGGCCATGAATCACCATTGACGCCTGGATTGCTTTCCACTCGAAACGACCGATGTTTGACGAAACTATGCAAATTCGTCGCAGATCGGTGTAAGGTGGCTCGATGTGCCGTGTTTTAGGCTACAAATTGCTATGTCGCAGATTTGCGTACGACGAATAGAAGCGGAGTTATAGTTGTTTATATCTGTCAGGCCATGAATCACCATTGACGGCCGGATTGCCTACCACTCGGAACGAACCACGTTTGCCGAAACTCTGCAAGTTCTTCGCAGATCGGTATAAGATGGGACGATGTGTCGTGTTTTAACCTACAAATTGCTATGTCGCAGATTCGCATACGACGAATAGAAGCGGAGTTATAGTTGTTTATATGTGTCTGGCCATGAATCACCATTGACGCCTGCATTGCTTTCCACTCGAAACGACCGATGTTTGACGAAACTATGCAAGTTCGTCGCAGATCGGTATAAGGTGGCTCGATGTGTCGTGTTTTAGGCTACAAATTGCTATGTCGCAGATTTGCATACGACGAATAGAAGCGGAGTTATAGTTGTTTATATCTGTCAGGCCGTGAATCACCATTGACGGCCGGATTGCCTACCACTCGGAACGATCGACGTTTGACGAAACTATGCAAGTTCTTCGCAGATCGGTATAAGGTGGGACGATGTGTCGTGTTTTAACCTACAAATTGTTATGTCGCAGATTCGCATACGACGAATAGAAGCGGAGTTATAGTCGTTTATATGTGTCAGGCCATGAATCACCATTGACGCCTGGATTGCTTTCCACTCGAAACGACCGATGTTTGACGAAACTATGCAAGTTCGTCGCAGATCGGTATAAGGTGGCTCGATGTGTCGTGTTTTAGGCTACAAATTGCTATGTCGCATATTTGCGTACGACGAATAGAAGCGGAGTTATAGTTGTTTATATCTGTCAGGCCATGAATCACCATTGACGGCCGGATTGCCTACCACTCGGAACGATCGACGTTTGCCGAAACTCTGCAAGTTCTTCGCAGATCGGTATAAGGTGGGTCGATGTGCCGTGTTTTAAGCTACAAATTGCTATGTCGCAGATTTGCATACGACGAATAGAAGCGGAGTTATAGTTGTTTATATCTGTCAGGCCGTGAATCACCATTGACGGCCGGATTGCCTACCACTCGGAACGATCGACGTTTGCCGAAACTCTGCAAGTTCTTCGCAGATCGGTATAAGGTTGGTCGATGTGCCGTGATTTAAGCTACAAATTGCTATGTCGCAGATTTGCATACGACGAATAGAAGCGTAGTTATAGTTGTTTATATCTGTCAGGCCGTGAATCACCATTGACGGCCGGATTGCCTACCACTCGGAACGATCGACGTTTGACGAAACTATGCAAGTTCTTCGCAGATCGGTATAAGGTGGGACGATGTGTCGTGTTTTAGGCTACAAATTGCTATGTCGCAGATTTGCGTACGACGAATAGAAGCGGAGTTATAGTTGTTTATATCTGTCAGGCCATGAATCACCATTGACGGCCGGATTGCCTACCACTCGGAACGATCGACGTTTGCCGAAACTCTACAAGTTCTTCGCAGATCGGTATAAGGTGGGTCGATGTGCCGTGTTTTAAGCTACAAATTGCTATGTCGCAGATTTGCATACGACGAATAGAAGCGGAGTTATAGTTGTTTATATCTGTCAGGCCGTGAATCACCATTGACGGCCGGATTGCCTACCACTCGGAACGATCGACGTTTGCCGATACTATGCAAGTTCTTCGCAGATCGGTATAAGGTGGGTCGATGTGTCGTGTTTTAAGCTACAAATTGCTATGTCGCAGATTTGCATACGACGAATAGAAGCGGAGTTATAGTTGTTTATATGTGTCAGGCCATGAATCACCATTGACGACCGGATTGCTTTCCACTCGAAACGACCGATGCTTGACGAAACTATGCAAGTTCGTCGCAGATCGGTATAAGGTGGGTCGTTGGGCCGTGTTTTAAGCTACAACTTGCTATGTCGCAGATTCGCATACGACGAATAGAGGCGGAGTTATCGATGTTTATATCTGTGAGGCCATTAACCACCATTGACGCCCGGATTGCCTACCACTCGGAACGATCGACGCTTGACGAAACTATGCAAGTTCGTCGCAGATCGGTATAAGGTGGCTCGATGTGTCGTGTTTTAGGCTACAAACTGCTATGTCGCAGATTTGCGTACGACGAATAGAAGCGGAGTTATAATTGTTTATATCTGTCAGGCCATGAATCACCATTGACGGCCGGATTGCCTACCACTCGAAACGATCGATTTTTGACGAAACTATGCAAGTTCGTCGCAGATCGGTATAAGGTGGGTCGTTGGGCCGTGTTTTAAGCTACAAGTTGCTGTGTCGCAGATTCGCATACGACGAATAGAAGTGGAGTTATAGTTGTTTATATCTGTGAGGCCATTAATCACCATTGACGACAGGATTGCCTACCACTCGGAACGATCGACGTTTGACGAAACTATGCAAGTTCTTCGCAGATCGGTATAAGGTGGGACGATGTGTCGTGTTTTAACCTACAAATTGCTATGTCGCAGATTCGCATACGACGAATAGAAGCGGAGTTATAGTTGTTTATATGTGTCCGGCCATGAATCACCATTGACGCCTGGATTGCTTTCCACTCGAAACGACCGATGTTTGACGAAACTATGCAAGTTCGTCGCAGATGGGTGTAAGGTGGCTCGATGTGCCGTGTTTTAGGCTACAAATTGCTATGTCGCAGATTTGCGTACGACGAATAGAAGCGGAGTTATAGTTGTTTATATCTGTCAGGCCATGAATCACCATTGACGGCCGGATTGCCTACCACTCGGAACGATCGACGTTCGACGAAACTATGCAAGTTCGTCGCAGATCGGTATAAGGTGGCTCGATGTGTCGTGTTTTAGGCTACAAATTGCTATGTCGCAGATTTGCGTACGACGAATAGGAGCGGAGTTATAGTTGTTTATATCTGTCAGGCCATGAATCACCATTGACGGCCGGATTGCCTACCACTCGGAACGATCGACGTTTGCCGAAACTCTGCAAGTTCTTCGCAGATCGGTATAAGGTGGGTCGATGTGCCGTGTTTTAAGCTACAAATTGCTATGTCGCAGATTTGCATACGACGAATAGAAGCGGAGTTATAGTTGTTTATATCTGTCAGGCCGTGAATCACCATTGACGGCCGGATTGCCTACCACTCGGAACGATCGACGTTTGCCGAAACTCTGCAAGTTCTTCGCAGATCGGTATAAGGTTGGTCGATGTGCCGTGTTTTAAGCTACAAATTGCTATGTCGCAGATTTGCATACGACGAATAGAAGCGGAGTTATAGTTGTTTATATCTGTCAGTCCGTGAATCACCATTGACGGCCGGATTGCTTACCACTCGGAACGATCGACGTTTGACGAAACTATGCAAGTTCTTCGCAGATCGGTATAAGGTGGGACGATGTGTCGTGTTTTAGGCTACAAATTGCTATGTCGCAGATTTGCGTACGACGAATAGAAGCGGAGTTATAGTTGTTTATATCTGTCAGGCCATGAATCACCATTGACGGCCGGATTGCCTACCACTCGGAACGATCGACGTTTGCCGAAACTCTACAAGTTCTTCGCAGATCGGTATAAGGTGGGTCGATGTGCCGTGTTTTAAGCTACAAATTGCTATGTCGCAGATTTGCATACGACGAATAGAAGCGGAGTTATAGTTGTTTATATCTGTCAGGCCGTGAATCACCATTGACGGCCGGATTGCCTACCACTCGGAACGATCGACGTTCGACGAAACTATGCAAGTTCTTCGCAGATCGGTATAAGGTGGGTCGATGTGTCGTATTTTAACCTACAAATTGCTATGTCGCAGATTCGCATACGACGAATAGAAGCGGAGTTATAGTTGTTTATATGTGTCAGGCCATGAATCACCATTGACGACCGGATTGCTTTCCACTCGAAACGACCGATGCTTGACGAAACTATGCAAGTTCGTCGCAGATCGGTATAAGGTGGGTCGTTGGGCCGTGTTTCAAGCTACAACTTGCTATGTCGCAGATTCGCATACGACGAATAGAAGCGGAGTTATCGATGTTTATATCTGTGAGGCCATTAACCACCATTGACGACCGGATTGCCTAACACTCGGAACGATCGACGCTTGACGAAACTATGCAAGTTCGTCGCAGATCGGTATAAGGTGGCTCGATGTTTCGTGTTTTAGGCTACAAACTGCTATGTCGCAGATTTGCGTACGACGAATAGAAGCGGAGTTATAGTTGTTTATATCTGTCAGGCCATGAATCACCATTGACGGCCGGATTGCCTACCACTCGAAACGATCGATGTTTGACGAAACTATGCAAGTTCGTCGCAGATCGGTATAAGGTGGGTCGTTGGGCCGTGTTTTAAGCTACAAGTTGCTGTGTCGCAGATTCGCATACGACGAATAGAAGTGGAGTTATAGTTGTTTATATCTGTCAGGCCGTGAATCACCATTGACGGCCGGATTGCCTACCACTCGGAACGATCGACGTTTGACGAAACTATGCAAGTTCTTCGCAGATCGGTATAAGGTGGGACGATGTGTCGTGTTTTAACCTACAAATTGTTATGTCGCAGATTCGCATACGACGAATAGAAGCGGAGTTATAGTTGTTTATATGTGTCAGGCCATGAATCACCATTGACGCCTGGATTGCTTTCCACTCGAAACGACCGATGTTTGACGAAACTATGCAAGTTCGTCGCAGATCGGTATAAGGTGGCTCGATGTGTCGTGTTTTAGGCTACAAATTGCTATGTCGCATATTTGCGTACGACGAATAGAAGCGGAGTTATAGTTGTTTATATCTGTCAGGCCATGAATCACCATTGACGGCCGGATTGCCTACCACTCGGAACGATCGACGTTTGCCGAAACTCTGCAAGTTCTTCGCAGATCGGTATAAGGTGGGTCGATGTGCCGTGTTTTAAGCTACAAATTGCTATGTCGCAGATTTGCATACGACGAATAGAAGCGGAGTTATAGTTGTTTATATCTGTCAGGCCGTGAATCACCATTGACGGCCGGATTGCCTACCACTCGGAACGATCGACGTTTGCCGAAACTCTGCAAGTTCTTCGCAGATCGGTATAAGGTTGGTCGATGTGCCGTGATTTACGCTACAAATTGCTATGTCGCAGATTTGCATACGACGAATAGAAGCGGAGTTATAGTTGTTTATATCTGTCAGGCCATGAATCACCATTGACGGCCGGATTGCCTACCACTCGGAACGATCGACGTTTGCCGAAACTCTACAAGTTCTTCGCAGATCGGTATAAGGTGGGTCGATGTGCCGTGTTTTAAGCTACAAATTGCTATGTCGCAGATTTGCATACGACGAATAGAAGCGGAGTTATAGTTGTTTATATCTGTCAGGCCGTGAATCACCATTGACGGCCGGATTGCCTACCACTCGGAACGATCGACGTTTGCCGATACTATGCAAGTTCTTCGCAGATCGGTATAAGGTGGGTCGATGTGTCGTGCTTTAAGCTACAAATTGCTATGCCGCAGATTCGCATACGACGAATAGAAGCGGAGTTATCGATGTTTATATCTGTGAGGCCATGAATCACCATTGACGACAGGATTGCCTACCACTCGGAACGATCGACGTTCGACGAAACTATGCAAGTTCTTCGCAGATCGGTATAAGGTGGGTCGATGTGTCGTGTTTTAACCTACAAATTGCTATGTCGCAGATTCGCATACGACGAATAGAAGCGGAGTTATAGTTGTTTATATGTGTCTGGCCATGAATCACCATTGACGCCTGCATTGCTTTCCACTCGAAACGACCGATGTTTGACGAAACTATGCAAGTTCGTCGCAGATCGGTATAAGGTGGCTCGATGTGTCGTGTTTTAGGCTACAAATTGCTATGTCGCAGATTTGCATACGACGAATAGAAGCGGAGTTATAGTTGTTTATATCTGTCAGGCCGTGAATCACCATTGACGGCCGGATTGCCTACCACTCGGAACGATCGACGTTTGACGAAACTATGCAAGTTCTTCGCAGATCGGTATAAGGTGGGACGATGTGTCGTGTTTTAACCTACAAATTGTTATGTCGCAGATTCGCATACGACGAATAGAAGCGGAGTTATAGTTGTTTATATGTGTCAGGCCATGAATCACCATTGACGCCTGGATTGCTTTCCACTCGAAACGACCGATGTTTGACGAAACTATGCAAGTTCGTCGCAGATCGGTATAAGGTGGCTCGATGTGTCGTGTTTTAGGCTACAAATTGCTATGTCGCAGATTTGCGTACGACGAATAGAAGCGGAGTTATAGTTGTTTATATCTGTCAGGCCATGAATCACCATTGACGGCCGGATTGCCTACCACTCGGAACGATCGACGTTTGCCGAAACTCTGCAAGTTCTTCGCAGATCGGTATAAGGTGGGTCGATGTGCCGTGTTTTATGCTACAAATTGCTATGTCGCAGATTTGCATACGACGAATAGAAGCGGAGTTATAGTTGTTTATATCTGTCAGGCCGTGAATCACCATTGACGGCCGGATTGCCTACCACTCGGAACGATCGACGTTTGCCGAAACTCTGCAAGTTCTTCGCAGATCGGTATAAGGTTGGTCGATGTGCCGTGATTTATGCTACAAATTGCTATGTCGCAGATTTGCATACGACGAATAGAAGCGGAGTTATAGTTGTTTATATCTGTCAGGCCGTGAATCACCATTGACGGCCGGATTGCCTACCACTCGGAACGATCGACGTTTGCCGATACTATGCAAGTTCTTCGCAGATCGGTATAAGGTGGGTCGATGTGTCGTGTTTTAAGCTACAAATTGCTATGTCGCAGATTTGCATACGACGAATAGAAGCGGAGTTATAGTTGTTTATATGTGTCAGGCCATGAATCACCATTGACGACCGGATTGCTTTCCATTCGAAACGACCGATGCTTGACGAAACTATGCAAGTTCGTCGCAGATCGGTATAAGGTGGGTCGTTGGGCCGTGTTTTAAGCTACAACTTGCTATGTCGCAGATTCGCATACGACGAATAGAAGCGGAGTTATCGATGTTTATATCTGTGAGGCCATTAACCACCATTGACGACCGGATTGCCTACCACTCGGAACGATCGACGCTTGACAAAACTATGCAAGTTCGTCGCAGATCGGTATAAGGTGGCTCGATGTGTCGTGTTTTAGGCTACAAACTGCTATGTCGCAGATTTGCGTACGACGAATAGAAGCGGAGTTATAGTTGTTTATATCTGTCAGGCCATGAATCACCATTGACGGCCGGATTGCCTACCACTCGAAACGATCGATGTTTGACGAAACTATGCAAGTTCGTCGCAGATCGGTATAAGGTGGGTCGTTGGGCCGTGTTTTAAGCTACAAGTTGCTGTGTCGCAGATTCGCATACGACGAATAGAAGTGGAGTTATAGTTGTTTATATCTGTGAGGCCATTAATCACCATTGACGACAGGATTGCCTACCACTCGGAACGATCGACGTTTGACGAAACTATGCAAGTTCTTCGCAGATCGGTATAAGGTGGGACGATGTGTCGTGTTTTAACCTACAAATTGCTATGTCGCAGATTCGCATACGACGAATAGAAGCGGAGTTATAGTTGTTTATATGTGTCCGGCCATGAATCACCATTGACGCCTGGATTGCTTTCCACTCGAAACGACCGATGTTTGACGAAACTATGCAAGTTCGTCGCAGATCGGTGTAAAGTGACTCGATGTGCCGTGTTTTAGGCTACAAATTGCTATGTCGCAGATTTGCGTACGACGAATAGAAGCGGAGTTATAGTTGTTTATATCTGTCAGGCCATGAATCACCATTGACGGCCGGATTGCCTACCACTCGGAACGATCGACGTTTGCCGAAACTCTGCAAGTTCTTCGCAGATCGGTATAAGGTGGGTCGATGTGCCGTGTTTTAAGCTACAAATTGCTATGTCGCAGATTTGCATACGACGAATAGAAGCGGAGTTATAGTTGTTTATATCTGTCAGGCCGTGAATCACCATTGACGGCCGGATTGCCTACCACTCGGAACGATCGACGTTTGACGAAACTATGCAAGTTCTTCGCAGATCGGTATAAGGTGGGACGATGTGTCGTGTTTTAACCTTCAAATTGTTATGTCGCAGATTCGCATACGACGAATAGAAGCGGAGTTATAGTTTTTTATATGTGTCAGGCCATGAATCACCATTGACGCCTGGATTGCTTTCCACTCGAAACGACCGATGTCTGACGAAACTATGCAAGTTCGTCGCAGATCGGTATAAGGTGGCTCGATGTGTCGTGTTTTAGGCTACAAATTGCTATGTCGCAGATTTGCGTACGACGAATAGAAGCGGAGTTATAGTTGTTTATATCTGTCAGGCCATGAATCACCATTGACGCTGGATTGCCTTCCAATCGAAACGATCGATGTTTCACGAAACTATGCAAGTTCGTCGCAGATCGGTATAAGGTGTGTCGATTTGTCGTGCTTTAACCTACAAATTGCTATGTCGCAGATTCGCATACGACGAATAGAAGCGGAGTTATAGTTGTTTATATGTGTCAGGCCATGAATCACCATTGACGCCTGGATTGCTTTCCACTCGAAACGACCGATGTTTGACGAAACTATGCAAGTTCGTCGCAGATCGGTATAAGGTGGCTCGATGTGTCGTGTTTTAGGCTACAAATTGCTATGTCGCAGATTTGCGTACGACGAATAGAAGCGGAGTTATAGTTGTTTATATCTGTCAGGCCATGAATCACCATTGACGGCCGGATTGCCTACCACTCGGAACGATCGACGTTTGCCGAAACTCTGCAAGTTCTTCGCAGATCGGTATAAGGTGGGTCGATGTGCCGTGTTTTAAGCTACAAATTGCTATGTCGCAGATTTGCATACGACGAATAGAAGCGGAGTTATAGTTGTTTATATCTGTCAGGCCGTGAATCACCATTGACGGCCGGATTGCCTACCACTCGGAACGATCGACGTTTGCCGAAACTCTGCAAGTTCTTCGCAGATCGGTATAAGGTTGGTCGATGTGCCGTGATTTATGCTACAAATTGCTATGTCGCAGATTTGCATACGACGAATAGAAGCGGAGTTATAGTTGTTTATATCTGTCAGGCCGTGAATCACCATTGACGGCCGGATTGCCTACCACGCGGAACGATCGACGTTTGCCGATACTATGCAAGTTCTTCGCAGATCGGTATAAGGTGGGTCGATGTGTCGTGTTTTAAGCTACAAATTGCTATGTCGCAGATTTGCATACGACGAATAGAAGCGGAGTTATAGTTGTTTATATCTGTCAGGCCGTGAATCACCATTGACGGCCGGATTGCCTACCACTCGGAACGATCGACGTTTGACGAAACTATGCAAGTTCTTCGCAGATCGGTATAAGGTGGGACGATGTGTCGTGTTTTAACCTACAAATTGTTATGTCGTAGATTCGCATACGACGAATAGAAGCGGAGTTATAGTTGTTTATATGTGTCAGGCCATGAATCACCATTGACGCCTGGATTGCTTTCCACTCGAAACGACCGATGCTTGACGAAACTATGCAAGTTCGTCGCAGATCGGTATAAGGTGGCTCGATGTGTCGTGTTTTAGGCTACAAATTGCTATGTCGCATATTTGCGTACGACGAATAGAAGCGGAGTTATAGTTGTTTATATCTGTCAGGCCGTGAATCACCATTGACGGCCGGATTGCCTACCACTCGGAACGATCGACGTTTGACGAAACTATGCAAGTTCTTCGCAGATCGGTATAAGGTGGGACGATGTGTCGTGTTTTAGGCTACAAATTGCTATGTCGCAGATTTGCGTACGACGAATAGAAGCGGAGTTATCGATGTTTATATCTGTGAGGCCATTAACCACCATTGACGACCGGATTGCCTACCACTCGGAACGATCGACGCTTGACGAAACTATGCAAGTTCGTCGCAGATCGGTATAAGGTGGCTCGATGTTTCGTGTTTTAGGCTACAAACTGCTATGTCGCAGATTTGCGTACGACGAATAGAAGCGGAGTTATAGTTGTTTATATCTGTGAGGCCATTAATCACCATTGACGACAGGATTGCCTACCACTCGGAACGATCGACGTTTGACGAAACTATGCAAGTTCTTCGCAGATCGGTATAAGGTGGGACGATGTGTCGTGTTTTAACCTACAAATTGCTATGTCGCAGATTCGCATACGACGAATAGAAGCGGAGTTATAGTTGTTTATATGTGTCAGGCCATGAATCACCATTGACGCCTGGATTGCTTTCCACTCGAAACGACCGATGTTTGACGAAACTATGCAAGTTCGTCGCAGATCGGTGTAAGGTGGCTCGATGTGCCGTGTTTTAAGCTACAAATTGCTATGTCGCAGATTTGCATACGACGAATAGAAGCGGAGTTATAGTTGTTTATATGTGTCTGGCCATGAATCACCATTGACGCCTGCATTGCTTTCCACTCGAAACGACCGATGTTTGACGAAACTATGCAAGTTCGTCGCAGATCGGTATAAGGTGGCTCGATGTGTCGTGTTTTAGGCTACAAATTGCTATGTCGCAGATTTGCATACGACGAATAGAAGCGGAGTTATAGTTGTTTATATCTGTCAGGCCGTGAATCACCATTGACGGCCGGATTGCCTACCACTCGGAACGATCGACGTTTGACGAAACTATGCAAGTTCTTCGCAGATCGGTATAAGGTGGGACGATGTGTCGTGTTTTAACCTACAAATTGTTATGTCGCAGATTCGCATACGACGAATAGAAGCGGAGTTATTGTTGTTTATATGTGTCAGGCCTTGAATCACCATTGACGCCTGGATTGCTTTCCACTCGAAACGACCGATGTTTGACGAAACTATGCAAGTTCGTCGCAGATCGGTATAAGGTGGCTCGATGTGTCGTGTTTTAGGCTACAAATTGCTATGTCGCATATTTGCGTACGACGAATAGAAGCGGAGTTATAGTTGTTTATATCTGTCAGGCCATGAATCACCATTGACGGCCGGATTGCCTACCACTCGGAACGATCGACGTTTGCCGAAACTCTGCAAGTTCTTCGCAGATCGGTATAAGGTGGGTCGATGTGCCGTGTTTTATGCTACAAATTGCTATGTCGCAGATTTGCATACGACGAATAGAAGCGGAGTTATAGTTGTTTATATCTGTCAGGCCGTGAATCACCATTGACGGCCGGATTGCCTACCACTCGGAACGATCGACGTTTGCCGAAACTCTGCAAGTTCTTCGCAGATCGGTATAAGGTTGGTCGATGTGCCGTGATTTATGCTACAAATTGCTATGTCGCAGATTTGCATACGACGAATAGAAGCGGAGTTATAGTTGTTTATATCTGTCAGGCCGTGAATCACCATTGACGGCCGGATTGCCTACCACTCGGAACGATCGACGTTTGCCGATACTATGCAAGTTCTTCGCAGATCGGTATAAGGTGGGTCGATGTGTCGTGTTTTAAGCTACAAATTGCTATGTCGCAGATTTGCATACGACGAATAGAAGCGGAGTTATAGTTGTTTATATGTGTCAGGCCATGAATCACCATTGACGACCGGATTGCTTTCCATTCGAAACGACCGATGCTTGACGAAACTATGCAAGTTCGTCGCAGATCGGTATAAGGTGGGTCGTTGGGCCGTGTTTTAAGCTACAACTTGCTATGTCGCAGATTCGCATACGACGAATAGAAGCGGAGTTATCGATGTTTATATCTGTGAGGCCATTAACCACCATTGACGACCGGATTGCCTACCACTCGGAACGATCGACGCTTGACGAAACTATGCAAGTTCGTCGCAGATCGGTATAAGGTGGCTCGATGTGTCGTGTTTTAGGCTACAAACTGCTATGTCGCAGATTTGCGTACGACGAATAGAAGCGGAGTTATAGTTGTTTATATCTGTCAGGCCATGAATCACCATTGACGGCCGGATTGCCTACCACTCGAAACGATCGATGTTTGACGAAACTATGCAAGTTCGTCGCAGATCGGTATAAGGTGGGTCGTTGGGCCGTGTTTTAAGCTACAAGTTGCTGTGTCGCAGATTCGCATACGACGAATAGAAGTGGAGTTATAGTTGTTTATATCTGTGAGGCCATTAATCACCATTGACGACAGGATTGCCTACCACTCGGAACGATCGACGTTTGACGAAACTATGCAAGTTCTTCGCAGATCGGTATAAGGTGGGACGATGTGTCGTGTTTTAACCTACAAATTGCTATGTCGCAGATTCGCATACGACGAATAGAAGCGGAGTTATAGTTGTTTATATGTGTCCGGCCATGAATCACCATTGACGCCTGGATTGCTTTCCACTCGAAACAACCGATGTTTGACGAAACTATGCAAGTTCGTCGCAGATCGGTGTAAGGTGGCTCGATGTGCCGTGTTTTAGGCTACAAATTGCTATGTCGCAGATTTGCGTACGACGAATAGAAGCGGAGTTATAGTTGTTTATATCTGTCAGGCCATGAATCACCATTGACGGCCGGATTGCCTACCACTCGGAACGATCGACGTTTGCCGAAACTCTGCAAGTTCTTCGCAGATCGGTATAAGGTGGGTCGATGTGCCGTGTTTTAAGCTACAAATTGCTATGTCGCAGATTTGCATACGACGAATAGAAGCGGAGTTATAGTTGTTTATATCTGTCAGGCCGTGAATCACCATTGACGGCCGGATTGCCTACCACTCGGAACGATCGACGTTTGCCGAAACTCTGCAAGTTCTTCGCAGATCGGTATAAGGTTGGTCGATGTGCCGTGATTTATGCTACAAATTGCTATGTCGCAGATTTGCATACGACGAATAGAAGCGGAGTTATAGTTGTTTATATCTGTCAGGCCGTGAATCACCATTGACGGCCGGATTGCCTACCACTCGGAACGATCGACGTTTGCCGATACTATGCAAGTTCTTCGCAGATCGGTATAAGGTGGGTCGATGTGTCGTGTTTTAAGCTACAAATTGCTATGTCGCAGATTTGCATACGACGAATAGAAGCGGAGTTATAGTTGTTTATATCTGTCAGGCCGTGAATCACCATTGACGGCCGGATTGCCTACCACTCGGAACGATCGACGTTTGACGAAACTATGCAAGTTCTTCGCAGATCGGTATAAGGTGGGACGATGTGTCGTGTTTTAACCTACAAATTGTTATGTCGCAGATTCGCATACGACGAATAGAAGCGGAGTTATAGTTGTTTATATGTGTCAGGCCATGAATCACCATTGACGCCTGGATTGCTTTCCACTCGAAACGACCGATGTTTGACGAAACTATGCAAGTTCGTCGCAGATCGGTATAAGGTGGCTCGATGTGTCGTGTTTTAGGCTACAAATTGCTATGTCGCATATTTGCGTACGACGAATAGAAGCGGAGTTATAGTTGTTTATATCTGTCAGGCCATGAATCACCATTGACGGCCGGATTGCCTACCACTCGGAACGATCGACGTTTGCCGAAACTCTGCAAGTTCTTCGCAGATCGGTATAAGGTGGGTCGATGTGCCGTGTTTTAAGCTACAAATTGCTATGTCGCAGATTTGCATACGACGAATAGAAGCGGAGTTATAGTTGTTTATATCTGTCAGGCCGTGAATCACCATTGACGGCCGGATTGCCTACCACTCGGAACGATCGACGTTTGCCGAAACTCTGCAAGTTCTTCGCAGATCGGTATAAGGTGGGTCGATGTGCCGTGCTTTAAGCTACAAATTGCTATGTCGCAGATTTGCATACGACGAATAGAAGCGGAGTTATAGTTGTTTATATCTGTCAGGCCGTGAATCACCATTGACGGCCGGATTGCCTACCACTCGGAACGATCGACGTTTGCCGATACTATGCAAGTTCTTCGCAGATCGGTATAAGGTGGGTCGATGTGTCGTGTTTTAAGCTACAAATTGCTATGTCGCAGATTTGCATACGACGAATAGAAGCGGAGTTATAGTTGTTTATATGTGTCAGGCCATGAATCACCATTGACGACCGGATTGCTTTCCATTCGAAACGACCGATTCTTGATGAAACTATGCAAGTTCGTCGCAGATCGGTATAAGGTGGGTCGTTGGGCCGTGTTTTAAGCTACAACTAGCTATGTCGCAGATTCGCATACGACGAATAGAAGCGGAGTTATCGATGTTTATATCTGTGAGGCCATTAACCACCATTGACGACCGGATTGCCTACCACTCGGAACGATCGACGCTTGACGAAACTATGCAAGTTCGTCGCAGATCGGTATAAGGTGGCTCGATGTGTCGTGTTTTAGGCTACAAACTGCTATGTCGCAGATTTGCGTACGACGAATAGAAGCGGAGTTATAGTTGTTTATATCTGTCAGGCCATGAATCACCATTGACGGCCGGATTGCCTACCACTCGAAACGATCGATGTTTGACGAAACTATGCAAGTTCGTCGCAGATCGGTATAAGGTGGGTCGTTGGGCCGTGTTTTAAGCTACAAGTTGCTGTGTCGCAGATTCGCATACGACGAATAGAAGTGGAGTTATAGTTGTTTATATCTGTGAGGCCATTAATCACCATTGACGACAGGATTGCCTACCACTCGGAACGATCGACGTTTGACGAAACTATGCAAGTTCTTCGCAGATCGGTATAAGGTGGGACGATGTGTCGTGTTTTAACCTACAAATTGCTATGTCGCAGATTCGCATACGACGAATGGAAGCGGAGTTATAGTTGTTTATATGTGTCCGGCCATGAATCACCATTGACGCCTGGATTGCTTTCCACTCGAAACGACCGATGTTTGACGAAACTATGCAAGTTCGTCGCAGATCGGTGTAAGGTGGCTCGATGTGCCGTGTTTTAGGCTACAAATTGCTATGTCGCAGATTTGCGTACGACGAATAGAAGCGGAGTTATAGTTGTTTATATCTGTCAGGCCATGAATCACCATTGACGGCCGGATTGCCTACCACTCGGAACGATCGACGTTTGCCGAAACTCTGCAAGTTCTTCGCAGATCGGTATAAGGTGGGTCGATGTGCCGTGTTTTAAGCTACAAATTGCTATGTCGCAGATTTGCATACGACGAATAGAAGCGGAGTTATAGTTGTTTATATCTGTCAGGCCGTGAATCACCATTGACGGCCGGATTGCCTACCACTCGGAACGATCGACGTTTGACGAAACTATGCAAGTTCTTCGCAGATCGGTATAAGGTGGGACGATGTGTCGTGTTTTAACCTTCAAATTGTTATGTCGCAGATTCGCATACGACGAATAGAAGCGGAGTTATAGTTTTTTATATGTGTCAGGCCATGAATCACCATTGACGCCTGGATTGCTTTCCACTCGAAACGACCGATGTCTGACGAAACTATGCAAGTTCGTCGCAGATCGGTATAAGGTGGCTCGATGTGTCGTGTTTTAGGCTACAAATTGCTATGTCGCAGATTTGCGTACGACGAATAGAAGCGGAGTTATAGTTGTTTATATCTGTCAGGCCATGAATCACCATTGACGCTGGATTGCCTTCCAATCGAAACGATCGATGTTTCACGAAACTATGCAAGTTCGTCGCAGATCGGTATAAGGTGTGTCGATTTGTCGTGCTTTAACCTACAAATTGCTATGTCGCAGATTCGCATACGACGAATAGAAGCGGAGTTATAGTTGTTTATATGTGTCAGGCCATGAATCACCATTGACGCCTGGATTGCTTTCCACTCGAAACGACCGATGTTTGACGAAACTATGCAAGTTCGTCGCAGATCGGTATAAGGTGGCTCGATGTGTCGTGTTTTAGGCTACAAATTGCTATGTCGCAGATTTGCGTACGACGAATAGAAGCGGAGTTATAGTTGTTTATATCTGTCAGGCCATGAATCACCATTGACGGCCGGATTGCCTACCACTCGGAACGATCGACGTTTGCCGAAACTCTGCAAGTTCTTCGCAGATCGGTATAAGGTTGGTCGATGTGCCGTGATTTATGCTACAAATTGCTATGTCGCAGATTTGCATACGACGAATAGAAGCGGAGTTATAGTTGTTTATATCTGTCAGGCCGTGAATCACCATTGACGGCCGGATTGCCTACCACTCGGAACGATCGACGTTTGCCGATACTATGCAAGTTCTTCGCAGATCGGTATAAGGTGGGTCGATGTGTCGTGTTTTAAGCTACAAATTGCTATGTCGCAGATTTGCATACGACGAATAGAAGCGGAGTTATAGTTGTTTATATCTGTCAGGCCGTGAATCACCATTGACGGCCGGATTGCCTACCACTCGGAACGATCGACGTTTGACGAAACTATGCAAGTTCTTCGCAGATCGGTATAAGGTGGGACGATGTGTCGTGTTTTAACCTACAAATTGTTATGTCGCAGATTCGCATACGACGAATAGAAGCGGAGTTATAGTTGTTTATATGTGTCAGGCCATGAATCACCATTGACGCCTGGATTGCTTTCCACTCGAAACGACCGATGTTTGACGAAACTATGCAAGTTCGTCGCAGATCGGTATAAGGTGGCTCGATGTGTCGTGTTTTAGGCTACAAATTGCTATGTCGCATATTTGCGTACGACGAATAGAAGCGGAGTTATAGTTGTTTAAATCTGTCAGGCCGTGAATCACCATTGACGGCCGGATTGCCTACCACTCGGAACGATCGACGTTTGACGAAACTATGCAAGTTCTTCGCAGATCGGTATAAGGTGGGACGATGTGTCGTGTTTTAGGCTACAAACTGCTATGTCGCAGATTTGCGTACGACGAATAGAAGCGGAGTTATAGTTGTTTATATCTGTCAGGCCGTGAATCACCATTGACGGCCGGATTGCCTACCACTCGGAACGATCGACGTTTGACGAAACTATGCAAGTTCTTCGCAGATCGGTATAAGGTGGGACGATGTGTCGTGTTTTAACCTTCAAATTGTTATGTCGCAGATTCGCATACGACGAATAGAAGCGGAGTTATAGTTTTTTATATGTGTCAGGCCATGAATCACCATTGACGCCTGGATTGCTTTCCACTCGAAACGACCGATGTCTGACGAAACTATGCAAGTTCGTCGCAGATCGGTATAAGGTGGCTCGATGTGCCGTGTTTTAGGCTACAAATTGCTATGTCGCAGATTTGCGTACGACGAATAGAAGCGGAGTTATAGTTGTTTATATCTGTCAGGCCATGAATCACCATTGACGCTGGATTGCCTTCCAATCGAAACGATCGATGTTTCATGAAGCTATGCAAGTTCGTCGCAGATCGGTATAAGGTGTGTCGATTTGTCGTGCTTTAACCTACAAATTGCTATGTCGCAGATTCGCATACGACGAATAGAAGCGGAGTTATAGTTGTTTATATGTGTCAGGCCATGAATCACCATTGACGCCTGGATTGCTTTCCACTCGAAACGACCGATGTTTGACGAAACTATGCAAGTTCGTCGCAGATCGGTATAAGGTGGCTCGATGTGTCGTGTTTTAGGCTACAAATTGCTATGTCGCAGATTTGCGTACGACGAATAGAAGCGGAGTTATAGTTGTTTATATCTGTCAGGCCATGAATCACCATTGACGGCCGGATTGCCTACCACTCGGAACGATCGACGTTTGCCGAAACTCTGCAAGTTCTTCGCAGATCGGTATAAGGTGGGTCGATGTGCCGTGTTTTAAGCTACAAATTGCTATGTCGCAGATTTGCATACGACGAATAGAAGCGGAGTTATAGTTGTTTATATCTGTCAGGCCGTGAATCACCATTGACGGCCGGATTGCCTACCACTCGGAACGATCGACGTTTGCCGAAACTCTGCAAGTTCTTCGCAGATCGGTATAAGGTTGGTCGATGTGCCGTGATTTATGCTACAAATTGCTATGTCGCAGATTTGCATACGACGAATAGAAGCGGAGTTATAGTTGTTTATATCTGTCAGGCCGTGAATCACCATTGACGGCCGGATTGCCTACCACTCGGAACGATCGACGTTTGCCGATACTATGCAAGTTCTTCGCAGATCGGTATAAGGTGGGTCGATGTGTCGTGTTTTAAGCTACAAATTGCTATGTCGCAGATTTGCATACGACGAATAGAAGCGGAGTTATAGTTGTTTATATCTGTCAGGCCGTGAATCACCATTGACGGCCGGATTGCCTACCACTCGGAACGATCGACGTTTGACGAAACTATGCAAGTTCTTCGCAGATCGGTATAAGGTGGGACGATGTGTCGTGTTTTAACCTACAAATTGTTATGTCGCAGATTCGCATACGACGAATAGAAGCGGAGTTATAGTTGTTTATATGTGTCAGGCCATGAATCACCATTGACGCCTGGATTGCTTTCCACTCGAAACGACCGATGTTTGACGAAACTATGCAAGTTCGTCGCAGATCGGTATAAGGTGGCTCGATGTGTCGTGTTTTAGGCTACAAATTGCTATGTCGCATATTTGCGTACGACGAATAGAAGCGGAGTTATAGTTGTTTATATCTGTCAGGCCGTGAATCACCATTGACGGCCGGATTGCCTACCACTCGGAACGATCGACGTTTGACGAAACTATGCAAGTTCTTCGCAGATCGGTATAAGGTGGGACGATGTGTCGTGTTTTAGGCTACAAATTGCTATGTCGCAGATCTGCGTACGACGAATAGAAGCGGAGTTATAGTTGTTTATATCTGTCAGGCCATGAATCACCATTGACGGCCGGATTGCCTACCACTCGGAACGATCGACGTTTGCCGAAACTCTACAAGTTCTTCGCAGATCGGTATAAGGTGGGTCGATGTGCCGTGTTTTAAGCTACAAATTGCTATGTCGCAGATTTGCATACGACGAATAGAAGCGGAGTTATAGTTGTTTATATCTGTCAGGCCGTGAATCACCATTGACGGCCGGATTGCCTACCACTCGGAACGATCGACGTTTGCCGATACTATGCAAGTTCTTCGCAGATCGGTATAAGGTGGGTCGATGTGTCGTGCTTTAAGCTACAAATTGCTATGCCGCAGATTCGCATACGACGAATAGAAGCGGAGTTATCGATGTTTATATCTGTGAGGCCATGAATCACCATTGACGACAGGATTGCCTACCACTCGGAACGATCGACGTTCGACGAAACTATGCAAGTTCTTCGCAGATCGGTATAAGGTGGGTCGATGTGTCGTGTTTTAACCTACAAATTGCTATGTCGCAGATTCGCATACGACGAATAGAAGCGGAGTTATAGTTGTTTATATGTGTCAGGCCATGAATCACCATTGACGACCGGATTGCTTTCCACTCGAAACGACCGATGCTTGACGAAACTATGCAAGTTCGTCGCAGATCGGTATAAGGTGGGTCGTTGGGCCGTGTTTTAAGCTACAACTTGCTATGTCGCAGATTCGCATACGACGAATAGAAGCGGAGTTATCGATGTTTATATCTGTGAGGCCATTAACCACCATTGACGACCGGATTGCCTACCACTCGGAACGATCGACGCTTGACGAAACTATGCAAGTTCGTCGCAGATCGGTATAAGGTGGCTCGATGTTTCGTGTTTTAGGCTACAAACTGCTATGTCGCAGATTTGCGTACGACGAATAGAAGCGGAGTTATAGTTGTTTATATCTGTGAGGCCATTAATCACCATTGACGACAGGATTGCCTACCACTCGGAACGATCGACGTTTGACGAAACTATGCAAGTTCTTCGCAGATCGGTATAAGGTGGGACGATGTGTCGTGTTTTAACCTACAAATTGCTATGTCGCAGATTCGCATACGACGAATAGAAGCGGAGTTATAGTTGTTTATATGTGTCAGGCCATGAATCACCATTGACGCCTGCATTGCTTTCCACTCGAAACGACCGATGTTTGACGAAACTATGCAAGTTCGTCGCAGATCGGTATAAGGTGGCTCGATGTGTCGTGTTTTAGGCTACAAATTGCTATGTCGCAGATTTGCATACGACGAATAGAAGCGGAGTTATAGTTGTTTATATCTGTCAGGCCGTGAATCACCATTGACGGCCGGATTGCCTACCACTCGGAACGATCGACGTTTGACGAAACTATGCAAGTTCTTCGCAGATCGGTATAAGGTGGGACGATGTGTCGTGTTTTAACCTACAAATTGTTATGTCGCAGATTCGCATACGACGAATAGAAGCGGAGTTATTGTTGTTTATATGTGTCAGGCCATGAATCACCATTGACGCCTGGATTGCTTTCCACTCGAAACGACCGATGTTTGACGAAACTATGCAAGTTCGTCGCAGATCGGTATAAGGTGGCTCGATGTGTCGTGTTTTAGGCTACAAATTGCTATGTCGCATATTTGCGTACGACGAATAGAAGCGGAGTTATAGTTGTTTATATCTGTCAGGCCGTGAATCACCATTGACGGCCGGATTGCCTACCACTCGGAACGATCGACGTTTGCCGAAACTCTGCAAGTTCTTCGCAGATCGGTATAAGGTTGGTCGATGTGCCGTGATTTATGCTACAAATTGCTATGTCGCAGATTTGCATACGACGAATAGAAGCGGAGTTATAGTTGTTTATATCTGTCAGGCCGTGAATCACCATTGACGGCCGGATTGCCTACCACTCGGAACGATCGACGTTTGCCGATACTATGCAAGTTCTTCGCAGATCGGTATAAGGTGGGTCGATGTGTCGTGTTTTAAGCTACAAATTGCTATGTGGCAGATTTGCATACGACGAATAGAAGCGGAGTTATAGTTGTTTATATGTGTCAGGCCATGAATCACCATTGACGACCGGATTGCTTTCCATTCGAAACGACCGATGCTTGACGAAACTATGCAAGTTCGTCGCAGATCGGTATAAGGTGGGTCGTTGGGCCGTGTTTTAAGCTACAACTTGCTATGTCGCAGATTCGCATACGACGAATAGAAGTGGAGTTATAGTTGTTTATATCTGTGAGGCCATTAATCACCATTGACGACAGGATTGCCTACCACTCGGAACGATCGACGTTTGACGAAACTATGCAAGTTCTTCGCAGATCGGTATAAGGTGGGACGATGTGTCGTGTTTTAACCTACAAATTGCTATGTCGCAGATTCGCATACGACGAATAGAAGCGGAGTTATAGTTGTTTATATGTGTCCGGCCATGAATCACCATTGACGCCTGGATTGCTTTCCACTCGAAACGACCGATGTTTGACGAAACTATGCAAGTTCGTCGCAGATCGGTGTAAGGTGGCTCGATGTGCCGTGTTTTAGGCTACAAATTGCTATGTCGCAGATTTGCGTACGACGAATAGAAGCGGAGTTATAGTTGTTTATATCTGTCAGGCCATGAATCACCATTGACGGCCGGATTGCCTACCACTCGGAACGATCGACGTTTGCCGAAACTCTGCAAGTTCTTCGCAGATCGGTATAAGGTGGGCCGATGTGCCGTGTTTTAAGCTACAAATTGCTATGTCGCAGATTTGCATACGACGAATAGAAGCGGAGTTATAGTTGTTTATATCTGTCAGGCCATGAATCACCATTGACGCCTGGATTGCTTTCCACTCGAAACGACCGATGTTTGACGAAACTATGCAAGTTCGTCGCAGATCGGTGTAAGGTGGCTCGATGTGCCGTGTTTTAAGCTACAAATTGCTATGTCGCAGATTTGCATACGACGAATAGAAGCGGAGTTATAGTTGTTTATATGTGTCTGGCCATGAATCACCATTGACGCCTGCATTGCTTTCCACTCGAAACGACCGATGTTTGACGAAACTATGCAAGTTCGTCGCAGATCGGTATAAGGTGGCTCGATGTGTCGTGTTTTAGGCTACAAATTGCTATGTCGCAGATTTGCATACGACGAATAGAAGCGGAGTTATAGTTGTTTATATCTGTCAGGCCGTGAATCACCATTGACGGCCGGATTGCCTACCACTCGGAACGATCGACGTTTGACGAAACTATGCAAGTTCTTCGCAGATCGGTATAAGGTGGGACGATGTGTCGTGTTTTAACCTACAAATTGTTATGTCGCAGATTCGCATACGACGAATAGAAGCGGAGTTATTGTTGTTTATATGTGTCAGGCCATGAATCACCATTGACGCCTGGATTGCTTTCCACTCGAAACGACCGATGTTTGACGAAACTATGCAAGTTCGTCGCAGATCGGTATAAGGTGGCTCGATGTGTCGTGTTTTAGGCTACAAATTGCTATGTCGCATATTTGCGTACGACGAATAGAAGCGGAGTTATAGTTGTTTATATCTGTCAGGCCATGAATCACCATTGACGGCCGGATTGCCTACCACTCGGAACGATCGACGTTTGCCGAAACTCTGCAAGTTCTTCGCAGATCGGTATAAGGTGGGTCGATGTGCCGTGTTTTATGCTACAAATTGCTATGTCGCAGATTTGCATACGACGAATAGAAGCGGAGTTATAGTTGTTTATATCTGTCAGGCCGTGAATCACCATTGACGGCCGGATTGCCTACCACTCGGAACGATCGACGTTTGCCGAAACTCTGCAAGTTCTTCGCAGATCGGTATAAGGTTGGTCGATGTGCCGTGATTTATGCTACAAATTGCTATGTCGCAGATTTGCATACGACGAATAGAAGCGGAGTTATAGTTGTTTATATCTGTCAGGCCGTGAATCACCATTGACGGCCGGATTGCCTACCACTCGGAACGATCGACGTTTGCCGATACTATGCAAGTTCTTCGCAGATCGGTATAAGGTGGGTCGATGTGTCGTGTTTTAAGCTACAAATTGCTATGTCGCAGATTTGCATACGACGAATAGAAGCGGAGTTATAGTTGTTTATATGTGTCAGGCCATGAATCACCATTGACGACCGGATTGCTTTCCATTCGAAACGACCGATGCTTGACGAAACTATGCAAGTTCGTCGCAGATCGGTATAAGGTGGGTCGTTGGGCCGTGTTTTAAGCTACAACTTGCTATGTCGCAGATTCGCATACGACGAATAGAAGCGGAGTTATCGATGTTTATATCTGTGAGGCCATTAACCACCATTGACGACCGGATTGCCTACCACTCGGAACGATCGACGCTTGACGAAACTATGCAAGTTCGTCGCAGATCGGTATAAGGTGGCTCGATGTGTCGTGTTTTAGGCTACAAACTGCTATGTCGCAGATTTGCGTACGACGAATAGAAGCGGAGTTATAGTTGTTTATATCTGTCAGGCCATGAATCACCATTGACGGCCGGATTGCCTACCACTCGAAACGATCGATGTTTGACGAAACTATGCAAGTTCGTCGCAGATCGGTATAAGGTGGGTCGTTGGGCCGTGTTTTAAGCTACAAGTTGCTGTGTCGCAGATTCGCATACGACGAATAGAAGTGGAGTTATAGTTGTTTATATCTGTGAGGCCATTAATCACCATTGACGACAGGATTGCCTACCACTCGGAACGATCGACGTTTGACGAAACTATGCAAGTTCTTCGCAGATCGGTATAAGGTGGGACGATGTGTCGTGTTTTAACCTACAAATTGCTATGTCGCAGATTCGCATACGACGAATAGAAGCGGAGTTATAGTTGTTTATATCTGTCAGGCCATGAATCACCATTGACGGCCGGATTGCCTACCACTCGGAACGATCGACGTTTGCCGAAACTCTGCAAGTTCTTCGCAGATCGGTATAAGGTGGGTCGATGTGCCGTGTTTTAAGCTACAAATTGCTATGTCGCAGATTTGCATACGACGAATAGAAGCGGAGTTATAGTTGTTTATATCTGTCAGGCCGTGAATCACCATTGACGGCCGGATTGCCTACCACTCGGAACGATCGACGTTTGCCGAAACTCTGCAAGTTCTTCGCAGATCGGTATAAGGTTGGTCGATGTGCCGTGATTTATGCTACAAATTGCTATGTCGCAGATTTGCATACGACGAATAGAAGCGGAGTTATAGTTGTTTATATCTGTCAGGCCGTGAATCACCATTGACGGCCGGATTGCCTACCACTCGGAACGATCGACGTTTGCCGATACTATGCAAGTTCTTCGCAGATCGGTATAAGGTGGGTCGATGTGTCGTGTTTTAAGCTACAAATTGCTATGTCGCAGATTTGCATACGACGAATAGAAGCGGAGTTATAGTTGTTTATATCTGTCAGGCCGTGAATCACCATTGACGGCCGGATTGCCTACCACTCGGAACGATCGACGTTTGACGAAACTATGCAAGTTCTTCGCAGATCGGTATAAGGTGGGACGATGTGTCGTGTTTTAACCTACAAATTGTTATGTCGCAGATTCGCATACGACGAATAGAAGCGGAGTTATAGTTGTTTATATGTGTCAGGCCATGAATCACCATTGACGCCTGGATTGCTTTCCACTCGAAACGACCGATGTTTGACGAAACTATGCAAGTTCGTCGCAGATCGGTATAAGGTGGCTCGATGTGTCGTGTTTTAGGCTACAAATTGCTATGTCGCATATTTGCGTACGACGAATAGAAGCGGAGTTATAGTTGTTTATATCTGTCAGGCCATGAATCACCATTGACGGCCGGATTGCCTACCACTCGGAACGATCGACGTTTGCCGAAACTCTGCAAGTTCTTCGCAGATCGGTATAAGGTGGGTCGATGTGCCGTGTTTTATGCTACAAATTGCTATGTCGCAGATTTGCATACGACGAATAGAAGCGGAGTTATAGTTGTTTATATCTGTCAGGCCGTGAATCACCATTGACGGCCGGATTGCCTACCACTCGGAACGATCGACGTTTGCCGATACTATGCAAGTTCTTCGCAGATCGGTATAAGGTGGGTCGATGTGTCGTGTTTTAAGCTACAAATTGCTATGTCGCAGATTTGCATACGACGAATAGAAGCGGAGTTATAGTTGTTTATATCTGTCAGGCCGTGAATCACCATTGACGGCCGGATTGCCTACCACTCGGAACGATCGACGTTTGACGAAACTATGCAAGTTCTTCGCAGATCGGTATAAGGTGGGACGATGTGTCGTGTTTTAACCTACAAATTGTTATGTCGCAGATTCGCATACGACGAATAGAAGCGGAGTTATAGTTGTTTATATGTGTCAGGCCATGAATCACCATTGACGCCTGGATTGCTTTCCACTCGAAACGACCGATGTTTGACGAAACTATGCAAGTTCGTCGCAGATCGGTATAAGGTGGCTCGATGTGTCGTGTTTTAGGCTACAAATTGCTATGTCGCATATTTGCGTACGACGAATAGAAGCGGAGTTATAGTTGTTTATATCTGTCAGGCCGTGAATCACCATTGACGGCCGGATTGCCTACCACTCGGAACGATCGACGTTTGACGAAACTATGCAAGTTCTTCGCAGATCGGTATAAGGTGGGACGATGTGTCGTGTTTTAGGCTACAAACTGCTATGTCGCAGATTTGCGTACGACGAATAGAAGCGGAGTTATAGTTGTTTATATCTGTCAGGCCGTGAATCACCATTGACGGCCGGATTGCCTACCACTCGGAACGATCGACGTTTGACGAAACTATGCAAGTTCTTCGCAGATCGGTATAAGGTGGGACGATGTGTCGTGTTTTAACCTTCAAATTGTTATGTCGCAGATTCGCATACGACGAATAGAAGCGGAGTTATAGTTTTTTATATGTGTCAGGCCATGAATCACCATTGACGCCTGGATTGCTTTCCACTCGAAACGACCGATGTCTGACGAAACTATGCAAGTTCGTCGCAGATCGGTATAAGGTGGCTCGATGTGCCGTGTTTTAGGCTACAAATTGCTATGTCGCAGATTTGCGTACGACGAATAGAAGCGGAGTTATAGTTGTTTATATCTGTCAGGCCATGAATCACCATTGACGCTGGATTGCCTTCCAATCGAAACGATCGATGTTTCACGAAGCTATGCAAGTTCGTCGCAGATCGGTATAAGGTGTGTCGATTTGTCGTGCTTTAACCTACAAATTGCTATGTCGCAGATTCGCATACGACGAATAGAAGCGGAGTTATAGTTGTTTATATGTGTCAGGCCATGAATCACCATTGACGCCTGGATTGCTTTCCACTCGAAACGACCGATGTTTGACGAAACTATGCAAGTTCGTCGCAGATCGGTATAAGGTGGCTCGATGTGTCGTGTTTTAGGCTACAAATTGCTATGTCGCAGATTTGCGTACGACGAATAGAAGCGGAGTTATAGTTGTTTATATCTGTCAGGCCATGAATCACCATTGACGGCCGGATTGCCTACCACTCGGAACGATCGACGTTTGCCGAAACTCTGCAAGTTCTTCGCAGATCGGTATAAGGTGGGTCGATGTGCCGTGTTTTAAGCTACAAATTGCTATGTCGCAGATTTGCATACGACGAATAGAAGCGGAGTTATAGTTGTTTATATCTGTCAGGCCGTGAATCACCATTGACGGCCGGATTGCCTACCACTCGGAACGATCGACGTTTGCCGAAACTCTGCAAGTTCTTCGCAGATCGGTATAAGGTTGGTCGATGTGCCGTGATTTATGCTACAAATTGCTATGTCGCAGATTTGCATACGACGAATAGAAGCGGAGTTATAGTTGTTTATATCTGTCAGGCCGTGAATCACCATTGACGGCCGGATTGCCTACCACTCGGAACGATCGACGTTTGCCGATACTATGCAAGTTCTTCGCAGATCGGTATAAGGTGGGTCGATGTGTCGTGTTTTAAGCTACAAATTGCTATGTCGCAGATTTGCATACGACGAATAGAAGCGGAGTTATAGTTGTTTATATCTGTCAGGCCGTGAATCACCATTGACGGCCGGATTGCCTACCACTCGGAACGATCGACGTTTGACGAAACTATGCAAGTTCTTCGCAGATCGGTATAAGGTGGGACGATGTGTCGTGTTTTAACCTACAAATTGCTATGTCGCAGATTCGCATACGACGAATAGAAGCGGAGTTATAGTTGTTTATATGTGTCAGGCCATGAATCACCATTGACGCCTGGATTGCTTTCCACTCGAAACGACCGATGTTTGACGAAACTATGCAAGTTCGTCGCAGATCGGTATAAGGTGGCTCGATGTGTCGTGTTTTAGGCTACAAATTGCTATGTCGCATATTTGCGTACGACGAATAGAAGCGGAGTTATAGTTGTTTATATCTGTCAGGCCGTGAATCACCATTGACGGCCGGATTGCCTACCACTCGGAACGATCGACGTTTGACGAAACTATGCAAGTTCTTCGCAGATCGGTATAAGGTGGGACGATGTGTCGTGTTTTAGGCTACAAATTGCTATGTCGCAGATCTGCGTACGACGAATAGAAGCGGAGTTATAGTTGTTTATATCTGTCAGGCCATGAATCACCATTGACGGCCGGATTGCCTACCACTCGGAACGATCGACGTTTGCCGAAACTCTACAAGTTCTTCGCAGATCGGTATAAGGTGGGTCGATGTGCCGTGTTTTAAGCTACAAATTGCTATGTCGCAGATTTGCATACGACGAATAGAAGCGGAGTTATAGTTGTTTATATCTGTCAGGCCGTGAATCACCATTGACGGCCGGATTGCCTACCACTCGGAACGATCGACGTTTGCCGATACTATGCAAGTTCTTCGCAGATCGGTATAAGGTGGGTCGATGTGTCGTGCTTTAAGCTACAAATTGCTATGCCGCAGATTCGCATACGACGAATAGAAGCGGAGTTATCGATGTTTATATCTGTGAGGCCATGAATCACCATTGACGACAGGATTGCCTACCACTCGGAACGATCGACGTTCGACGAAACTATGCAAGTTCTTCGCAGATCGGTATAAGGTGGGTCGATGTGTCGTGTTTTAACCTACAAATTGCTATGTCGCAGATTCGCATACGACGAATAGAAGCGGAGTTATATTTGTTTATATGTGTCAGGCCATGAATCACCATTGACGACCGGATTGCTTTCCACTCGAAACGACCGATGCTTGACGAAACTATGCAAGTTCGTCGCAGATCGGTATAAGGTGGGTCGTTGGGCCGTGTTTTAAGCTACAACTTGCTATGTCGCAGATTCGCATACGACGAATAGAAGCGGAGTTATCGATGTTTATATCTGTGAGGCCATTAACCACCATTGACGACCGGATTGCCTACCACTCGGAACGATCGACGCTTGACGAAACTATGCAAGTTCGTCGCAGATCGGTATAAGGTGGCTCGATGTTTCGTGTTTTAGGCTACAAACTGCTATGTCGCAGATTTGCGTACGACGAATAGAAGCGGAGTTATAGTTGTTTATATCTGTGAGGCCATTAATCACCATTGACGACAGGATTGCCTACCACTCGGAACGATCGACGTTTGACGAAACTATGCAAGTTCTTCGCAGATCGGTATAAGGTGGGACGATGTGTCGTGTTTTAACC
This sequence comes from Anoplius nigerrimus, assembly GCA_914767735.1. Taxonomy (NCBI): domain Eukaryota; kingdom Metazoa; phylum Arthropoda; class Insecta; order Hymenoptera; family Pompilidae; genus Anoplius; species Anoplius nigerrimus. The sequence continues at coordinate 4,083 of CAJZBX010001124.1, read as the reverse complement.
TACAAATTGCTATGTCGCAGATTCGCATACGACGAATAGAAGCGGAGTTATAGTTGTTTATATGTGTCAGGCCATGAATCACCATTGACGCCTGCATTGCTTTCCACTCGAAACGACCGATGTTTGACGAAACTATGCAAGTTCGTCGCAGATCGGTATAAGGTGGCTCGATGTGTCGTGTTTTAGGCTACAAATTGCTATGTCGCAGATTTGCATACGACGAATAGAAGCGGAGTTATAGTTGTTTATATCTGTCAGGCCGTGAATCACCATTGACGGCCGGATTGCCTACCACTCGGAACGATCGACGTTTGACGAAACTATGCAAGTTCTTCGCAGATCGGTATAAGGTGGGACGATGTGTCGTGTTTTAACCTACAAATTGTTATGTCGCAGATTCGCATACGACGAATAGAAGCGGAGTTATTGTTGTTTATATGTGTCAGGCCATGAATCACCATTGACGCCTGGATTGCTTTCCACTCGAAACGACCGATGTTTGACGAAACTATGCAAGTTCGTCGCAGATCGGTATAAGGTGGCTCGATGTGTCGTGTTTTAGGCTACAAATTGCTATGTCGCATATTTGCGTACGACGAATAGAAGCGGAGTTATAGTTGTTTATATCTGTCAGGCCGTGAATCACCATTGACGGCCGGATTGCCTACCACTCGGAACGATCGACGTTTGCCGAAACTCTGCAAGTTCTTCGCAGATCGGTATAAGGTTGGTCGATGTGCCGTGATTTATGCTACAAATTGCTATGTCGCAGATTTGCATACGACGAATAGAAGCGGAGTTATAGTTGTTTATATCTGTCAGGCCGTGAATCACCATTGACGGCCGGATTGCCTACCACTCGGAACGATCGACGTTTGCCGATACTATGCAAGTTCTCCGCAGATCGGTATAAGGTGGGTCGATGTGTCGTGTTTTAAGCTACAAATTGCTATGTGGCAGATTTGCATACGACGAATAGAAGCGGAGTTATAGTTGTTTATATGTGTCAGGCCATGAATCACCATTGACGACCGGATTGCTTTCCATTCGAAACGACCGATGCTTGACGAAACTATGCAAGTTCGTCGCAGATCGGTATAAGGTGGGTAGTTGGCCGTGTTTTAAGCTACAACTTGCTATGTCGCAGATTCGCATACGACGAATAGAAGCGGAGTTATCGATGTTTATATCTGTGAGGCCATTAACCACCATTGACGACCGGATTGCCTACCACTCGGAACGATCGACGCTTGACGAAACTATGCAAGTTCGTCGCAGATCGGTATAAGGTGGCTCGATGTGTCGTGTTTTAGGCTACAAACTGCTATGTCGCAGATTTGCGTACGACGAATAGAAGCGGAGTTATAGTTGTTTATATCTGTCAGGCCATGAATCACCATTGACGGCCGGATTGCCTACCACTCGAAACGATCGATGTTTGACGAAACTATGCAAGTTCGTCGCAGATCGGTATAAGGTGGGTCGTTGGGCCGTGTTTTAAGCTACAAGTTGCTGTGTCGCAGATTCGCATACGACGAATAGAAGTGGAGTTATAGTTGTTTATATCTGTGAGGCCATTAATCACCATTGACGACAGGATTGCCTACCACTCGGAACGATCGACGTTTGACGAAACTATGCAAGTTCTTCGCAGATCGGTATAAGGTGGGACGATGTGTCGTGTTTTAACCTACAAATTGCTATGTCGCAGATTCGCATACGACGAATAGAAGCGGAGTTATAGTTGTTTATATGTGTCCGGCCATGAATCACCATTGACGCCTGGATTGCTTTCCACTCGAAACGACCGATGTTTGACGAAACTATGCAAGTTCGTCGCAGATCGGTGTAAGGTGGCTCGATGTGCCGTGTTTTAGGCTACAAATTGCTATGTCGCAGATTTGCGTACGACGAATAGAAGCGGAGTTATAGTTGTTTATATCTGTCAGGCCATGAATCACCATTGACGGCCGGATTGCCTACCACTCGGAACGATCGACGTTTGCCGAAACTCTGCAAGTTCTTCGCAGATCGGTATAAGGTGGGCCGATGTGCCGTGTTTTAAGCTACAAATTGCTATGTCGCAGATTTGCATACGACGAATAGAAGCGGAGTTATAGTTGTTTATATCTGTCAGGCCGTGAATCACCATTGACGGCCGGATTGCCTACCACTCGGAACGATCGACGTTTGACGAACTATGCAAGTTCTTCGCAGATCGGTATAAGCTGGGACGATGTGTCGTGTTTTAACCTTCAAATTGTTATGTCGCAGATTCGCATACGACGAATAGAAGCGGAGTTATAGTTGTTTATATCTGTCAGGCCGTGAATCACCATTGACGGCCGGATTGCTTTCCACTCGAAACGACCGATGTTTGACGAAACTATGCAAGTTCGTCGCAGATCGGTGTAAGGTGGCTCGATGTGCCGTGTTTTAAGCTACAAATTGCTATGTCGCAGATTTGCATACGACGAATAGAAGCGGAGTTATAGTTGTTTATATGTGTCTGGCCATGAATCACCATTGACGCCTGCATTGCTTTCCACTCGAAACGACCGATGTTTGACGAAACTATGCAAGTTCGTCGCAGATCGGTATAAGGTGGCTCGATGTGTCGTGTTTAGGCTACAAATTGCTATGTCGCAGATTTGCATACGACGAATAGAAGCGGAGTTATAGTTGTTTATATCTGTCAGGCCGTGAATCACCATTGACGGCCGGATTGCCTACCACTCGGAACGATCGACGTTTGACGAAACTATGCAAGTTCTTCGCAGATCGGTATAAGGTGGGACGATGTGTCGTGTTTTAACCTACAAATTGTTATGTCGCAGATTCGCATACGACGAATAGAAGCGGAGTTATTGTTGTTTATATGTGTCAGGCCATGAATCACCATTGACGCCTGGATTGCTTTCCACTCGAAACGACCGATGTTTGACGAAACTATGCAAGTTCGTCGCAGATCGGTATAAGGTGGCTCGATGTGTCGTGTTTTAGGCTACAAATTGCTATGTCGCATATTTGCGTACGACGAATAGAAGCGGAGTTATAGTTGTTTATATCTGTCAGGCCATGAATCACCATTGACGGCCGGATTGCCTACCACTCGGAACGATCGACGTTTGCCGAAACTCTGCAAGTTCTTCGCAGATCGGTATAAGGTGGGTCGATGTGCCGTGTTTTATGCTACAAATTGCTATGTCGCAGATTTGCATACGACGAATAGAAGCGGAGTTATAGTTGTTTATATCTGTCAGGCCGTGAATCACCATTGACGGCCGGATTGCCTACCACTCGGAACGATCGACGTTTGCCGATACTATGCAAGTTCTTCGCAGATCGGTATAAGGTGGGTCGATGTGTCGTGTTTTAAGCTACAAATTGCTATGTCGCAGATTTGCATACGACGAATAGAAGCGGAGTTATAGTTGTTTATATGTGTCAGGCCATGAATCACCATTGACGACCGGATTGCTTTCCATTCGAAACGACCGATGCTTGACGAAACTATGCAAGTTCGTCGCAGATCGGTATAAGGTGGGTCGTTGGGCCGTGTTTTAAGCTACAACTTGCTATGTCGCAGATTCGCATACGACGAATAGAAGCGGAGTTATCGATGTTTATATCTGTGAGGCCATTAACCACCATTGACGACCGGATTGCCTACCACTCGGAACGATCGACGCTTGACGAAACTATGCAAGTTCGTCGCAGATCGGTATAAGGTGGCTCGATGTGTCGTGTTTTAGGCTACAAACTGCTATGTCGCAGATTTGCGTACGACGAATAGAAGCGGAGTTATAGTTGTTTATATCTGTCAGGCCATGAATCACCATTGACGGCCGGATTGCCTACCACTCGAAACGATCGATGTTTGACGAAACTATGCAAGTTCGTCGCAGATCGGTATAAGGTGGGTCGTTGGGCCGTGTTTTAAGCTACAAGTTGCTGTGTCGCAGATTCGCATACGACGAATAGAAGTGGAGTTATAGTTGTTTATATCTGTGAGGCCATTAATCACCATTGACGACAGGATTGCCTACCACTCGGAACGATCGACGTTTGACGAAACTATGC